>JAOTRS010000047.1:3334873-3357849 GCA_028565755.1 Dinotopterus cunningtoni
TAAATACACACTGTTGTCAAATTGTACAGCTGCATTCCTGAATATTGTAGATTATTTGAAACATAATAGATGAAAAGTTTTTTTTTTGTTGTTGTTTGTTTGTTTTTCCTTTCTTACCAGTCTATTGGTGCTTTCTAAAAGTAGCCTTTGCAATATAACTCTGAGTTGTAACAGAACTGTCATCAGGGCAGACAAGTTTTTTTTTTTTTTTTGGTTTTTCCAGCTGGGAGGTTCTTTCAAAATGCCACGGATTTCTTTCCTGTTTCTCCAGCTCTGCTATACGAGGCGTTTCAAGATCTGCCTTGAACTGCTGTTCAATCAGACTTGTTGTATGTTAATTACTTACAGCTTTGGCAATCTTAATCCTTACTGCGTTGGGCATGTTTCAATGCTAAATTTCACATATCATGCTAAATCGCATGCCTCCACCACCTGCACAATATTATTACCATATATTGCATTACCAAAACAAAAAAATGAACTGTTGCGAAAGCCCTGACAGTCCCCCTGCTAAACTATTCAACCTTCTTCTGTGGGCTGAAATCCACTTATGTACACTAGTCATATTGCTCCATTTTTTTATTTTTATTATTATTTTTTTTTTATGATAAATTGGGTAACTAAAACTTGCTAGCCAGCTGTACTCGTAAGCAAGTTAGCTCTGGGAAGACAAACTGTAAACATATAGTTAGCTAATGGCTGCCTGAAAGCTTTTCACTAGCAATATTGCTTGTCATTGGTTAGCTAAAATAAATAACTAAATAGTTAGCTTGGTTGTTTGACACCACCATGCTATAAAATGAAGTATCTAATAAAATAATTTATTAAACACGCTGGCATTAATGAGATGTTATTATTATTGAAATAGAACAGTATTACTTAAAAAGCCTCGCTAACGAGATTAATATTTGGATACGATCCTCAAGGGTACTTTTGTTTGTAGGGCATCAGGGGGACTGAAGACGCCAGTTCTGTCCATGGTCTGGTAAACCGAATTGTGGGATTCTCCTCTCTAAGGCCCAGTACAATGCTGTCTTCAGCTAAACAGGTAGTCATAATAAGCAAGATGGCAGGATACAAGATTAGGAGCATAAATGCTGCCAGGCCAATACTGCCTAATCAGACAGCACATTATAATATCCCTAATTGCGGTCTATTGTAATAGCCTGCCTGTTTAATATCATATGTTGTATAATTTTAAAGACTATCAAAGACAGAACATGCCTAATCCCTATGCTTTAAAAAAAAAAAAAGAAGCTAGTTTTGCACTTCTAATAAAGCTATAATAAAGCTATACTCCTAATAAATTCTTTCCTCTAGCCAAGTTTCTGAAACAGCCACTCACTCATGAAGGCCTTTTAAAGCCCGTGATGTGATTTTGTAGTGTGTCTATAGTTAACAGCTGTCCCTTTCACTCAGCAGGAGGGGACCTACAGTACATATATCACCACTTATAATTAAAAAGAACTTATTACAAATGTTTTTTATTATTAAGAAGTCTATTTTATTGCTTTGTTTTATAATAAGTGTTTAATGTTTATATGCTGTGAGAAATAGAATTGTATGTAGTTAATTTAAGGACTTCATGAACTGGCAGTGTATTTTTTCAGCTTGCTTCTTTAAGCTTAAGCCTCACTCACACCAAGAGCTGAGGCTCTGTTTCTGTCTTTTGTAAAGATTATCAATGTGTTTCAGTAAAATGATGTGGGCTTACATACCTCTTCTATGAGTCTTTTTATTTTATATTCAGCTCATAATTCAGATGTTACCTAAAATGTGATTTATTGAATAATGATCTGGTTTAGAGCCCGGAGCTTTTTACATTTAGGCATTTACTGTAGCAGACATTCTTTTCAGGACAACTTATAAAAGTGCTCAAGTTTCTGTCATTGGATTTTACATTTTGTACTAGAACTACTACAGGTTTCATGTACAGTAGATATCATGTAAGGGATAAAGGGATAAACTGCATGCCTAAGTAGCACCCTTGCCTCAGATCAGATCAGATTGACATGTTGATGAATCTCAAATAGACCTGCTTATGTGGTTTCTCACATCGTTAACACAGTTTAGGCAGTAGAATCAATTTTTGCAACAGCATCAAATTAGAGGTTTGACTCAGTTTACATGCAGAATTGTACATTGGATCTTACTCAGGTGATATCATTTCAATTTGATTTGTGTAATTCCCTTTTTTTATTGATTTAATTATTTGTTGGTACATGCTGCAAGCATTATCATTGTAAAACATTCTGCTTTTAATTCTGCTTTTAAAAGTAGAAGTTCATTTCAAATCGTCTTGTGGATCTATTTCTCCCTATTCATAAAATAATATAGATTTTAACAAAACAATCTTAAGCAAAATTTACTGACTTTAAGAAGAATGAACAGTTCCACAGAGCTGAAGAATCAAGCTCATAGTGGTCTTAGACCTTACTACAACACTTTTTTTTTTTTTTTTTTTGTGTGTGTGTGTGTGTGTGCAGAATAACAGAACACAGTTATGAGAGTAAAAACTCCCTTTATTTCTCTATATAACCCCCTGCTGCACTTATCCCAGTGTTTCTCTAGTGGTTGGACACCCTCACTCAATCATCTTGTATCCTGTATTCAAGGTCTTGTGGACCTGGAGCCTGTCCCAGGAGGCTTAGGGCACGAGGCAGGGTACACTCTGGACAGAGTGCCAATCTATTGCAGGGCACACACTCATTCACGCAGTATGGGCAATTAGGGAATGCCAATTAGCCTAATCTACATGTCTTTGGACTGTGGGAGGAAACCAGAGTACCCGGAGGAAACCCACCAAGCACAAGAATCGAGTCTGGCTGGAAATCAAACCCGGACCTGGAGGTGAAGGGCGACAGTGCTAACCACTACACCACCATGCCGCCTGCTTGGATACCATCAAGGTGAAAAGTTTTTTTGCTATTATCAGACCGCCTGATTTACATCTGAAACGCTGGCCTCCCAGGAACTCCTTTAATGGCCCAAACTTGTAAAAATTGCTTGGAGTGAGGTCAGGCCTGTACGGCGCAATAATGTGGCAATAATTACCAGCTGGTGGTCAGTATGAGGTCGGCATTGTCTAGCACAAACAGAACACCTTTGGTGATCGGACCAGTTTGTTCCACACGCTGAATGTTCACGGAAACAACCGTGGGCTCCGAGCCACATCAGCTGGGATCAACATTCACAGACGTACGGCCCTTTTAAATGTTTTACTGTGGCTAAGAGTCTCATGATCGTACTGTGCTCAAAATCTTCAGTTTGCAATTTTTTGTGTAAAGGATTATAAAACAAGTTGTCCTCCCTGCTCATTAGTACTATCAACTGTTATGTAGAAAGTTGTCAGGAAGTGTATAAAAGTCACACAGCTCAAAAGAGTGGAAGATCAACCTGCTGTTAGGAACACTGTCCGTTTAACTGCAGTCTGAGAACAGTCACATGCTGATTTTTTTTACCATCCAAGCTAACATTTTTACACGCTCGCTGAGCGTGCAAAGAACGCCGAAACAATATGAACATCCAAAATATGTCTGCCATATCCAGGGCTGAAATTAAAAGAAGCTGGAGCCTGTTGGTTATATAAGTAAGTGAAGTTGGATTGAGACATAACACCAACCCTTCATTACACATGGGCACACACATGCGACACAAATACAGCACATTACACACAAACACTTAGTCATTATTTACACCTAAAATGTTTTTTAAGTCTGAATAAAGTGATTAATAAATGTTTTCCATGATGTAAAGATTTTCACCACCATGTGAACCCTTATATAATTCTTCAGTTTCTAATCGAAAGCGGGCCCAGCACTACCCCGGAATTCCAGCACAGTGCCGGGGGGAACTGTAAGCCACCGTAAGCCACGGTGAAAATGTGTGTGTGCATGGTGCCCTGTTCCACTCAGAGTTCAATGAGGCAGCACAGTGGCGTAGGGGTTAATAATGTGGCCTCCCGCCTGCGGGATCGAGGGTTCGATTCCTGCCTCGGATTTGCCTGTTCCCCAGTTCTTGGTGGGTTTCCTCTCACAGTCCAAAGACGTGCAGATTAGGTGTGCATTGGCACCCTGTCCGGGCTGTAACCCGCCTCGTGGCCTAAGTGTCCTGGGATAGGCTCCAGATCCCCTGTGAACCTAGACACACCATAAGTTGTATAGAAGAAAGATGAATGAATGAATTTTTCTCCCCTTATCTACATGAAGGTCTATAATATTCAAATGTTACTAGATCAGCTCCTGTTTTTGAACTGGCCAGCCTGTCAAATCCCCTCATCAAAAGCCATTTTCTGGCACTGTTGGAAAGGTTCCTCTCATTTGCCAACATCATCAAATCGTGACCTCGCAGCGATCAGAATGATCACCAGTGTCAGGTGCAGGACAGCTGCTTAATCGCAGCAAGGTTTTCCCAGCTCAAAGTTGTACTGAAACACTACACCATGATGGGAGGAAGAGAAACATCCAGTATGGGTGTAAAAAAAAAAAAAGGGAGACACAATTTGTACCAATGGCAGGGGTAATAACAAAACTGGCAAATCACTACACTCGTAGCAGATTTTCTCCCGCATAGGTGGTCACAGTGATTTGGATGTTCTTTCGTGTCGTTCCCATTGTGCACAGAAACTATAAAACAATTTCTGCAAGAACAGAAGGACAAATTAGTAGCCAGCTGGTGAACACTAAGATGCTATCTGTCAAACATATCCGTTCTTACCCCATTGTGAAGGACTGTAGGAAGATTAAGCCTGCCTTGAGGTTAACAGTTATGAATGCAATTGACCAAATCCTAATCGCGGCCTTCTAATAGTGCCATAAAAATAGAAATTTTAAATGAAGCCAAATGATTTTGCACATCAGGGGTGGGACCTGTGGAGAAATCTTGCGAATAGTTTTAGCCACAGGCATCCCGTCGCTACAGCGCTCACACTCAACTGAACAGACTCGAATTTATCCACTAGGCCTTAATGAATGGTTCTTACCAATATAATGAAACAAAAAAATTCGTCAGTCAATCCAGTCGTGGCTGAGAAGTAAGGAATGTTTCGTCTCTGCTGCTTTTTTTTTTCAGGCTTCTGTAAACCCATCAGAGCCACAAAAGCAAGCTCATCCAAAATATATTACAGATTTCCACTTTAGAATAAAGCCTTCTCCTCGTTCTCTGTCGTCTGACGAGGATAATTCAATCGGATCTAAGGGACTCGGCCCACGCAGCCATGCCTATTGCACAGAGACATGCTGAGACGCAGGGTTTTGATTCTCTGTGGAGAATTAGCATACGGTAATCTGCTCCCGCACGAACGAGAGATGGGAAATAACTAGAGATTTGTGAAAGTCAGACAAAGTCAAGAGTTTACCCTTTTTTTTTTGCCCATTTGTCTCAGTGCAAGCAGTAGAGCGTTATAAAGCAAGGGACCATGTGGCTGCGTGGGTATGCAGGTTTGTGAAAATCTTAGCAATCAATTTCCATCTGGAACTTCCTCCCGCTGCTCTGTGCCTCCTCTACGTTAATCCTCCACCGCTACAAAAAACACCCGGGTCCTGCCCGTCCCTTGGCGCCAGAGGCGGAGAGAACATCCTGTATCGACCACCAGGGGGTCAAACAAAATCCTTGAAGTGCTGCAGGAAACGACCCGATCGACCCTCGCCTCGCTTCCGTACTCCCGGCAGTAAAGTCACTGGCTATTAGAGGAACGACCCATGATAATGTCACTATTAGGCGCTCTCAGCATCAGCTAAACCAGGCTGGACACGCAGGACCAAGTAGGACTGGTAATGAAGGCAAGACTTTTCAGTTTTAATGAAGCATGACCTCTCATTAAACAGTGTGTGCTTAAAAGCGGCAAGAACAATGAAACACAAAAGATAACTCAGATACCTGGGCTAAATTAATTTTAACAGGGCAAATGGGTTATTCTAGGTGAAGGAGTTTATATTAATGAGCATTGAGGTTGAGCTGGTTTTTCACGACATGTTTTGGGGAATTTTGGTGGCACCATGAAGCCTGTTGATTCAGATTTTTCCATTCTTCCATCCAACCCACCATGTTTGGATTATATTTCTATAATGATGTAGGACAGGGAAGGAAAAAGGTAAAAAAAAACAAAAAAAAACATGAATCCCCCCTCTAACAAAATGCAAATAATTGGTTCCTTCCACAATCATTAACTGATTGCATGAGCTACCAACATTTGTCGTCTTGTCTTTGGAACCCTGTCTCCAGCTGTCCCTTCTACAGAGGACGTAATCACAGACTACTGAGTCTCAGTTTTAGCTCAGCTCACTGTATCGAAACATGCTTCGCGTTGACATGTGCATTCTGCATCTTACTCCTGCACCTACTCAGAGCTATGAGGAAATATGGTCAAGTGCCTGCCAACCACACAAACTCAGCCAAGTGTAACTACCAAGTTGTATGCACTATTTAGCTTTTAAGTTCCTTATGGTGTTTCCATCATGAGCAAACTAAACAAATTGGCATAAAAACAGGTGCAGGAAAGTTGCTCTAGCAATGAAAAACAATGTTAAAGCCAAAAACACTGGGAGAAAAAGGGATAAATTAAATTTGTTCAACCCTGCAAGTTGAACAAAAATTAGGTACCTGTCAAAAGTTTGGATGCACCTTCTCATTCAATGATTTTCTATATTCTAGAACAATATTGGAGATTTCAAAACTATGAAATAACACAAATGGCATTAGGTAATTAAGTAACAACAACAACAGTCAGTCGTTATTTTAAGTCAGCTGTTCTGGAACAGTTCATGCAAGAACAGTACTGTGTCAAGTGCATTGATGCAAAACCCATTGATGAAACTCTCATGAAGACCTTTTCAGGAAATCAAGACCAAAACTGACCTCTGCTGCAGAGGAGAAGTTCATTTAGAGACAACAGCCTCAGAAATCACCAATTAACAACCAGCACCTCAGATTAGAGCCGTTATGAAGATTTACAGATCATAAGTAGCAGATACATCTCAACATTACCTATTCAAAGAGATTATTGTGTATCTTGGATGCCTTCAGCATTGTTTTACAAGGTAAGAAGGTGAGTCAAAAATTATCCGCACTCTGGCTGTAGAATTAATTTTAATTTAATTTAAGAAAAGACAAATCTACAGCCAATCAGGGGGTGTCTGTGAGTTCATGCAGGCAGGTAGCGCTGTCCTCCGAGTGTGTTACGCCGCCCCCAACAGTGCATGAACGGGCTGGCGTCACGTGGTTCGGAGGAAACACGTGATAGTCTTTGCCCCTCCTGACTGAGTGGTAGTAGTAGCCTTAATGTGGGAGCCCCCGAGTGACGGGGAGGAATTGTATAAGACTTAATTAGGGAGAAAAAAAAAGAAATGTGCTGACATGCATGACCTCTGCGTTTATTCACAAGTTCAGTTCACTGTAACGAGCACTGTTGATTGTTGAACCTTTATCCTGATAATATTGCATGGCCCTTGAGAATCCCAGAAAACTGTAAGCATCAATTTTCCAGCTGATGGTTGACTTTTGCACTTTTTCTCGGTCAGTGATTGAGGATGTTTCCGTTCCGTACTCTGCCGTTTACTCTCAGGCTCATAGTGATGAATCCGTGTCTCGTCACCATTAATTAAAAATTCTCTTTAAGAAACTTTCATCTTCCTTAGAGTATCGGTCCAAATTTTGTCTGCAGCTATTTAAACACTTTCTCCATACTGAGATATACATCACCGCCCAAGTCTATTGACGGCCATGCAAGTATATTTGCTCATCCATTTTAAAAATCCAGGAGAACGACGGCATCCACGATCGATTAACTAGTATCAGACGGTACAGCACTCTCGCACTACCGAAATAAAGAGGTACAGGAGCGGTGTACTGAGAGGCAGTAAATGCAAGGAATGGCAGCTCCCGTAAAAAGAATAAAAAAGGCTGTACAGATGGTCGCACATGCTTTGCAGAAGTACATAGTTTCGCACGGTGAACAGGCTTTTCTTTTTAAAAAAAAACTCAAAAGGATTAACCCTTAAAAAATTCAGTTCATCAGATTGCCTAGGTTGCACTGAAAAAAGGAAAAAAAAAAAGGATATGTCACTACAGGTACATATTGCACAATCCTGAGCCCGATATATACACACCACTTTTGTGCTGTGCCCATTCTGAGAGCTACCAGCCCAAGTATATTTCAGACTTATGGGAAACACTATGTATATAAATATATATACAATCAGTCTGAGTGGCTGGACGAATAACGAAACAGAACACTTAATATATGTCCAGTCTAAACAACTCAGATATTAATGCTACACAAAAGCCACTGCATAATGAAGCTAGTGATGCATACAGTGAAGTAATCGATGGTTTCTTGGAGAAATGAGCTGCCTCTACAGAGAGCTATTATTTCAACAGGGCTCTTAATGGACACAGTAAAATCCAACAGAACGCTTAGCATTGAGAGACTGGAGATAAATTGCAGGTGCTGGAATGGAGAATCTCTTTCCTTTTTATCTTCAACACACTCCAATTCTGCGGCTAACCCGATCCATGTGTGCCACTTCACTAAAAAAAGGTTGGACTAAATGCTTGGAAATGTGCTCGGGAGCCAAAAGTTACAATCCTCTGAACTCCAGAGAGCGCGCCTGCACTTTTTCAACATGACATCATCCACGGAATAACATAGGTCTCAGAAAATTGATTCCAGATAACCCTACTCGGAGGCAGTGCCAGGGAAACGCACGTGCGTTCACTTCTTCCCAGGAATCCGAAAAGAAATTCAACATAAAGAATGTCCAACACGACAGCCTTGCTTGCTCGAGAATCGGCTTTGTATTCTTTGGGGAGAAAAAAAAAAGAAAGAAAATGATTGTATTCCTCCATGACCTCAAGACTTATTCAACAAGCTCTGAGATTTAATGAAGTTCACATGTCATCCAGCCAAGCGGGGGAAAGAAGTTTCATAAAAGTCACGACCATATGTGACAGGGGCAGTAAAACGGTGTTTCATCTTGAAAAAGACAGTGTTTCATCATGCAATATGGTATTATTCATGGAGTATAAGCGTGCAGACTTTACACTGGACATCACACAGAGAGCCTTTAATGTTGCGGTTCACTGAAATTCAATTTCAGCCCCAATGAAAAGGCACTAGAGCAAGATTCAGGGGTGACTGCCCCTCCACAGCCAATTGTTCCATTTAAATAACTTGAAATGATTAACTCAGGATGGTCACTGCGTTTAAAGACAAATAACAGCTGATGCAAAGGGTTTTTATTGATCACTGTCTTGTTACAAGATGCAGCTTATTGTGACGCATAACCCCATTCAACCATAAATTTCCTTTCGAGCATGACGCTATAAATAAAAAGCAACCACCATCAACATATTTGATTCTTACTAATTTCCCCCATTTCCTTCAGAATCTGCTTGTTTGTGCCACACTATCTGGGACACTGAAGCCTAACGTGTCTATTTTGAGTACGATGGCCTCTAAGGGGGAAAACCCATTATGAAACCAAAAAAAAAAAAACCCACAAATGTGTGACTCAGAAAAGACAAAAGCAATATCAACAATGCAACGTCAAATCTAATTTAAAAAAGCAACAGTTAAACTACGTACAATGTGAATAGCACAACTAAAAGAGGCAGGGCAACTACAGCTGTCAATCATACAGTAGGTAGACCGCCGATTGATTTGATTGGATTCATTAGATTTTTTGGCACTGTGTTTTTCAATTTGATTCAATGGCAACAATGTTTACTGTCTCATTTGTCTAAAGTAGCTCTATTTTTTACAGATTTAGAAGGAAAAACTACTAAAAGTATCTAATAATCATTAAAATGCCATGTAACTTGTGTTTGTGATTGTTTAAATGTCATATCTCAATCTTCTTTTGGCAGGGTTAGGGATAGGGTTATTTGGCTAGTGATGGTGATTTTGCACAACTGCTCATTTAAAATTTTTTTTTTTTTTAAAAAGTGGTGCTCTCGCAAAACATGAGTAGTTCCAGAGGATGCAAGTGGTTTGTATTTTCCACAAAAGCTGCAGTGGTCAGAGTCAGGGGTAGCTCAGTGGTTAAGGCATTGGACTATGGTTCAGAAGGTCGCAGGTTCAAACCCCACAAACTAATGCCGTTGGGCCCTTGAGTGAACTAGAGAGAAACATCAAAGATGGTAATAACTCTCATTTCACCTCATTTTTTTCTTTCTTTTTTCTCCTTCTTTTCTCCCTCTTCCCCCCCTCAAACAGACTATTGTTCCCCAGCTTTAGCTCAGTGGTTAAGGCATTTAACTATGGTTCAGAAGGTCGCAGGTTAAAACCCCACAAACTAATGCTGTTGGGCCCTTGAGTGAGACCCTCAACGGCTCAGATATATAATGAGATAAAAGTCACTCTGGATAAGGGCATCTGCCAAATGCCCAAATGTATTTTTTAAGGTATTATTACATTTTAGATCATTTAATGGTTGTAAGATGACCTAAATAATAAAATTCTAAATCAGAATATTGATTCATTTGGTTCATTAATTTGCATAATCGATTAAATCAGACAGCTCTGCACAACAGCTAAACTCATCATCGTCATCATCTATACCGCTTTATCCTGTATACAGGGTCATGGAGGGGCCTGGAGCCTATCCCATGAGATTTAGGGCTTGACGCGCGGTAGACACACTCACGCGTTACAGACAATGTAGGAACGACAGTTAGCCTAATCTGCATGTATTTGGACTGTGGGAGGAAACCCAACAAGCACAGGGAGAACATGCAAACTCCATGCGCACAGACCCTGGGGCGGGAATCAAACTCAGAACAGGGTGGTACAAGGCGACCACTAAGCCACCGTGCCGCCCAACAGCCGAACTAACCATTCATTTTAAGTCAGTTTTGATTTTGCAGTTTTGCTGTGTTTTTTGTTTTTCTTGTGTTTTTTTTTTTTTTTTGATTTGCTGTTGTTTCAGAATTTTCTACTGATTTCTGGAAGAACTGTTACGTAATGATCAGCATTGGTGCCACACACCTCCAGGGTTGTTCTTCCCATACTTGGTGGGTTTCCCCAAGTACTCCGCTTTTCTCTCACAGGCCAAAGACATGCGGTGAAGGCTGACTGGTGTTTTCTGTAGTATACAGTATGTTTGGTTGTATGTGTGCTTGTGCCTGTGATGGGTTGCCATCCATTTCAGGTTGTCCTCTGCCTTCAGGCCCTCTATGACCCTACACAGGACAAGCAATACAGAGGGAGGGAGGATGGATGGATGGATGGATGGATGGATGGATGGATGGATGTGTTGTTTGGAATGTTACACTGACTTTTTTACTTATGGGACACAACCATATTTGGAACATTTGAAGCCAGTCACAAAACATTATAGGGCATCTGAGCATGTTGAGAAGATACGATTAACCTCTCCTCTGCAGCAGAGGTAAGTTTTGGCCATGCCTTCCTGGGATGGTCTTCGTGAGAGCCAGTTTCATCATGGTACTGTACTTGATGGGTTTTTAAATGCACTTGACAATACTGTTATTGCAAGAACTGTTTCAAAAATGTATTTCATTACTACACTGTTATATGATGGCTGTTTAATA
Source organism: Dinotopterus cunningtoni (assembly GCA_028565755.1). NCBI lineage: Eukaryota > Metazoa > Chordata > Actinopteri > Siluriformes > Clariidae > Dinotopterus > Dinotopterus cunningtoni. The sequence goes on from JAOTRS010000047.1 coordinate 3,346,424, forward strand.
TGTTTAGTAAAAAAATCTATCATTTCTTTTTGTATCTTATTGTGAGAAAGCGATGAAAATTTATCTTTTTTTTTTTCTTTTACAATCCATATTTACATGCTTGGTTGAGGCTAATTTCAAGAAGGTCAAGTGAGTAATGAGCTGTGAAATAAGAGCCATGCTTAGCTCAAGTAGTAACATAAAAATAAATGCCCAAGCACTCGACATTTCTGAATATCTGCACATATTTCACATAATAAGCATACTACCATAAATAGAAAACAGATATTTTGAAATGACTCTATTCATACAGGGTAAAAAAGTTTGTGAGATATTTTTTGTACGGCACATTGCCTCTCTGATCAGGATGAGATAATAGCTGTCAATCCTCAACAGACGAGTAGATGGTTAATCAAAACGAGCAGGCAAATCTTTTATTAGCTCACTGACAAAAAAGAAATTATCAGCTGTTTGGATTTAGTTTCTAAATTAAGCCTTTCAAATTGAATGCAGCCAATTTAAGAACGTGAACATCCTTTCTTTCATCTGTATTCTGTCTCCGTTCCTTGGGGATAAAATGGCAGGAAATGACTCAGTGAATGACAAAAGAACAAAAGACTCCCTTTCTGATGATGTCTTGAAGTGGATTCTGATCTTACACACTATTATTATTTCAGACCCATGCTAATCAAATACCTATTTTACATCTTTGTGAAATAAGATTGTGCTTTCATAATTATACTAACTCATGTTTTTAAAGTGACAATGTCAAATAGCGGGTCTAAAGACGCATAGCGGATAATAAGAGGTTTGTGTTAGATACTGTATATCATCAGGAGTACGACTGGGTAACTGCTATAGCAGGCAAGTTGTTTACATCATTTGTAGGGTTTTTAAATCCTATATGGACCCTATGTTCTAGGGCCCTACACTACACACCCAATATACTTCATTTCCAGAGCACGATGTTCCTACAGACACATATTTCAATGGCTTCATGTTCCCAGGACCAAATGTTCTCGGTGCCCAACGTTTTATGACCTTGGCCTCCTTGGACTCTGTGTTCCCAGGATGCAAGGACCAATGTTTCCAGTGTACTATAGACACAGGTCCACATGGTTCATGAGCCCTGTTTACTAAGAATATAGAAACTTAGGAAGATAGGGCTCTGGGAACATCTGATCCTTGGAATGTAAGAACACAAGACTATTGAACCATGAGAATAGATCCATCCATCCATCAATCCACCTGCTGCATATATCCATCCATCTATCTATCCTCAAGGTTTCATGGCTCTATGTAACTTTAATGGCGTTGTGTTCTCAGGCCAATGTGACATAATGACTTTGTTCCCAGGTCCCTATGTTTTCATGATCCAGTGTTTTCAGTGCTTTGTGTTCTAAACATCCTGTGTTACCAGAGTCTTTACTACCCTGTCCTTCTAGGACCTTATGATCCTATGTTCCCAGGTCCCTATGTTCTCATGAGTCAATGTTTTCCATGTTTATGTGTTGTAAACATCTTGTGTCACCTGAGCCCTTTGTTACCAGAGCCTTTATGACCCCGTGCTTCTAGGATTTTATGTTTACAGGAAGCATGGGCCAATATTTTCGGTGTACTATAGCCCCAGGTCCACATGGGTTAAGAGCCCTATTTACATAGGATGCTACATTGTAGGATCATAGGAATATGGAGCTTTGGCCCTTGGAATATAAGAACATAGGGCCACTAAACCCTGGAGAAAAATCGATCAATCCATCCATCCATATATCTACCCATCTATTCCCAAGGTTTTATGGCTCTATGTTCTGAAGATCCAATGTTCCCCATGCCAAATGCTCCCAGAGCATAATGGTCCCTGTTCCTTCAATTCCTATAATCCCAAAGTCGCAGAAAACTAAGCAGATCATATAACTTTTATGACCTAATGTTCTCAGGCCCCTTTGACATAATGACTTTCTTTCCAGGTCCCCACAGTATGTTCTCATGATCCAGTGTTTTCAGTGCTTTGTGTTCTAAACATCCTGTGTTACCAGAGTCTTTACCACCCTGTGCTCCTAGGACCTTATGTTCCCAGGATGCAGGGGCCAATGTTTTCAGTGGACTATACTGTTGGTCAAGGTGCACATGGTTCAAGAACATTTACCTAGAATAGTACATTGTAGGAAGGTAGGAATTTAGGGCTCTGGGAACATCTGACCCTTGTAATATAAGAATAGAGGGCCATTAAACCCTAGGAATATATAAATCCATTCATTCATCACCAAGGTTTGGCTATATCTTCTGATGATCTGATGTTCTGTATGCCAGATGTTGCCAGAGCCTTATGGTCCATGTTCCTTCAATTCCTACATTCCAAAATTCGCTTAAAATTCCACAGATCATATACAGTACCTTTACAGACTTCCGTTCCCAGGTCCCATGAACATAGAAGAAAACCTCTGTGATGGATGTATTGATTTTTTCTTGTAGCCCAATCTACTTGTGCCCCAGAACCCTATGTTCTCAGAGCCCTATGTTCCCAAAATTATATTTTCACAGAGCCTGTGTTCTCATGCATTATGTTTTTACAGGCCAGTTTTCCTAGGGCCCTATATTATTAGGATTCAGTTCCTTGCACTATGTTCTAGCGGTCCTGTGTTATAAGGACAATGATTATCACAGATGCACTGGTTTTTGCTTATTGTTCCCTGTCGTATTTAATTATTTACTGTAATATCCCAAATAAGCTGATCAGCACTAAGTGCATGTACATACTCTATTACATAAGCGCATTTAAAACATGGCTTTCGAAACAATAAAAGGTTTGGTGAGCCCAGTGGTGCAGAAAAAATTACTAAATGAGCTGCAGATTTTCTACTGCATTATATCTCTCACACACTCCAAAACAGAGGTGCCAATTATTTCAGCAGCATCAGCCTAACTTTTTAAATCTCCAAAGACAAAAATCTTTATAACACACTGTACGACGCGAGTATGTTTCAACTTTATTTGGTTCAGTTAAAGTTCAGCCTGTTATCATAGGCCTGTATGAAAATTTTAATTTAATATTTAATCTTAAGATCATCTTGCAGAGATGAAAGTCAGCCTGATTTATTTCTATACATTACACCCAGGTTTTCATAACTATGGAGATATTTTTAGATACAAATCTTACACAAACTAATTAGTATGTATGAATGTATACAATTCCAATATGTGAGGGGTGTTCAAGTCAAACCAGGACTTTTGATTGTGCAGATTAACAGAACACAGTTATGAGAGTGAAAACTCCCTTTATTTCTCTGTATAATCCCCTGATACACTAATGCACTTATCTCAATGCTTGAATACCATCAAGGTAGAAAGTTCTCTCAGTATGTCGGGTCATGATCAGATTGCCTGCTTCACATCTGAAACACCGGCCTCCCAGGAACTCCTTTAATGACCCAAACAAGTGCAAATGGCTTGGAGCGAGCTCAGGACTGTACGAGGGACGTGGCAATAATTCCCAGCCGAGTTCCTGAAATGTGCATGTTGTGTTTGTGAATGATTGTGTGTACAGTTCCCACAGACAGAACAGTACAGTTTTTTTCCCCTTAGCCCTAGATATGTAGATACTTCTGACATTGTCAGGAGTGTCTTGATATTAGAATGTAGACGTCTTTGCGTGGTGGCTTTTGATTCACTGACTCCAGCCTCACTCTACTCCGTGTGAAGCTCTCCCAAATTTTTAAATTAGCTTTTCTTGACAATCGACTTAAGCCTGCAGCTTGTGCAATTTTTCCTACCACACTTCCAGGCAACTTTTCATGAAAATGGTTCGATACATGAGTCCGGGGAACAGCCGGATTTTTCAGCAGTAACCTTCTATGGCTGTGCATATACTGAACTAGACCAAGGGATACACAGATACACTCAAACTCGAAATGAATTTTGTTATGAGCTGTAAGCAGTGGCGCAGTGTTAACACCTGGAGATCGCGAGTTGAATTCCCGGGTGATGCTGTAACCTCTTGGAGCCAGAGGTCTAGAGAGAGCTGATTGGCCGAGCTCTCTCAGAGGGGAGGGATGAGAGGTACTTAGTGTCACATTAATTAAGGCTTTACAGCCAATCAGGGGCGGCTGTGAGCTCACGCAGGCGGAAGGAGCGGATAGCGCTGTCCTCCGAGTGTATTACTCCGCCCCCAACGGTGCGTGAGCGAGCAGTTTGAAAAGATGCGGTCGGCTGGCGTCACGTGGTTTGGAGGAAACATGTGATAGTCTTCGGCCCTCCCGACTGAGTGGTAGTAGTAGTCTTAATGTGGAGTGCCCCCTAGTGACGGGGAGGAATTGGACATGACTAAATTAGGGAGAAAATCTGGGAAACATAAAAAAATATATATATTTTTTTCTTTATGTCTAATGAATATAGAATTACACTTTACTGATCTTACTGACTTTTTAAGATGCACTATATACAGTATATCCTTATATTAGAATACTGTATAGGTGATCATGTGTATGAATGTTTGTCTCCTTATAGAAAGCTCCACCATTCGAAGGACAAAAGGTAAGATCTGTGGGGAAAATCAATCTCCAATATTTAAAAAGTGAAGCTGTTTCTTTTTTTTTTTTTCCAATTGTGGATGGCCTTTACACTCACTATGCGAGTTGCATAGGGTGCTGCAAATTCTTCAAGGCCCCGCCTTCCCTTCATGTCAAAGCAGAACTATCCTTCTGGGTATAAACACACCATGTCAGGATGAGAGTAACCTGCAGAAACAGAATTCAGGCAAATTTGTGTTCTCTTCTCTCTAATTTTGATGTCAGCAAATAACAGTTATGTTCAGTCGATGTACTAGCTGGCAGTGCATCTCCTCATCTCTACTCTGTCTGTCTTGCTAACATAGCTGGGCACTACATCTCTTGGTTTGTCTGTGTCTTGCTTGCTTTTTTTTATACCAGACAAAAGTGAGAGTGAGATATTGCAAATTATTAATGCTGATCAAAGCCAGCGGGCGATGGTGTTTATAAACGGCGGGTCAGAAAAGATCACCGTGTCTCATATGAGCATGAGTTCATATGCAGTTGCATAAAATTAATCGCATTCTCTTCTGCAGCAACCTCATCAGAGACCAGCCCAGAAAATATAGAGGTCTGATGGCATCCCTCATCATTTTAATACAAGACAATGATTATCTATTCCTTTAGATATGGCTTAGTTACATCTCTGGACTAATGCAAGATGAAAAGCAATGGACTGGATGCTGATTAGCTGGGCATCCAGGGCAAGATGGATGCACATCACTTAGTACATAATAACCGTCTTGCATTGAGCCAAGCTATAATATAAATATTATTTGCCATTTGAAAATGTATGAAAGGAAACCTGGTGAGGCCAGTTTAAACACTCAGTGCATCATAGCTTGCTGTGTATGGGACTTAGCAGGCAAGTTGTTCAAGGGTTAGATCTCTAAATCCCGAGTACTCAATTCGATCTGACATCTATGTTATGTGCTGAACAAACAAGTTTGATACATGGAGGTCCCTCAAAGGGTCAGGTTGGTTTTGGGTGCACGAGGAGAACCTCAAACGTAGTGGGTTTTAATGTTAAGGCAGATAAGTTAAAGGTGCTATGCTATGTTTGTCAGTTTGTTTGATGCTGGATCAACAGCGAGTCAGACTCAGTCATTACTAAGGCAGACCCACAAAACCTGTCTTTACTAAATAACAGACCCAGGTGAAGTACATGCAGCCTCAGGCGTTACAGGCAGAACCAGAGGCGTACATCCAACATCAAATACGACCAGCGCAGACCCTAATAGAATAGCTGCTGCTCCACCAAATGACCCAGCACATTGGCCTTTCAGACTTTCTGAAGATAGATTTAGTGCACAGTGATCCGTACAAGTCAGGACTGGATTTTTCTTACCCTAAAGACGAGGCAGGATTATTACAGAGACAGCTATCAAATGGGGAAAAGATTCACGGGAGCTGACTTTTATACTCAATCTTTTATTTGTGCACGTTATGCAATGAGGGTGGACTTATTATTGTTGTTTATTGTTTTATTTTAATTTTGTTTAATTTTATAATTTGTTTCTGTGTCTGCAGCTATTTGTCAGCACTGTACAGCACTTTGGTCAACTGCATCCTTATTCTGCTTAATCCTTTAAAAAAAAAAATAATTAAAAACAAGACTTCTGTACGATATTTTCTTTAAAAGCCAGCAAACTAATGAAGTAAGGCGCGAACAACTGGACAAACACAGTGGTACCTCGGCATACGAATTTAATCCCTTCCGGAGGACAGTTCTTAAGGTGAAATTTTGTATTGCAAAATGCATTTTCCCATAGAAAATAATGTAAATGCAGATAATCCGTTCCAGCCACCCAAAAATATCACCAATATTACCAATTTCCAACACTATAATTATATTTTGCATATAAAAACAAAACAATCGAAGCATTTAGAAAAGACATGTAAATAAAGTAAAATATTAAATAAATAGACATTAAACCTCATTTAACCTTAATTTGGCTTAGTGGTTAGCACTGTTGCCTTGCTTCTCCAGGTCCTGGGTTCGATTCCCTAGTTGGGTCTATGTGCATGGAGTATGCCTGTTTTCCTCGTGCTTGGTGCGTTTCCTCCGGGTTTTCTGGTTTCCTCCCCCCAGTCCAAAGACAGGCAGATTAGGCGAATTGGCGTACCCATTCCCCATAGCCCACAGTCATACAAAAATGGAAATAAATACAATGGTCACCATTGCCCTCCACGGTCTCTAGTTGGAATACAGATGTTCCGAGATGGATGGATGTATAACCTTAACTTATGATTCCTCTTTGCACTGGCTGCTTTAAAAAACAAACTGAAAGTGGCACCCTTTTCTTCTTGCTACCGTCCTTGCTTCTTGCACAAAATGCAAAAAGACACACAAAAAATATGTAAACTCGCTTTGCTTGGCTTTCCACTGACGCAAACAAGTTTTGAACAGCACACGGACATACGCGCAACATGTGTGTACGCGCAATGTAGCCACTAGCCGACGTCCATACAGTGTGTCAGGGACAGACTCTTGTCCAGATACGAATGACAATGTTAGAAGCTGAAAGAAAAAGATGATGGAATGTCCTTACACATTTCATGAGTATCACCCAGTCTCTGAATAAAAAAAAATCCCACCAGTCAGGAGTTCATCAGACAAACTCCTCCACCCAGATAATGGAAAGTTCCTAAAATAGGTTGAATTACTGACAAAATTGGACCCCATTATGGAAAATCATCTCGACCAGCTTAAAAATAGAGGGACACATGCTCATTATCTTGGAAAGGGCATACAAAAATAAAAAGCTGATAAAGATTGTGAGGGAGAAGATTCTGAAAACTGTAGAGACGTAGCCCTAGAGAACCCATGGTGACACAGGTGTCACATACCCTTTAAATGTTCTGGACAGTTCCTTATTCTGCTTTATCCTTGGCTTTAGTCCCTAAGTTACAGAGTATAATGAACATCCTGGTGCAGTTATGAATTAATGAAACCATTACATCATTTCCATGGTGGTGTGAGTGGGTAGTACCTGCACATGTGATAAAACAAGCTAAATTTAAAAACCTTGCTTTTTTTGTTTGCCATAATGTTCTGTAGTAAAGGAAAAATGGCTCTGGGAATTTTATGGTTTAAGTAAGAGACTCCCTTATTTTGAACTGTATACCTGACATCAGTCACGACAAGCAAATGTCCAGTATTCTCACTTACTCAGGCATCATCTATAACGATTTATCCTGTATTCAGGGTGGAGGCGGGCCTGGATCCTATCCCAGGAGACTAAGGGCACGAGGCGGGGTACACCCTGGACAGGGTGCCAATCCATCGCAGGGCACACACACATTCACACACATTCGCCTAATCTGCAGGTTTTTAGAGTGTGGGAGGAAACCCCTTTCCAGTATTCTGAGAAGCTTAGTTTTAAAGGAAAAGTCAGAAATAAAAACACTCTTCCATCAGCTTTGTGTACGTTTAGATGTACAACAGGCTTGACTTTGTCCAATGTCATTTTAGTTAAGCTGAAAGAACTGAAGATTTGATTTGAACATTGTGAAATGACAAATTTATGATAACATAAAGGGCAAGTGAAGAACATTGTCACTAAACCTTGTCATTGCACATTCTGCCAAATCTTCAAAAGATTCAGTTGGGATTTTGCGGCATTTACAAAAGCTCTTCGGCTCTTTTACAGCTGGCAGACACTGATGAAGTGTTTTTGAGAAACATGTGAATATCACTATGAAGTCATGATGTGACAAAAGAGTAGGGAGAGTTGGTTCCAACGTGTTTGGACAATCAGGTATCAGGCGTCTGAGGTTCAGGAGACATTCCTGGAAGGCAGAGTGGAGGCACAAACACTTTCGGAGCAAGTCGAGTCCTTCTGCTTGTCGATTTACTTTGCTATATGGCGTATGAGATACTGGCAATGATAAATACGCTGAACAAGCTCCTTCAATCCGCCTCAGTGCAGCGAAATATAACAGTGAATTTAATCTCAAATGCAAAAGCCTCCCTAATTACATACTGGGAAATGATTCCCCGAGGCCCAAACAACAGCCAAAAGCATTTGTGAAGAAATGAGTGTGGAGGCTTTTCTGGAAGAAAAGAGACTGAGAAGGTATTTCAGCTATGAGACCGCTTTTGAACCGATGACTTCTTCAACACGGCCACATCCACAGATGAGAGATTTGCTACACTCAACCAGGTGAAAACCAAATATAGAGTGCTGCTGAACTTCAGATGTCCAGTGAATCTTTAAAGGCTCCCTGTATGGAAGCTGAAAACAGTCTAACCTTCAGAGATGACTATGACATCAGTGGAATGGCTCTGGCACACACGATTCAGGATTTACCTGATGTGCCAGCAGATAGCATGACTGCTTTTGAGCAGCTCTTCTTTCTTTATTAGAAAAACCTAGAAAAACTTTATTCTAACCTTTGCAACTGCAGTCACCCTACCAATAAAAGACTTTAAAATTTAAGATCTTCGATCTTCAGCATCACAAAAACATTTGAGTGGCCTGGCCATCATGAGGATTAAACATTACACTGGGGCGAAAGATCGTGTCCTATGCTGACATTATTGATGATTTTTCCTCATCCTGTCCTGCATGGGTGTACTTCCTCTTTCTGCAGATGGAGATTTAAAGTATGAAACCCCAAGGACGTCAGGTCTAGTTCTGCACTTACTCCAACCCCATCTCTACCCACATCCACGAAGTCCCGCTGCTAAAACTCACCGCGGTTTAATTAGAGCATGCATGCTGGCGAAACTTATTATCCATTATCAAGGACCCTTATGACATCACTTTCAGCTGTACTTGAAAGCCAAGTTACAACTCTATAAATATGCAATGGTTCCTCATAATGACAGAAGGGGCTTTGGGGATGTGTCCCATAAAATGACTTATTAGAGGAAAATTCAATACAAACATATATTCAGTGTTCCAAACTACATCATCGTTCACATTGTTTTTGTATTAATGCAACATAAAAAATATAGACAAATTCACCTTTAAAATTTTACAAAACTATGCATTTTAATTAGTATTTATTCTACTAAACTTTTATATTTCCTTGAACATCAACAGTCAAATAGTGTAGCAATGACTTTATATTTTGTGTTATATAGAGCTATATACTTTATTCTGTATAGCTTTATGTTATCCAAGTTGTGTTCAAGTCAAACTGGGACTGGCGGTGAAATTTCTATTGAATGAAGCCATAAAACTGATCGACATTTTTACAAAAGACTTCAAGCACAGTACAGTGATGTCGCAGTAAAACATTTATACGGTGCAAACCTTTTCAAGAAGGCTGTACATCCGTAAATGTGAACAATCCCGGTCGAGCTGGCTCGTTCCCATTACCATTTAGATTGGAACGTCTGATCCTTAAAAAAACATGTAACTTATTACCAACTTGTGTAAGAGACAGTGGGAACTGTTTACACAATCATTCACCAACACCACTTGTACATTACTCAGTTACTCCCACATCCCCCCTACCCTCCTCACCTCGTTCCAAGCAATTTCCACATGTTTTGGCCATTAAAGGAGTTCCTGGGAGGCCAGAGGGAAGCAAATGTTCCAGATGTGAAGCAGGGTTTTGCAACGTACTGAGAAAATGCTCTATCTTTTTGGTATTCAAGCACTAGTGCAACGCTGAGATATGTGCATTAGTGTAGCAGGGGATTATATAGAGACATAAAGAGAAATAAAGGAAGTTTTTACTTTTATAACTATGTTCTGCTATTCTGCATAATCAGATGTCCCAGTTTGACTTCCTTTACTGAACGTCCCTTGTAGATGTGAAATGTGTGACAAATTCCACCACAGGCTGTCGAGACTACATGGCTGTTTAAAAATAAAATGGATAATGAAGTTAAACAGAAACTACAGGAAAATCTGTTTTGTTCCAGAGTAATGAAATGGTTTGTTATATTAAGTGTCTAAGACAGCTGCCTGAGAGTCTGATGCACAAATATTGCCTCAAATAACGGTTACAATAAAGTGCAAGGCAAAAATCAACGCAGATCGCAGGATCATTTTTATTACAGCATAAAGCCATAACCTCAAATAACAACTAATAGAATGTCAAATGTGCATGCATGACAGTATATCAGCTGAAAATTATTCGTTCCTAAATTACAAAAAGTCATAACAACTTTTTTTTTAATGTTTGTTCCAAAGCATTGCAAAAACTAAAAGTACTGAGTTAAAAAAATCTGCCTAATTTATGCACCCAGAGATTTTCTTTCCAAAATCTAATCAATCCTGGATTTCGTATGTTTAATCTCATAATCTTGGTGTTTTTAGCATTCTGCTTTATAGCAAAACCGTTCGAATCTAATACACCTGATGCATCAGTTAAAAACCAAAACCTTCATAGTGTATTAGTATTTATCCACAAATCTTTTTTTTTTTTTTTTTAAATAAAAAAAGGGAGTATATTCGGACTCTTTTAAGCTCTTTGGTCTTCATTTAAAGGTTATGGGTTATGTGGTTAAGAAAAAGAAAAAGTAAGCTGATTTTGTACCGAAAATTTCATTATCACATAAGCAAAATAACAGCTCTATTCCTTTTCCTGTTTTGTCCTTAATGAATATGTAACTTTCATCACTGCTCCATAAACATGCACAAACTAGGGTGTTGTGTATGCAAACCGAGTAATTGTGCACCCACATATCATTTGCAGCCTGAAAATGACTTCAGGAACATCGAGTGCATGTATAAATGAATAGAATTTGAGCATATTGAGTTTATGGATTCAGCTTTCCTGCACAATAAAACAAAATTATAATTTTCTATGAGTAATTAATCAAGTTTTTTTAATTTATGACCTGCTGTCTTAAAATAATGAAGGACTTTTAAAACTCTCATAAGCTTCTTTTTAAAAAGAAAGAAATGTGCATAAGTAAATTGAAATTTTTTGTGTAAGTAA
>JAOTRS010000047.1:3367580-3370080 GCA_028565755.1 Dinotopterus cunningtoni
TAAAGAAAATAAATAAAAATGTATAAAAGGGTTTTATCAAACATGAAATTCTTAAAATAAGTGCATACTATTAAAACCGGAAGATCTACAGTAGCATCATGAGCAGGCTGAAATCTCAGAGAGGACCCGAGTTAGTATGCAGGTGTGCGGCCCTTAATGGATGCGCGGAGGTAGCCTTTCAAGGCTATGAACGCAAGGATAAATTTGATTTCCACTGCAACAGCAAGCCAGTGAATATAACTAAGTGAATATCATCTCAGTTAAGTGGAAAATATGTTCGATTTGGCCATGAGGCCGTTTACTTCCAACCTCAAATATTCAACAATGTTCTTTCATCCAGAACGATACCTTTCAAACTAATCATTAATCTGTGGAATCCAGCCTGGTTAAACCCTCCTGTACTCGTGTGTACTGAGATATCAAGCATGGGCCGTGCGTGGGAGTGGATATGCCACATCGCCCCAGCGACACTCTCCAACTCTGCCTATGAGCCGAACTAAAGCCTCCGTGTGAAAATACTGAGGACGTTTCACAACTGGGATGAAGACTTTGTAGAGTTTCCATGAGATTTTCCAACATATTATCGTTTGTTTATTTTATTCTTAAATAGCTGCGTCAAAACAAGAGAGGAAATTTGTAGGAAAACAGACACTATTGAGTCAAATGGAACTCATTAAGCCGGTTTCTATTCATCAGAGTTTCCATGAGATTGTCCTCATTTGACTTCAGGAGATAAACTGTTTTCGAGAGATGAAATGTTTTAGAAATAGTTTGTGTAAATGTACTGTCACTTGGCAGGAGTTTTAATATCTTCTTTAACAAACTAACAAAATACCGCAGTGCGAAAAGCAGAAGAGCCACAGAGCAGGACAGCTGGGCTACGGAGGAGAGTCAAACTATGTATATAATATAACTGTAAAAGGCTGGATGGATGGATGGATGGATGGATGGATGGATCTATAGATGGATAAGTTGGGTGGTTGAATGGTTGGATGGACAGATGGACAGATTAATGGGTGGATGTACTGTATGAGTGGATGGACATATGGATGGATAAATACTTGGATGGATGAGCTGGTGGTGAATAGGTGGATAAATAAAGCAAAAACAAACAGCCCATCAATCCAAGTATTTATCCACCCATACATCCATCCACTCATATACATCCACCCCTTAATCTCTTTATCCATCCATCCATCCATCCATTCATCCAACCAGCCAGCCAGCCAGCCAGCCAGCCTTTTACAGTTATATTATACTTGGATGGATGGGCTGGTGGTGAATAGGTGGATAAATAAAGCAAAAACAAACAAATGGGTGAATGGATGGATGAAAGTATGCATATAGTATTACTGTATGTACAGTATATACAGTATGTACGGATGGATGGTTGAATGGATGGAATAATGAATATACAGGTGAATAGATGGATGGATTGATAAAGCAATGAATAGACAAATGGGTGGATGTATAAGTAGATGAATGCATGGACGACTGAGGCAATAGATAGACAAATGAATGCCTGAATGTGTACAAGTAAGTATACTACCGCTCAAAAGTTTGGGATGCCTTGGAAATTGCATTGTTTTCCAAGAAAACACACATATGAAATTAGTGTGAATAGAAAATGAAGCAAAAGAACAAGACATGCTGACATTGTCAGAATAAGAAATAATGATTTTGATGGAAATAATGAATGGGTTCTACTTTGCCTTCATTAAAAAAAAAAGAAAAAAAAAAAACTTTTGCCAGCCTGGCAGATCATACGCATTCTATCTGTCAATTTTTCGAGATAATCTAATGAGATTTTATACCAATGCCTCCTGGAGCATCTCCCACAGGATAGATTGGCTTGATGGAATCTTCCTCCGTACCATACGGTCAAGCTGCTCCCACAACAGCTCAATAGGGTTCAGAACTGAAGACTTTGCTTCCCACTCCATTACAGTCAGAATTCCAGGTGACGTTTGTGAAATGGGTAAAATTGCTTGTAAACTGCAATGTTGAAATGTGGTTTTCTTTGGAAAACAAAGAATTTTTCAAACTTTTGAGCGTTAGTGTATAGATGGATGAATAGAGGGATGGATGGACAAATGGGTGAAAGATGAATGGATACATGTAGAGTAGGTAGGGATGGTTGAAGCTATAGACACATGAAGAGATGGATGAAGTAATGGATAGACAAATGGCTGGATGTTTAAGTGGATGGATGGATGGAGGGATGGATGGATGGATGGACAAATGAATTGTGGCACAGATGACGCAGTCGGTTTCTGAGCTGTTAATTAATGATTATTTAATGGTTATTATTTTTTCCTTTGTCGTTCTGTTCATATAAATGATGCACAGAAGAAAAGTCTGTGCCGCATACACATCTGAGAGATTAAGGAGAAGTGATGGCCGATTAGCTGTCTGGCTGGCTGGATGGCTGGCTGGATGGATGAATGGATAAATTGATGGATGCATAATAATAGGACAAGAATACAGTACGATATCTAAC
>JAOTRS010000047.1:3372580-3383302 GCA_028565755.1 Dinotopterus cunningtoni
ATAAATTAGACTGACAATGTTTAATGCTTTTTGATTAAGAATTTTGGTGTTTAGGAGATTTGGTATTGTTGGTGTTTAACAGTATTCAACTGTGAAAGGGTGGTTGATGGTGAGTGTTGGTGGTTGATGATTGTTGCCAAGTTATAAATAAGGTTGACACTGAATACACTATCACTTTTTAAAGCACAATGGTATTTGCTGGGGTTTATGAGAATTTGATGATCGCTGATATTTTATGGTGTAAATGTTGGTTGTAGTAGTCTGGTCTGGTAGTATTTCATGGATAATGTTAGTGTTTGATAAAGGCATGTTGCTGTTTTGCTGCCAAGTTTTACGAAAATAGTGTCTGTTGGTGTTGAATGGGGAACACAGGTTAAGGCTGTTGTTTGATAGTGTTTGTTGGGATATGTTGGTGTTTAATAGGGAATATTGGTGAGTATTGTTTGATGGTGTTTGTTGAATGGTGTTTAATTTTATTTGTTGTTCCATGGTGGATATTAGTGGGAGATATTTGATAGTGTTTGTTGGGGAATGTTGGTGTTTACTGATGTTTGTTGGGGAATACTGGTGTTTGTTGAAGAATGTTGATGTTTGTTGGGGGGATGCTAGTGTTTGATAGTATTGTTTGGGGACTGTTGGAGTTAATAGCTGTTTAGAGTTTAATGGTGACTGTTGAGGAATACTGGTGTTTGATGGTGTCTGTTGAGGAATTTAGGTGTTTGTTGGGGAATGTCAGTATTTGATGGTGTTTGATGGTGTTTGTTGGGGAATTCTGGTGTTTGGTGGTAAATATTTGGTGTTTGTGATTAATAATGTTTAATGTCAAATGTAGGGAGAATACATTTGTTTAATGGTGTTTGTTAGAGAATGGTTGAAATCAAAGGTGACTGTTGGAGATGACTGCTGGTGTTTGATGGTGTGTGTTGAGGATCATTGGTGCTTGATAGTGTTTCTTAGGGAATGTTTGTGTTTCACAGTTTAATATTAATGAGTGTTAGTGATTAATAATCTTTAATGATGTTTGTTGGGGAATGCTACTGTTTAATGGTGTTTTTTGGGGAATGCTGGAGTTTAAAGGTGATTTTGGGGGAATGGTGGTGTTTCATGGTGAATATTGGTGATTAATAATGTTTAATGATAATTGTTGGGGGAATGCTTGTCTTTGATGGTGTTTGTTGGGGAATGTTGGATGTTAAAGGTGATTGTTGAAGAAATGTTGATGGTGTTTGTTGGGGAATGTTAGTGTTTGAAGGTGTTTGTTATTGAATGTTGATGTTTAATGGTGTTTGGTAAATGGTGATGTTTGATGGTGAATATTAGTGAATGGTGGTAATTGACAGTGTTAGTTGGAGAATGTCAGTTTTTGATGCTGTTTGTTATTGAATGTTGGTGTTTGAAGATATTTGCTATTGAATGTTGGTGTTTGTTGGGGAATGGTATTTGACAGAAAATAGTAAATTTAGCAATTTGGAAATCTGATCCTTGAGTTAGATTCAGCAGGTTAGACTGTATATTTTACTGAAAGCTTAGTTCAGGTACATAATCACAGCTTTTCCTTCATGACTCATCATACCTTTGACACTGAATTCACTTCTTCATGACTGCCATCACCTAGGAATGTGATGAATACTGTTACATTGAGCATCTGATCCTATATCACTGGTTAATGTACAGTTTGACACAGCGCTAGAATACGGAATGCACATGCATAATCCCTTTTGCATGCGTCCACAAACAGCAAAATCCCTGTAATGATCTCAGCAGGTGGGAGTTCACACTGAAAAAAAAAAAAAATGCCACACTGACTCTTCACACATCGAGGCCTCATAAAATTTGTGCATAATCACACAATAAAAAGGCCAACTTGCATCATCACTGAATGCCAACAGTTCGCTTTCACACATGCTGTCCATCAGTGAGTCAGTGAAACATGCATGCAGGTGTTATTTCTCGTTATGAGAAGGAGACTGCATAATGTCTGTAACTTCTGTGCTAGAGTCTTATTGGCGGGGTGTCATCTGGCCACCACTGGCTGCACACACATACTTGTTGGACTCACACATAGTGCCTAGTGATCAACCCAACAACCCTGGACTTGTTTAAAAACAGGGGCTGAAGCTGTAAACTGGCTTATGATCGTTTGGACTCTTCTCTGAGAAGTCTTTCATAAACAGAATGGCCGGTTAGCATTTGGCCTGTTAGCATAGCTTGGGTTTTTTCCTTCCTCGTGGTAGCAATGATCTCAGATAGAACGACACCTGCTAGCAAGAAGAGAACAAAATGATTTACTGTATATAAGAATTTTTTGACATTGTGGATAAAACTTTCATAGAACATATCCATTTATATCACAGGACATGGGTTTCTTAGTGATAGCGATACTGATACCACTTGAAATATACAGTACTGTCCAAAAGTCTTGAGTTTAAGGTCCCATTATTTTTTCATATTTTGCTTTCAAAGATCCATACGTCCTTGTATTTTTAATGTAATCTTGAGAAATACTGTAGTTTTCCAGGCTTCCTGAAGGACTGTTTATGTCTCTGATGTTCAGTCTAGTCCCTGTACCTGAGCTGTTTCAGCAAAATGTTTTTTGTTTGTTAAGCCATTAGTGACCTATTAATCATTTAAGTATAAAAAACATCTAACTTTCGGCATGAACCAGTGAGAAACAGGTGCAGATGATGACAGAACTTTGGGCCGGTGATTAGTATACTGGTGATGCTGAATGCTGAGTGGTTGGAACAGACGAGAGGGGAAATGAGGTCGCCGCTGAGGTTGTTACATAAACAACCAAATTTTAATTTCTATCTACAGTGGCACCTT
Source organism: Dinotopterus cunningtoni (assembly GCA_028565755.1). NCBI lineage: Eukaryota > Metazoa > Chordata > Actinopteri > Siluriformes > Clariidae > Dinotopterus > Dinotopterus cunningtoni. The sequence continues at coordinate 3,375,407 of JAOTRS010000047.1, forward strand.
GGATTACGAGCATAAATCGTTCCGGAAGCAGGTTCGTATTTTAAAACACTCAAAAAACCAGTGACATTTTCCATAAGAAATAATGGAAACTCGTTCTACAGCCACAAAAAAATAAATACATGAAAATAATTAATTCAAAATATGAAGTAAAAATAAAACAAATTAACATTCATTCACTCATTCACACACTACGGGCACTTTGGGAATGCCAGTTAGCCTAATCTGCATGTCTTTGGAGTGTGGGAGAAAACCGGAGAACCTGTAGGAAACCCACTAAGCACGGGGAGAACATGCAAACTTCATGCACACAGACACCGTGTCAAGAATCGAACCCAGACCCTGGAGGTGTAAGGTGAGGCCATAGCGCTGTCGACTAAGCCATAACTAAACATTAACCACTAAGCCACCGTGCCATCCTTACAATCAATATGAAATGATAATCTAGATGTTTTTTATGAATAAATGTAATCCAAAACCCATCACAAGTAGTTAATTGCTAGCAGCACATAACACTTAGTACAGGATTAACATTTAGCAACAAACATCCACTTGTAATCAAGCTGACAGACAAAATGGTCCTTGCTGAATTTTTATCACTAACCCTTATTGTTGCGACCTACACAGTGTTGCGTCCTGCATTGTGAGATAAAAAGAGCTAGCTGGAAGGAAGGATGAGACAAATTTATGAGTCAAGTGTAATTCAGGTTAGATTAACATTACAGATGTTTAAGTCATAAAGATGGGGGGGAAAATCGATTTAATGCTATATTGTGAATCTTTTGTATGACGATTCGTGGATTGATTTTTTTTTTTGTTGAAAATGATGTATTCCTTTAAATATGTTTGCATTTGAGGCGGTAATAATCCTATATTTAAGCGCTCTAAACTCTAAAGCATCCTGTGTGGCCGGAGCAAATTATTATATTAAAATAATTATACTGAATAGTGATATTTATAAAATCCTGATACTTATATATAGAATTGCAAATCAGCTCAAATCGCCACCTAGTTATCGTGATTATAGTGAATCGGCTGCTCCCTGGTGATTCCCAGCCCTATTAGATAGACTTCGAGTCTCGTTCATTCCCACCAAATAATCCAGTAGTGATGTAGTGTATATAACAACTCACCTTACTGATTCTTAGAAATGTAGAATTTCAAAGCCTAATTTAAGGATTTGTGTTGCGAGCTGACGCAGAAAACCAAGTAAACAGCCTCACCTGTGCTGCCGCTTGTAATTGCCGTGGTGAGAGGATTCGGGACGCTGCTGTTGTTGTTGTTGTTGCCAGCCGGTGAACTCTCTCCGCTGTTGAGCTGTTTGACCCGGCGCAGATGGGATTTCCCGTTGTAGTGCGTCTCGACCTGGGCAGGTGAGTTCAGCTGGATGTTACACACCTCACAGAGCGAGTACAAAAGCTTCTTCCTTTCCTGCGGCGAAATGTCCTCCATTCCGTCCGTCAGCTCTGTGACCGGAAAGTACGGAGGGCTGTTCTCCATCAGCTGTGCCGGGCTCAGAGGAGTCTTCATGCCTGAGATAGAAGAGAAGAGGGAAAAAAACAAGTGAAGTGAATCACGGGCATAAAGAAAGAGCCAGGGATTTGGCTTTGCAAAATTCCAGCACGTCAGCTCACTTCCTTAATGTGTCGCCGCAGTGTGTACAGGTAAAAATTAGGAGTTTGTGTCCAAAACGTAGTGTAGGAAAATCTGGTGAGGGGAGGTGTGTGAGAGTAGAGGGCTGGAACAGGTGTGTGTTTGCGTGTGTGTGTGTGTGTGTGTGTGTGTGTAAGCTAGGTGCCCTGCCAAGGCTCCTCCCTGTAGTTTTAGAAGCGGCCGGAGAACCATGACCTCCAGCAGCGGGTTGTCATCCCCAAGAAGAAGAAACATTCACATGCAGCTAAAGAAAGATGAAGAGAAAGAAAGAGGAGAGAGAGAGCTTCAAAAAGTATATGGTTCTTGCCATCCTGAAGGGAGGTGTTTAACTTGAACCCAACCTGGTTACTAGGAAAACGTGGATTAGGAAATGAATAAACATTATTAATTTGATTTGTGCTGGGCCAATACCACCCTAAAGATGATTATTTTCCAATAACAGCGTGTCCCAAAGTTTTATTCCTACAAATGCAGTGTGTCAAAGATTACCATGTGTAATTTGTCATGATTTTTATCGCTTTTTAGTAGTTATTTAATGTCCCAGAAACCTTTTAATTCCTGTTATCACTTGCATTATAGCAGCTGCAGTACTGTGCAAAAGTATTGAACCATGCTCATGCTTCCAAAGAGCCAGATGTTCTTGTATTTTTAACGCAGTCTTGAGGAATAGTTCTCCAGGCTTCCAGATGATCAGGCCGGTGATTAGTATAGTGGTGATGCTGAACACTGAGTGGTTGGAACAGACGAGAGGGGAAATGAGGTCGCTGCTGAGGCTTTTACATAAACAAGCAAATTTGTCAATTGGATCTTTACAGTATTATTGTATCTACTTTACTTTATTCTATTCATACTGCATTTCTTTGGCTCTGTACATGTACAGTACTTTGCACGATGACAATAAGGTTCAATCTAATCTAATGTAATCTAATTTAGGCACTTTGCAGCCTGTCGCAGTAAAACATTTGTTTCCATTTCTTTATTTAAATTTAATTTAATATAAAGAAATGAGGGGTGGTTTAAGACTTTTGCACAGTACTGTGTAAAAGGTCGCTTCCTCACCAGCCCGTGTTTTTTCTCATTCTTGCAGTTAAAAAGACAATCTTACCGTGTCTTCTGTATGTTAGAAATCCTTCTGTATGTTGTTACTATAAAAAGCTTTGAACCTATGATCTGAATTATAACTGGCACTGGAGCTGTGCTGTTAGAGAAAACTAATTAACACTAATCAAACAATTTCATCAACTGACTGTCAGAAAACCTGCTCTTAAATGAAACTTCTATACCGCTTTATCCTGTATAGGATTGTGGGCGCCTGGAACCTATCCCAGAATACTGGGATAGAGGTGGGGTACACCCTGGACAGGGTGCCAATCAATCAGAGAGGACACACACATACACACTATAGGAGGAAACCTACCAAGCACATGGAGAACATGCAAACTCCATGCACACAGACCCGAGGGAGGAATCGAACCCGGAACCTGAAGGTGCAAGGCGACAGCACTAACCACTGAGCCACCATGACGTCATGATCGCATATTAGTGTTTAATAATAGTGTTTTTATAACTGAGCCTCGGAATCATCACAGAAGACATGAGGGCAGACCGTGATTAATTCCCCCATCCTCCTGAACTGGCTGCATTGTAGAACAGCAGTCATAGCACTTTGCTAGGATGAGGAGTAGGTTACTGGGATTTACATAAGTCACTCTGGTCTAAAAGCTGCAAGTGACGCAGCAAAGTGCATACGTGCCGGGTGAAGACGAGCACTAACACAACTGAAGCCTTAGTCGTGTGATATCCAAGCTGTGGAAGTGTGACGGCTGAGTCAGCAGCACTCCAGAGAAAAGCCTGTGGATGTGATATCTAATAGTGTGTGTGAGAAAGAAAGAGAGAAAAAAAATGCATGCTAGACAAAGTGTTTAAAGTACATGTGCTCGCAAGAGAAAGTTATCTAAAGTATATATATATATTTTTTAAAAAAAAGGGCTTATACATCTGTGATCATGTGGTCAATTCTGGTCAGTAATCTCCATGGTCTTCATGTACAACACTCATCAGCTGCACACTGTTATCAGCTGCACACTTTAATCTTCCCACGTACACATTTGCTTGAACTTTCTGCGCTCTTCTTAGGTCTTTACAGAAGCTATCTGTAACACAGCGAAGGAGGAAATGTAATCAAAAGAAAAGAAAATCCATTTATTGTTTCTTGGTGTCTCTAACCCCTCATTGTTCCTTGGCTTGTCCTACTTTTCGGTGAAAATGGGGACAAAGCAACAAAAAAAAAAAAAAAAAAAGCCAAGTGTGGAACATTAGTATAATTGTGTTGCCTTTGCAGAACAAAAGCCTGGCTCAGGCACTGACAGTATTGAGTGTACATTAGTAGTAACAGGGTCTATGAGGTGTAGTGGTGTCTATAATGGGAGTAATAGGGTGTGCAGAGAGAATAATACGTTTGGGAGTCAAATTTGAGAGTAACAAGGCCTATGGTGGGTGATTAGGTCTCTAGTGGGCTATAACAGGGTGTACCGTGGGAATAATAAGTTCCATAATGAGTTTAATAGAGTGTATATTGGGAACTACAGGGTCTATGGGGGTAAGAGGGTCCATAGAGGGCCAACAGGATGTAAATTCAGAGTTCAAGTTCCACAGTTAGTGTATTGAAGTTTACATTGTGGGTAACATGGTCAGTAGTGGGGTAACAGAGTACACAGTGGGAGTAATACATTCCATAGTGAGTATAATACAATGTCCATTGGGAGTACAAGAACTGTAGTGGGTATTTATAAGTGATAAGTAATAAGTGTATTTGAGTCCATATTGGAAGTAACAGAGTCTATAGGGGGTAGTATAGTCTATAGTGGGGGTAACAGAGTGTACAGTGGGAGTAAAATGTTCCACAGTGAGTATAATAGAATGTACACTGGAAGCAACTGGTTCTATGGGAGGTACAGTGGGAGTAATAGGGTGTACAGTGGGAGTAGTAAGTTGTGCACTGAGCCTGAAAGAGTGTATATTGGGAGCAATATGGTCTGTGGAGGCACAGTAACAGGGTGTCCGGTGCGAGTAATTGGGTCTACAATTAGGTCAAATGGCCAATATAGTGGATAATGGTGTATGTGGGAGGGTAATAGGTTATAAACTTAGATTACAACCAGCTACACTGTGTGTGATGAGATCAACAGTAAAGGTAATATCATGTACAATGGGAGAATTAATGTATACAGGACACTAGGGTCTACTGTAGGGGAACTGGAGTGTCTTTTGGGGCACTGGATACACAGTGAAGGTCATAATAGGTTCTGCATTTGGAATTGGGGTGGACATTGGGCAATTTTGTGTACAGTACCAGTTTCTAAAGCGAAGTAACTGGGCCTACAGTGGGGATAATATGGTTAACAATAGGATAAAAGAGAAACACTAGTGCAGAAATATTGTCCATTTTTACAGCACGTCCCACTGGATGTTTCATGGAGTGCATACAATAATGAAGGCTACAGTAGTATATGTTTATTGTAGGATCAATGTTAAGTGTGAGTCTACAGCAGAAATGCTTCAAAGATCACAGCTGAACTTTAAAGTAATCAATGGCAGCCCAAAAGCCTTACCTGCTGGCCTTTCTATAAAAATTAAAAGACTCTTTGGTCCTTTTTTTCTCTCCCCTTTTTCCTCCTTTCCACTTGCACACAGTTAGAACAGAAATGCAGCTAGTCAGCAATTTCCCCCTCCAAAGTTTAACAAAGCTGTTCATAGACACCAAATGTCACAGAGAAGATTTGTGACATTTGGTGTTTATGAACAGCTTTGTTGAACTCAAAGACAAACATTCAACATACACATTACCCATCAGATGACAACATTTTATAACATTCCGTATTAAACACTTACCATCAAACACCATCATTCAACCTTTTCCAACAAATACCAACATTCAACAACATGCACCATCAAACACCAATATTCAAAAACATTGTCCATTAAGCACCAACATTTTCCATTAAACACCAACAATCAACTCACGCCATCAAATATTAAACAACATTCTTCATCAAACATCAACGCTTTACCATCAGACATCAAACACCAACACTTAACAACATTCTTAATCAACTGACATTTACAATTAAACACCAACAATCAACTTATTCCATCAAACACTAATACTTACAGAACAATATTCTTTATCAAACATCAACTTTCAAAAGTATTTCACAAAAATTTTAAAACCTACACCAACATCTATCAAACAAGAATCACAAACTCCAACATTCGAAAACATTCTTCATCAAACTCCAACATTCATCAACACTCTCCATCAAACACCAAGATTCACCATTAATTCAAAAATATTTTCCATCAAAAACCAACATTTACCATTAAACACCAACAGTCAAATGTCTCTATCAAACACCAATATTTAACAACATTCTCAATCAACTGACATTTAATATTAAACACAAACATTCGACAACATTCCTCACCAAATACCAACATTTACTTTTAAACATCAACAATCAACCTACTCTATCAAACACAAATATTTAACCACATTCTTCATCAGACACCAAAATGAATCACTGAACACCAACATTCAATAACATTCTCCATCAAACAACAATATTCAACATAATCAATTGACATTTACCTTTAAACCCCAACAATCACCTTATTTAACATAAAAACAGCAATATTTAACAATATTGTTCATCAAATCCCAACATTCAAAAATATTTACCATTAAACACTGGCACTCAACACCACATCAGTATTCTACATGAAAACAATCATCGAACACCAACTTTCTCCTTCTAACACCAACACTTAAAAACCTTCTCTATCAAATACCAATATTCATCAACAATCTCTATTAAACACAAACATTTACCATTAAACATTAAAAGTCAAATTTGTCCATCAAACAACAATACACTTAATCAACTAAAATTTACCATTAAATACAAACATTCGACAACCTTCTCCACCAAACCTTAAATTTACCATTAACTCCATCAAACATGAGTATTCTACATGATAACATGAATTATCAAACACCAACGTTCAACATTTTTCTCCATCTCCATCAACACCAAAATGTATCAACACTCCCCATCAAACTTTATACTTTCTCTATAACCAACACTAAACAACACTCTCCATTAAACACAAACATACTCTATCAAATATAAACATTCAGCATCAAACACTTTACCCGTTGTCATCAAACACCAAAATTCAATAACAAACTCACAAATCAACATTTAACAATCAAGAGAACACTCTTTTAAACCCCCTACAGACACTAACATTTCCACAACAAACACTTTCATCTCTTCATCAAACACTTTTTCTAATGTTTGAAACTAAAGAAAATGATTTAGAAACAGAATTCGAGTGCCAGTGTTTTGATTTTAGGTGTTTGTTTACACATTGTACAAAGACCTAACACTCAACACATTTTATCACCTTAAAAAGAGTGAAATGATATGAAGTAATGGCCTTCTGTATTACTTATTTAATTAGCTCGCTTAATTAACTATCCTAGTATTTGAACAACCTTGTCAGTTTACTTCAGCAAATGGTTAAAGCAAATAATTCTTTAGGACTTTGCCAATAAACTGTTACATAACAAATTGAGTGACTTATTTATAAAAATCATCAGAAATGAGCATTTAATGTTGTCTTTCTAAAAAAAAAAAAAAAATTTTTTTTTTTTAGCAAACATGTCAAATGACCTCAGTAGGATTAATGTACTCATTGCCAAATCACTCCTCTGCCCTTGATATTTAAAATACCCAAACTTCATTTATCCATGACACAGTAATTCACATCATCATTAACCAAAGCATGGTGGAACATGAAGATACAGAGACAGTAGAGTGCAGGGGTCAGACTGTTAATGAAAAATATAATGGATTAGGGGACTGAGAGATGGATACGTCCCAGTGTGTCATTTCTGACAGGCTAATACCCTCGTCATGCTCTTTCATTGATGCCTCGATTAGTTTTAATAAGGCTGTGTAAGGCTTGACACTTGATACTTTTAAACTTTTCTAGTAAGAGGGTTAAATGCTGCTTTGTACTGCACATTGAAGTCAGACGTTCCCAAAGTCAGTACTTGTGATCCTAAATCTAAGGCTACGTTTACACTGTCAGGTAAATGTGACCTAATTCCGATTTTTTGCTCATATGTGACACATATCGGATATGTTCTATGTCCGTGTAAACAGGAAAAAAACGCATGCA
>JAOTRS010000047.1:3482161-3494315 GCA_028565755.1 Dinotopterus cunningtoni
TTTTTTTGCATTTGCTGTGGTAAAACGTTGCAGTTCCTCTATAATCCTCCAGGTGGTGCTATGAACTAATCATACACTTCCAGGCATCACAGTTTCGTGTGTGGTATTTGCAACTTTGTTTAGAATTGTAACAAAATCCATATATACATGTGCATCTCAATAAGTTAGAATATCATTGAAAAGTTGATTTATTTCAGTAATTCAATTTAAAAAGTGAAACCAATTATATAGATTCATTACACATGGACTGATATTTCAAGTGCTTATTTCTTTTAATTTTGATTATTGTGGCTTACAACCAATGAAAACCAAAACATTCAGTATCTCAAAAAATTTAAATTTTGTGAAAAAGTTCAATATTGGAGACTCATGGTGTCACGCTCTAATCAGTTAATTTACTCAAACACATGCAAAGGTTTTTTGAGCCTTTAAATAGTCTCTCAGTCAAATCAGATACAAATTTTCTTTATCACATACACAGTCATACACAGTGTGATATGCAGTAAAACGCCCATGACCTAAATATTAAAAAAGAAAAGAGTATTCAAATAAAGAATATGAAAATAAGAATATAATAAAAAAAGAAAGAGTATGAAAAAGAAAATATTCAAATAAGAATATAAAATATGAATAAAATTATACAAATATAAATAATATTAAAAACTTTTAGCTGTAAAATTGCACTATGTATATTGAAATGGAAAAGCATTGTCCAGTTATGAGCAGAACTGCGTGCAAAGTTCGAGGTATGCAAAATGTAGACCATATGCAAATGTTCATTAATGTACAATGTGCTGAGTGGTGTATGAGTAAGAGCAGAGTGTTTAGTCCCATGTGGTGTTGTGATTGAGAGCCTGCAGAAAAAAGCTTCTCCTCAGTTTCTCTGTGTTGGCCTTCAGGAAGCGTTTTCTTGACCGCAACAGAGAGAACAGTACATTGTTGGGGTGGCTGAGGTTCTTCATAATCTTCCTGCGTAAATCTATAATCTGCTCTAGAATGACAGCAGCTTCATCACCACTTTATATTGTGTTTTTATTACAATATTTGGTGGTGTTAATTTCCACAATGTAACTAACTAACTAAATGAATAAATATTGATCTAATGCAAACACTAAAAGAAACCTTATATGTACAGTAGCTACAGTGGAACCTCGGATTACGAGCATAATTCGTTCCGGAAGCGGGCTCGTATTCCAAAACACTCGTAAATCAAAGCACATTTTCCCATAAGAAATAATGGAAATTAAAATTATTTGTTCCACAGCCCAAAAAAATAAATACATAAAAATAATTAACACAAAATATAAATTAAAAATAAAACAAATTAACCTGCACGTTACCTTAAAGTAAAAATTAAAATCCCGACAGATAAGTGTTTCCATTTATGCGCACAGGCGCTGTGTGTGTGTGTTTTTCTCTCTCCTGCGCTGCTGAGTGTGTGTTATGTGTGTGCGCGAGCGTAATTTGACACCGTGCCGGTTGTGTGTGAGTGAAGCACCCCCTCTCTGTTTCACACACACACAAACACATTAAAGGCGAGAGAGAGAACCGGCACGGTGTCAAATTACGCGCGCACACACATAACACACACACTCAAACACTGACACACACTAACGATGAGAGAGAGTGTGTGTGCGAACCTGGGCGGTGTCAAATTACGCGCGCACACACATAACACACACACACTGCAGCGCAAGAGAAAAAAAAAACACACACACGTAACACACACACAGACTGCAGCGCAAGAGAAAGAAAAACACACACACACATAACACACACACACGCGTCACAAATTTTAACACACTCACATCTCTGTCTTACATGCCCACATGCAGAAACACACACACACACACACACACACACACACACACACACACACACTAACAAGTCAAATGTCTCACACACACACAAACTAACACACACCACTAATATTAACACACAGACTCACACACCACACACACAAACATGCACAAACACATTTACTCGTCACACACAGACTGACAAATCTACATGTTACACACACACGCGTGCACACACACACACACACACACACACCTCTCTCCCTCACTCTCACACACATTAACCCTCACAAACACACACACACACACACACACACACACACACACACAAACTAACGCAGTTAATGTTTTTTGTTGTTATTTCATGCTAAGTCATCTCCACGTATAGCTTTGCATTTAATTTATATTTCATTAATAGCACCATGGCTAGGTAATGTTACCAGAGGAGCTGATTAATAGCTCGCTTAAGTTACCATAGGAGCTCGTAATAGCTAGCTAAAGTCACCACAGGAGTTTATTAATACCTAGCTAAAGTCACCACAGGTGCTCGTTAATAGCTAGCTAAATTTATCACAGAAACTCGTTAATAGCACCATGGCTAGTTAAAGTTACCACAGGAGCTTATTAACAGATAACCTAAGTCACCACAGCTAGTTAAAGATACCACAGATGCTCATTAAAAACTAGCTAAATTTACCACAGGAGCTCATTATTATCTAGATAAAGTCACTACAGCTAGCTAAAATTACCAGAGGAGCTTGTTAATAGTTAGCTAAATTTACCACAGAAGCTCATTAATAGTTAGCCAAAGTCACTATAGGAGTAACATAATTTGACAGCAAACTAACATAACTACTCAAGTTAATTGATAGCAAAGATAATTTAACTGAGCTGTCTTTAAGAGCTATGTAGAGTTACTGTACCACACACATTTGTTTGACAGTTGGCTAAGTTGCTACTGATAGATTACAGTTACGGCTAGGAAATAAAATCAAAAGGGGTAAAGACACAAATATATTTTAATACTAGGGTTTTTTGTAATAAGCACACTGGTTATTTAAAGATTAAAAGACAAATATAGACTGTCTGACATTATAAGAGACACATAATTAATAATTGTCCCCCTTGTCTAGGGTTTGCAGTGCATTATAACAATGCTTTGTTCTGTAATACGTAAAATTAGGGGACAAAGGGTACATAAGAACATGTTTTTGGGGCAGTTTTTTTCTCGTCGCCTTGTTCTTGAGAATGTTTCCCCTATTCAGCAGAGCTGATGCAGTCCTGTGGAATAATCCACTCCTACCGAACACATCCGAACCTGAATGCTTTTCTGCACAGAGACATAAGCTTTTTGTGAGTTTTCTCTCCAGCAGTAAAGGTTAATAAGTCTTAGCATGGCTATTAAAGTGCTCACTGGAACAGAGTGGGCTGTGAGAGTGCGTATAAATGTCTAAGCGAGAACATTTCAAGCACATTTTAAGTTACAGCATCCCTAACCCACTGTAAACTCAGGATTATACGGGGTACTTTCGCACGTTTACTGCTGGAGCTGCACATTGAGAGCTTTCTGCTTTTTCTAGTGGTCAGACCTGTTTTGCAGCTGGGATCCGGGCCAAAAATCCGCCACTTACACGCTCGCTCACACCCAACATCTATTCTCTTATATAACGCTGGCAGAGAGTCAGGCATAATTGCTTCATAAATGCGATTTGGATCTCAGCTTCCCCAGCTGGGGCTCGGGAACACCTGAGGGGTTTCTTCTAAATAAATCGCCTATACACACACACCCCGAGACAGCTCGACATTTTTATTAGCAGGAGGGTTCAAATTTGTCGCCTGTTGCAGTCTGAAATAATTGGCGACTTTGGTTGAAAATAGACTTACGGCAATAATGCACAGCAATCCAACTGCTACACACTCATGAGGTTATCGTCTTTGTAAAGCTGTCAGGGATTTGGACTCCACGCTTGTTGATCTTGACCTAGAGGGTGTGTCTCAAGCACTAGCTTTGATACTTTGATATGATGTATTCTTGCGTGGCGTATTAAGATTTATTCTGACAGTAAAAATCATGGTGAAAACTAGCATTAGCGACTAGTATACTTGTAGAAGCCACTTAAAAATGTGTTGTGCATGGTCTTTGTCTTAATTTTATTTTAATTTTATTTTTTTAAGAAGCATTTGAATTGCTTTAGTCACAGCTCTGGGAACTGGTAGTCAGAAAGTCAAAAGAGGTGAGAATGAACGATGCATGCTAGAAAAGGGCAGAGAGATCACAAATCAGGATTTATTACGTTGCTGCAAGAACCAAACAAGCTAGAAAAGCGTTCAAGATTTTTTTTTTCCCTATGAAGCAACTATTTAATCATCACCCAACTCAAAACGACTGCCATTAAATGATTCATGGTGTTTCTTTCGAGGTTTCTTAAGCTCTGAAGATGTAGAGCTTGGAGCATTCAGGAGCCACAGGCGGGTTTACACGGAGCTTCCTGAGATTGGTAGGAGCATCTGGGTTTGGTATAAAACTCTTTATATCTTGTTAAGTAGGTTTTACCTAACAAGAAAGAAGTCCAGTTGACGTGACTCATCTTTCAGATAACCTCACCTGGATGTCTGAGAATCTTCACAGATAAAACTCTTTGTTACCTCCATGCCTGTCATTCTTCCTAAAGGAGTTGTGGCTTTTTGCTCCAGGGTCTCCGGGTTGTTTTGCAAGCTCGGATTTTGTGCAGAATTTTGCATATCCGTGTTTTGCATAAAACATTTGCTACTTTAAGTGCAAGGCAATGTGTGAAAAAGCGATAGAAACGATGTTGAGATAAGGCGTCTTTAAAAATAATGAAACAAAAAGTTTCCAATAATGAGAGTAATTACTATATCTGTAAGAAATGATAACCCAATTTGCCTTTTATAAACACTATACAGAAATTGCCATGCTGTGTTTCCCAGTTAGGCACGGTGGAAAGAGAATGATGGGAGTTTTTTTTTTTTTTTTTGCGGTTATTTATTTCTTGCACAACACAAGACTTTAGGTTGGTAATTTCCATGAGTGTACTACAGGGTAGCGCTGATTTGGAAAGGCCAGGCCCTTTGTTATTTCGGCAGCACCTTGTCCATTGCATTACTAGAGTTGGAATTATGACAGTTTCTACATTTTGTTTTTCAACTACATAGGAGGTTTAACTCTAACTGTAGTAAGGGGCAAAATTGATCGTTCTTTAAGTATACTACAGATTAGTGCTGATTTTGGAGAGGTCAAGCTCTTCATTCAATGTGTTTATCTATTTACTTATAGCATTATCTGACAATGACTAGGGGTGCTCCGATCACCTCTGCTCTGATCAGGATTTTTGTGGCTGATCTCCAATCAGTAGAAGCTGTATCGTCCGATAACAATCACAGATTACTAGGTCTATTTAAAGTTTTATCACGTAGCATTATTTATTAAACTATATTTAACAACAAATATAAAAATTCGAGAAGAGGAATATCATGAATTGACAACTGTATTTATTGGCAAGCAACATGTTCAACATGTCAACTTAAAAAATAGCAGCCTCTGCTTCATGAGTAATTGGGACCAGCTCAGAGCTTGAAAAATATAACTTTCATGTAGATTATATAAAAAAAATAAAATAAATAAAAAACACGGAGAACAGAGTCTTTAACTTTAGCTTTAGACTAAAAACCACAACAAAAAGGCTATAGGCAAAATAGTATTCCAAGACAGTTTTTCAAGTCAGTTTTTTTTTTTATTTACATTAAGGACCACAGGTAATAAAGTGCATTTGTGAAATATTTTCACCCTGGCATAGTGTAACGTGAATCCAAGTAGGACACGAGTCTTTGAATTTCATTATTTTTTGTTTGATATTTAATTATGCTTCTTACTGTCCTTGCAGTAGGTTTGCTGTCTTTAAAAACTTCTCTGTTACCGACAGCTGAGTGAGTGGCGCTTGAGCTGCTGATCTCTCCCACTCTCTCTTCAAAACGCTAGCCAACTTTGAAAACTGCTCATATTCCTTTTACGTGACTAACCTTCAAGTGTCTGATGATGTTCATGGTGTTAAAATGCTTTGGGTGCTTCCCGCTTCGTGGAATTTGCTTGTTACTGTACACAGGTCGCAGATAACTAATGTTTTGACTTTTTAACACATACCACATAGAATTACCAGACCAGTGACGCCATTTTAACATAAAAAATTGTCTCGCGGGTTTTGCGTCATCTGATCGGCTTTCCAGATGGGCCACTATAGAGACTTTTAACTTCCCAAAGCAATCGCGCAAATAAAATAAGTTTTAAATTCCTTATGTATAATGTAAACCAGATAAAGTTACCTATAACTAAATATATTTGATACTTATAATTCATTTAGCAACACCAAAATTTTTGTGCAGAGAGACAAATTTTTTGGCCGTGAACCAATTTGTTCTTTCTCGCGGGGCGTTCGTGAATCGAGGTTCGACTGTAAATAAACTGTAGAATTTAGCGATATATGCACCGCTTGTTACTCAGGAGAATGTGGCATTGGAGCAAAACAACTTCTGTTCCAATACACATGTTCTGCTGTACGTTCTACCACAATGAAAAAGGAAGCGCCACCTTGTGTAGTTATTTATTATTATAGGCCTGTTTTATGGGAAAACTGACTACCAGGTTGTTCCATGGTTCTTCAAGAACGTGCATTGGAAAAAAGAAAAAAAAATCCCCAGCCTTAACCATTTTTAATTAGAAATTTTGTATGATTTCCTTTATGTAGTCTGTTGCTTAACATAATCCTTTTTATTAATTTTTTTTTACTGAAATGCTTAAAATAAGTACGTCTAGAACAAATTTGTTAAAGAAATGTAGAGTTTGTCACAGTATTATATGTCCAGAAGGCATGAGTTATCTCAGAAGCAGAGATACGCACCTTGTGATCAAGCAAGGCATGGGAATTTATTATTGGACGCTCTTTATCACTGAAGAACATGAGTCCCTGTCCTGTGTTTCAGGGAGGTTTCTGTTTTCGTTTTCTTGAATATGTCTCTTTACTGTTTACCTCGCTGGAGATTTTGACATTTGTTATGTGTGTGTGTCTGTGTGTGTCTGTGTGTGTGTGTGTGTGTGTGTGTGTGTGTGTGTATGTGTATGTGTGTGTGTGTGTGTGTGTGACAGGGCTGGATCAGGCAACATGGCACTTTTCTCCCAGACTTACTGACACGATATCGAAGCATTGTCAGCCTGTCAGATAAACAAGCAGTTAAAAAGATTTCTCTCCTCTCTTGTTGTTTTTCTTCACTGAAGGACACAAATAGCCCCATTACAAACAGCAGCGAGATTCACTCTGTTGTGGGGTTTTCTGAATTTTATGGTGTAAAGTACTAGTTGGTTTGTCATTTAAGAGCTCTATAGAAAGTCTGCAAACTGCCTTAGCTATTTCCTTTTTTTTTTTTTTTTTGTGGCTTTAGTCCGCGTTCAGAAAAGATTTTACCCCGGAGATTGTACATGTGTAAGCTGTGTGAGGAGACAGACAGCCCAAGTGCTTGTGAATCATTCCCCTGGCTCAGGGGATTAATGATAATGAACACATCTTGTCAGTCGATCACTGGTGCTTTCCTCTTTGCGTAATCCAATTATTTGTAGACTCCAGTTTTTGCCCAGCAGTCCTGACTCTCGTTCTGCGTCTAATTACAAATTCTGTATTTATTAGTTAGGTAGATGCTTTAAACATGTTAATTCGATCCAAGCCCTGAGCCGAGCAGTTTTATACAGTATGTAGTGTTTGATGGTGAATTCTTGATTGCTTTGGTGTGTGTGTGTGATGGTAAATATTGGTGGAGAATATGCGTGTTGGATGGTGAATTCTGCAATGTGGTGGTGTTTGGTGGAAACTGACATCTTTGCCTGAAGGAAAAGAGAATAACTGCTTGGTGTGTATGCCTTATTGTCTGTGCTTGATGAAATATTTGAGATTCATATGAAATAATTTTGAGTGTGTGTTGAAAGTTGGATATCTGTGTGCTGGTGTTTCTGATGTGTGATGAAAGAAGATGTTTGATGGAAAATGCTGTTGATGTGAATCATGTCATATTTCTCTGAAATATGGTGGCATGATTTCAAGTTACTGCGCTACTAATGCAAAGTGCTGCAGTAGATAAAAGGGTAGGAAATCAGTCTCAGAACATTGTATATTGTTAAAATATTGCATGTTTGATACAGGGATAAAAATTACATCGAACATCACACCAACATTCTACACACAACATTCTCCTTTGGTCTTAATATCTATATAAACTTAAATAATTCTTTTGATTGTGTAAAGCTGCTTTGCGACATTGACAATTGTTAAAAGCGCTATACAAATAAAATTTAATTGAATTTGGTCCTCAAAAGTTAATATCGAACACCAACACACACAATTCACCATCACACACAAATAAATCTCAATTGAATACCAGCATTTACCAGCAAACACCAATGAAGTCCAGTATTTTACCAATACCAAAGGTCTCCTTTAAACGCTAACACACTCCAGCATTCTCCCATCAACCACCAGTTCTCCACCAATCATTTTTTATCAGACAACACATTCCAGAATTCACCATCAAACACAATTATCCATTTATTCAATGCCAGTATTTACTATTAGAACATTAGAACTTTCCTAAATTCACCATCAAAAATAAATATTTTACTCGAATACCAATACATTTACTATCGAACACAAATATCTTCTTTGGACATCAAAAGTTACTATCTAACACCAACACGTTCCAGAATTCACCATCAAACACAAACGGCCAAAACACAGTATTTGTGCTGATTTCATTTTTTGTTTTACATATAATACAGAAAATGTGTGTGTGACAAAGAAGCTACTTCTGAAGGTTATGCAACATTGAAGTGACCAGTCTTGCTTTCATAAAAATTTTGAGTTTCTAACTTCAGCCGTTTTGGAGAGATGGTTTTATATTGTATGTGCCCCAAAAATGTAAATTTTTCAGTGTTATACTGTCTCGCTTTAAACGATAATCATATAAAATACCAATTATTATATTAGCATATTTATTCAGGAGTATTGATACTAAAATTGGTGTAAGCTTCTAGAAGTATATGACCTTTAAAATTGATCTGTCATGTCCGTAACCATGTCAAATTCATGTTGCAATATCTTAACAATTTTGCATTTTAGAATAATACAAAACCAATATTTTTTCACTAAACTCCATTTTCTCATCAATGACCAACAGCTATTCAGTCAAGCAACATTTTATATCTCCCACCAACACACACCAGTATTCGTTATCAAACACTACCAGTGTTCTCTTTCATCCACCACTATACACCATTACACTCCAATACTTGTTATCGTACGCCATTATTCTCCTGCAAACCGTGATTGTGAAGTGATGACGTTTGAGTGCGGAGAAGTGTTGGCTAAGTATTTGCACTCAGCTATAATTTTGTATTATTAAACATTATCAGGATGTGATGTGATGCAATTCTTTTCCCTTTACTGTTTAGGTCTCATCACAAACGACACCCACTGACAGCATAAACACAGTCTCAGTGTTCATTTTCTTTCATCAGGCCGGTGTCGTGTTCCTCTGGTCCCTTGCTAGCTGTAAGTCCAATGCTGTAGATAACAGTCTGCTTACGGCAGGGATGTTAGGTGCTGACTCAGCTCATGCCTGATCCAGCAAAACACCACTCACAGTGCATTTCTCCCTCTGATGGCTCGCCTCTTTCTGGGAAGCGATCCATTCAGTGTGGTTCTCAGAACCTGAAGAGTCTACTCTCATCTTTGTCTTCATTTCTTTTCTCTTCCTTTCTCTCTTTCCTATTTTTTTACCCAGTTATTTTGTCTAACATACTTATTTTTATTGGGTTTGGCGGTTTTAAATGCAGTGCTGCCAATCATTGGTGGGTTGTGTCAGGGATTTTTTGGGTCCTCCTCATACATGTTAATCCTGGATAGTTCAACTTTAAACAAGCAATACCAATGTATATTAATAAATAATAGAATCAAAGAACAAACCAAAACTTCGTAGATCTGGATGAAGTAAGCAGAATTTATTGCAGCAATAAAATCCAAATGAGCTGTACTCAAATGCTTACAGTAAGTGGCAAACTCAAGCATGTTCAAGACCAGACTGACTTGACAAGTATATGCACATTCCTTATATACAGTTTTACAAATGGGGAGGGCCACACATGCCCCTCCTACAGTTTATTATTTTTTTATTTCCTTCCAACATTGACTCTCATTATAAGCTGATTTTTTTTTAGATTTTATGTCATATTTTGACTCCCATTATAGTCCTAATTTTTCTTGCAATTCACTTCCCGTTATCTTCTCCCACATTTCATCCCATTATAACTTTATATTTATCCGAATTCCTTTCCATCATCTTTAAACTTCGTTTGCCCGATATAAAAAAATTAACAAGACAGCGTTTGTTGTTCTTACGTCATACACCCCGTAATCTGACTCCTGTATTTCCGGGTGGATGACCCAGACAGCACGGACAGTGACATCCTTCACCATGTCGAGGATCGAGCCTCTGAGGGCGCCGCAGAGACTGGGCGTCAATAGTCCTCCACACAGCACTCTCAGGAGAATGGGTCCATTCACGTTGAGAATGGCGATGCCAATCCCGGTCCCACCAAACGACGCAGCACACCCGCTCCTTACCCGCATGTCCCTTCGCCCGCAGGGTCTGAGCTTAGCGCCGATCTATTGCCAACTTGTTATGATGTTGCCATTCAGACCGATTTTCAAAGTGTCTGTCAGTGCACAAACTTGTGGTTTCCGTTGGCACCCAAAACGATTTTACTACTTTTATACCTCTTACTGAACTTCCTGTGGCTGTTGTTCTTGCTCTGAGAGTATTGCCTACTGATATGTGATATCTTATCTGTACACTTCGGCCCTCTATGTCTTGTATCTTTTAGTTGGAGCCTTATATGTATGTATTAATTTGTGATTAATCCTTATATTAAACTGAGTATTCTTAAACTTTCCTTACTTTTGTCTGTGTTCCGTGGCTAAATAGGTACATATGTTCTGTACACATGGTTCTTTAAATCTGTTCTTGTTAGCATTTCTGTACGTTCTGTTCCTTTACTGTATCCTATTCCTCTATTGCATTACTATCACTATTGTGCTTTCTTAAAGCTTGTTCTTATTTAAACACACAAGTACATGTTCTAAAATTGCTCACAGTTGCTTGGGGAAGGGGAAACCAAAATGAGCAACAGAATATATAATTTGTGGATCATTATCTGTCAAGAGCAGTTATGTCCAATACATCATTGGTTTGCTCAAAACATACTCCAGGGCACTTCAGTTGCAGTGTACTTTTTCAAATAGAAGTACAAAAACCTTTTAGGCTTTTTTGGTGATTTTTTTTTTACAGCTGTTTTTCACACTAATGTAAATTTCATTTAGTTTTTAATTCAGTAGTAACTTTTGTAAAATGTTCTACTTTGTGTCCATCTGTATTTACATCAAACTTTTCGCATACGCAAAGCTTTAGTTAATCTTCACATCAGAATCAGATTGGGGTTTGAGTTGGTGCCAGACAGACTGGTCTGTGTATTTCGAAGATCAATCTTCCAGTTTTCAGCAGTTGAATTTTAACTTGTTCTTCTGCTGTTGTATCTCATCCACTTCAAGAATCTCAGTGCATTAGGTGTTCTGGGATGCTTTTGTGTTCATCACAGTTAGAGAAATCAAGGTTATTTAAGCTACCGTCGCCTTTCTTTTGGCTCAGACCAATCTGGCCATTCTCTTTGGACCTCTCTTATCAATGAGATGTTTTGTGGCTTTGTGGCCAATTTTGTGCCATGCGAGTGTAACCTTAACAGTAAGGATGCATAAATTAATCGGCTGTACATCAGGATCGCCCTATATTTGCTACTGTTAACTGCCATCACCTTGTTGGCAGTAAGTTGGCATTCGTCGATGTCAGTGGCTGATGTTTTTCTGTTGCGTCACATCTGTTTAATATGGAACTGATTAAATGTTGTGTTGGTTAATTGTGGTCTGATTGGAAAAACAGGAACTTTACCCAACTTCAGCTTCGGGAAAGATCTAATAGTTGATCAGAAATTATCAAATAGCTGCTCAGAAATTATCAAATAGTTGTTTAGAAATTGTCCAATAGTTGATCAGAAATTATCCAAAAGCAGCTTGAAATTTATCTGATAACTGCTCAGAAATTATCTGATAGTTGATTCGGAAAGAGCCAAACTTCATCCATGAGAGTCCAGTATTCATGATAGTACATTCATTATTCAATTCAATTCAATTTTATTTGTATAGCGCTTTTAACAATTGGCATTGTCCCAAAGCAGCTTTACACAATCA
>JAOTRS010000047.1:3525900-3536973 GCA_028565755.1 Dinotopterus cunningtoni
ATTTGGATTTTTACAACATTATTGTTGAAATACACAGTCCTGAAAAAGGGGCGTTTCTTTTTTTGCTGAGTATATAATATATAAAAATCACTGCCTTATTACTTAAATTAATACTCAATAATAAAAGTAATAATCATCATCATTATCTCTGTGAAGTGTATGTAGCTAGTACAGTTAACTCACTTTATTAACACTGCTAGTACGAAGCCTAGCACATAATCAAACGTGAATACCGGTTAAACATAAGTGATGTGTATAAACATCAAATGTCCTGTTATATAGTTCTAGTTATATAGTTTAAACTTATAGTTATACAGTTCATATTTTGTATGTAACTAGTTTTTCTCAGAACGAAAAAGGAAAACTCTGGATAGTTATGAGTGACTCAAGCAAATTCTCACTTGCTACTGTGAATAAGTTATTCAAACACACACATACACTAATAGACGCAGTGCCTTAAAGAGACTTGACTGGCTAAAAGGTCAGGAAAAAAGTACAAATCATTCTGTTCCTTCTTGAAAGCCACTTTATCTAACTCCCCCACCCACACACTTCCACACACTCAGTATGTGACAACTGTTCTTCCTCTTGTACTTTTACTGTCATTACTGCTGACTTGGACACAAGGTTCTGCAAAGGCTATCTTACATCTTGATGGAAGTTGCTATTATTGCTTCACTTTTAAGTTGCCCCATTCCTTTTGTCAGCAGTTACAACTCAGCAGTTGTACTTCACAATGGCAGAAGGTTCTAAGGTTAAACGGACAGGACAGGGATGTGACAGAGCTACTGTATGACTTTTATGGGAAGACACCATAAACTTCCCAAGAAAGATGTGGACGCACAGTGATGCATTGGGTATCATCACGTCCCAACTGCCAGGCTGATTTTTGGGTTACTGTCTGTGTGGATTTTTACATGTTTTCATGTAACAACCTCAGCAGCAACCACATTTCCCCTCTCGTCTGTTCCAACCAACTCAGCATTTAGCAACACCAGTATACTAATCATTGGCCTGATCATCTGTCATCATCTGCATCTGTCTCTCACTGGTTCATGGCTTAATTTAGGATTTTTAATGCTTGAATAATTTATAGGTCTGGTGCCGCTTACAAGCTGTACTCCCACCTAATTGCTAGACTTAAGATAGGATCTGGATCTCCTGACCCTGACCAGGGTGAATGAATAAAGAAAGGGACCATAACTAACTAGATAGTATTTGGTGTTATTTTGGAATGGGGAGTGTGTGAGGGGCAGTGAAAGTGTATTAGGCAAAGCAGCACATACATAAAATCACATATAATGTCTTTGAATACTTTACAGATTGCATTCATTTGAATTAAAGAGTCTGAACCTGTTCTCAAAGTGAGCTGCATGCCAAGGTTGTACAACCTGGTTTAAACCCTATTGAACACCTTAGGAATGCCCTGGGACATCATTTGCACCCCAGACCTCTTCACCCTGACCCCACTAATGCTTACAAAACCCCATATCCATAGATCAAAATTTAATGTAAAGCCTTCCCATAAGAATGGAGCTTATTACACAGCTAAAGGAAATAAATCTGGAATAGGATGCACTGTACAAATAGAACATATAGATCTGACGGTAAGGTGTTCACAAATTTTTGGCAATATATAGTGTGTATTGTAATGTTGACCAGAGGCCCTACCACGGTTGCAAAAATGGGAATCAATACAATGGTCACCATTGGCCTTCACGTCCCTAGTCAGACTACAACGGTTCCTAGATGGATGGATGGATGGATGGAGTGTGTATTATATCATTGCAATTGAATAAAATCCATGCAGTATTGCTTCAAACAAAACTCTCCTAAAAAACTTTTTAATTATTGGATTCTGTAAATATTTTAGCCCAGTAACTATACACTATGCTGCTCCAGAAATCTTACTGTGTCATACTGTTTGGAAACTAATGCACAGACACTTTGGAAAGGCAATTAGTTTGCAACCTACAATATGTTGAACAGTTGTGGCCAGACAATTGTACAAAATATAACCATGAGCACCTTGGTCAAAGATTATAGCTAGAACAGTCCACCAACCAGCAACAAATCAGGTTTGTATTAAAGGTTCTTATTAAGTAAATGTATACAGTATGATGCCAGTAAAGTTTGAAAAAGATATTTCCAGCTGCCTTCCAGTACATCAAGACATCTGGATCTAACACAGTTCCAATGCAGCAGAACAGAAAATGATTCCAAAACTTACTGTTATTCCAATTATCATTTTGTATCAGTGTCCAAAGAGGCATGACTGACAGCTCGGTTAAACTTCTCACATTCTTCTCTAATTAGCAGAGATATTAGACACATCGAGGCACTGTTCCCTGTGTTCTGTGTTCACTTCTGTCATTTTTCAGTTGCATTTGGTTACCTCAGGCAAACAGACTGACTGTTCTGCAAAAGTTTATATTTGGCCTTCAAGATAGCAGATGAGCCAGATAAGATAAGGTCCAGAAACATAAACTTCTGTATAGTAACAAACAGCAGGGCAAACTTTGATGAGCTAAGTTTTTTTGTTATTGTTTTTTCTGTTGAAAATTTGTCGCTATAAATTATATAACTGCTGATAGTAACAGAGACATGGCAATAGTTTGCATCCCAGTTGCTGGGCTTTATGTTCCTAGACTTAGTTTATTGGGTTAAAGTTCCTGAATATCATTTCATGGACTGAAGTTTGTGGGCTTAAGTTACTGATGTGAAGATTAAGGGCTAATGTTCCTGGACTTACAGTAAGTTCCTGAAGTAAAGTTCCTGGGCTTATGATCCTGAGGTAAATTTCCGGGGGTCAATTTACTAGGTTAAAATCTTTGAGTTAATGTTCCTGGCCTGAAATGTGCAGGTTTCATTTCCTGGTTCTTAACCAGAGGTAAAGTTCCTGGGCTTATGATCCTGAGGTAAAGGTCTTGGGATAATATTTTTGGAATGAATCTCCTAGACCAGGGGGGTCGGCAACCTCCAGCTCCGGACTTGCATGTGGCTCTTTTATCCCGCTGCTGCGGGTCTCTGTGACTTTGGAAAATAAATCATGCGTATTTCATAAAAATTTATTTTATTTTAGTATAAACGCAATTCTAAATTTGAAGATTATGGTGATCTTGTAACATTAAAATAAAACGTGTCTAATTTTTTGACACGCCTGTGAGAACGGCGTATTCAGAGAAAGGCACAGTTAATTAAACCGCATGCTCGGTTTAGTATTCAGTGCGCACGGTTTGTATTAATTTTTCTACCACATGACCCCTGGGGGGCTCCGTACAGAAGGGTTTTGTGGCTCCCGGTGTTTTCTTTTCTGTGGGAAATGGGTCCAAATTGCTCTTTGAGTGTTTAAGGTTGCCGACCCCTGTCCTAGACTAATGTTTCTGAGATAAAGTTCATGTGTTTAAGCTACTGAGCTAAAGTTTTGGTGTTAATGTTCCTGACCCACAATTTGTACTGTATGTTTCATTTCCTGGTCTTATATGTATAGATTGAGGACTGTGGTTATAAACCTTATCAGACCTAAACTGTAATGTTGTACTGTGTTAATGCCTTTGTAATTTCTTCTCCTTAGAGTTTCTGTTTATTTTCACCTGAAAGCTATGAACTTAAACAATGGCTTTGAACAAGAAGACTTTCGGCAAAAGAGTAATACACACTGGTCCTCATTTGAGGGTCTTACACAGAAAAAGTTGGAAGGAAACACAACTCATGGAGATTCTATAAAAGATTCTGTTAGAGAAAATGTGAAGTCCTCATACAGCAAGTTCTTTTGGCTAGAGATTATGACATTAACTTTCAAAGCTGAAGTTTCTAGTCTGAAGTTTTCCATGTAAACTTCTTGGGCTAAAGATTTTGGGGCTTGATTTACTGATTTTAAACTAATTCCAAACTATAGTATCTGGGCTGATTTGTTCCTAAGTTGTTCCTGAGACGTTCCTTAGATCAAATTTCTAGGCTACAATTTTTCTACTGTTAGGCTACAATTAGGCTTCTGTTGTTTCATTAAAAATGTATGTTGCTTGACTGAAAATACTTCGGTTTAAATTTCCATCTGAGATAAAATTTCTGGGTTAAAATAACTTATTTGAAATTTGTAGTCCTGGAGGAAATTTTAACTTCTTATGCTCTTTAACTTAATTTCCTTGGGTGAAATTTTTGAGCCAACATTTCCAAGCCCAAATTCCTAACCTTACTTACATTTTGTTATTTAATAGGTTTTATGTTTAAAAACTGGATGAGTGCAGGAGATACTTAATATACATTTTTGGTAAATAAGATTTAGAAATGGTTTCAATTACTGTACCAAAAGCTCATAGTTATTTCACAATAATGAATGTTTTTTTTTCTCTGTTAATCAGTAATCTACAGTATTAACCTCATTACCCTCATTTTATTAAGATCTCGTTAGTTTTTCATGAGAGCTTCTGTCTATTAACCCCTCCTTTAATAGGACAAAAGGCGCACACACACACACACACACACACACACACACACACACACACTTGAACACCAATGGTGTTCAAGTGTGTATATGTGTGTGTGTGTATCTCCATGCCGGTAAAGCTGTTACAAGTGGTGAGCACAATGACTTAATTGAGATGAAGTGAGCCATGGGAGAGTGTGTTCGTGTGTTGGTGAGTGCCATGAATCATGATACATACTCAATTACAAGGCGCTTACTTTTGTTTTCAAGAGGCTACTGAGGTATTCAGACACTTTTTTTTCATCAAAGACTTTTCTTAAGAAAATGAGATGAGCTAATGGAAATGCACATATTTATGTTATAATATTTTTTCCCAAAATATACACTGCACCACAATACTGTATAGTATTACATTTGTAAAATGGTTATACGTTATAACTATATCACACACTATGGTTTCTGATGTTTTAACAAGTGTCCTGCTCATGTGGACATTGTTCACTTTGTAATTATAATTTCTACTCGAAAAGCCCACTGTTCATGTACATCGATAAAAACAGAACCATTATTGGTACTGGATGTTTTATTGGCTATTAAAATTCAGGATTTCCTGTTCCACAAACAAAGCCCTGCTATAAACAGTCCTGAGATGGAAAAAATCAGACCATGTGCTATTGTGAGTTGATAAATGAAAAGCACACCATTAATCTATAATGCCTTTGTATAAATAAAACCATGAAGGCTACAGATTATATTAATGTCCCAAGAGCAGATGTGTATAACATGGTGTTCCCTTAAATCAATAACGTGATTAAATGCATATTTCTACACTTGCATATGCAATCCATAAAATTATGCAGATATAGATCAAGAGCCTTGGCTTTGAATAGGGCTTTGGCTGTGACATGGGTGTTAGGCAGGCTGGTTTTGAATATTTCAGAAATCTTCTATAGGATTTTGACACAAAACAGCCTCTTGAGTTCACTCAGAACTGCGCACGAAACAAACAAAAAAAACATCCAGTGCGACTGATGAGCAAAATCAAAGGAGAATATCCAAAGAGGTTTAAGCTGACAGGAAGCATGACATTCTTCAATAAAAACAAATGTAGTTGCTGTGGTGAAAGAGGAATACATCACTTTAGGGCATGCTACTATTGGGAAATATTTATCTCCACTTTGTGTTAGCTCACATCACACCACCCTGACATTCATTATTTTCCCATAACAGCATGCCCTTTAAATGTCTGATTTGATTTGCAGCAAAAGGAGAACTGTCTTATAAGGTTCCTTGCATTGGATACATTTGCGGATAAATATTTGTGTCCATTATATTAATTTTACACAGGGTTAGTATGAAAAACAAGAGACAAATAAGTCCATTTCATATTTAAATAATATTATGATTATGTTGTACACATTAATTAAATGTGTTAACTACAGTGATTAGTTGGTACTGTAGGGAAAAAGGCTTCACATTTTCTTTTCTTTATTTGTGTGCTCTTCAAAAAGTCATGGCCAATGTTTTGTACATCAAAGAGCATTTTATAAAAAAAGAAATAAAATACGACAACTGTGTTAACTCTCATCTACAGATGGCGCTCTCTCCACACTCCATGGCTCATTGGCATCCCAGACGGCACCTTATCTTTAATGATGAAGCTCAGATGGCGTGCTAAGTGACTCCTCCGGGAGGTTTATTGTAATGGCAGTTTAGCCGTCACGGCCCGACACGAGAAGCTTGCACAGAGTGCAGCTGCTTCTGGGAGTAACACTGTGCTTCTCTGCTTTAACCTGTCAGCTTTAAATACAGCCTCTGATCCCCCCACCTTCCTCTCAATCTCATCTGCACACACCACAGATAAAGCTGGCCATCAGTACATGACAGTATACTGTATAGTGTACTGTGCATTTATTTAATTCACAAATACTTTTGTGTGATGGTTACATTCTCATCGTCATCTTTCTTGTCCACTGACCGGATATTGTGAGCTGGTTTTAAGTCTTTTTGTGCAGTTTTTAAGATAATTAGTACACATTTTGCTGAAACTTGGCAACCCATTCCCAACCGTAAGAAAGATTCAACTTTTCTTTCACCAGAACATTTTTAGAATTTATAAACAAAATAGATCTTTCAAGTGATCCTGCAATCCTACCACCTGCCCATTGGATCCCACACATTCCACAATGCTCCAGACCATCATCTGCTTCATTACTGCTATCATCAATAGCTCCATAACATCTGGTTATATACCAACTGCATTTAAGAGAGCAAGGGTTATTCCCATCCTAAAGAAACCCAATCTAGATCCCACAGACATTTGGACCTACTGTAAGGTATCCCTTCTACCTGTCCTTTATAATCCTCAAATACACTGTCACTCTATCTCTCATACGGCACCCTCCAAGATCCTAAAGTCTCCAAGATCCAAAGTCTGTTCTTTTGGAAGTTATGGAGAAGCTCCATGCTGCTAAGTCAGTCCTTGTCCTCGTTGACCTTTCAGCAGAATTTGACACAGTCAACCCCAAGACTTTCTTGTTCATCCTCATGAGTCTTAGAAGACATGACACTGCATAGAAGGTCAGTCAACTGAGATCACGTGGAGGTGATCCACATCTACTCCATGCAGACTCTCCACTGGTATCCCACAAGGCTCAGTACTTGTTCTTCTTCTGCTCTTTCTCTATGCTTGAGCGAGTGAGGTTAGATTCTTAGAACTCAGCACGTCTGGCAGACATCTCATCAGCTGGAACAGAACTGTTTTAATCCCAGGTGATTCATCCTCCTCTCAGGATTTTGTGATCTCCCCTGGACAACTCGATGATCTCACCATCGGTCATTGCACACTACCTTGGGGTGACTGTGGGTAATCGCCTGTGTGCTTTTCCTCTCACACTGCTAATCTGCCTTGTTCATGTTGGTTTCTACTTTACAGCATCAAAAGCATTCATTCATTTATTTCTATGCATACAGGCCACTCAGATGATCATTTAATCTGTTGTCATTGTAAGATTGGAATACTGCAACTTCCTCCTGGCAAATCTGCATCTGAGTGCCATTTGATCTCTACGACTGCAACTATGCAATATCTATCTACAAAACACTATTTGTAGCAATATTTTGCTCTCTAAACAAATCATTGTTGTAATTTTAGATGGTGCAAAAGATGCTGTGTGTTTATATTGCCATGTGCATATTGTTTTGGTTCATGTCTTGTTTCTGTAGCTGCCCTGCTATTGGCTTTTTGCCTAATGTGTCATTATACAGTAACTTTCACCTCTTGATTAATTTTGTGCCAGAATGGTGGCTTAGTGGTTAGCTTTGTCTCCTCGCAATTCCTTGTTGGGAGATTGAATCATCCCTTCCAGTCTGAGTATTCATGTTCTCTGTGTGCTTGGTGGGTTCCCTCCCACTGTCCAGATGTAAATTGAAACACACTTTTCACATTGCAAACATGAAATTCTTTTTATGTTCCAAATAAAGACTTTATGCTTTAAAACAACCAAAAATGGCAAAAATGGTTGTGCACACTTAACATTCATTCCTATTTTGACACACTTATACTGATACAGGCCTGGAGCCTATCCCAGTAGACTATGGGCACAAGGGCACACAAACTAATCTGCATGTCTTTGGATTGTGGGAGGAAACCGGAGTACCTGGAGGAAACCCTGGAGGAGAACATAGGAATTGAACCCTCGACCCTGGATGTGTGAGTTCACAGTGCTAAACACTACAACACCGTGCCACCCCATTCCCAACACATACACAAGTATTATTTACACATCATAGTGTAAAACATGCAGAAAACATATTTACACCGTTCATAACATGCAAGCAAAAAATTTATTTAATTTCAAATGTATTAAGTTCGTATAGACCAAGCATTAATCATTCCTTTGAAACTTTTTAGAGGCAAGATTTAAAACATTGGAAAGGTTTTTCATTACCGGTTCACTTTCATGCACTAGACCTGCTCACAGGGTGTTGGTACAGTAGATTTCCTATAACAGCCAGCAAATTGAAAAGATATTGATATCCATTCTCTAACACCATATCACTTTTATAATGAGGTTTCCTATGGGATGACGTTTATTTAGTATTTTTGGAAGGAGTCTCCAATGTCAGCACTAACATTTAGAAGCACTAACATTAGAGTCTCAGTGTTTTGACATGGGAAGGTCTAAAGAAACCTTGCAGTGTCTCAGTATAACAACAAACTGTATTTTTGACAAGAAAGAGGAAAAAAGAGATGCTGGTAAAGGAACAACTCTGTATAGCTGTTATGACGTAATTGTGAGGAACAGGAACAAGAACTTGTTTCACAAACATTCTGCAACGTTAAATGTTATTATAAACAAGTTGAACACTAAGCTACAGTATTTGCCAATTGTTGTGGTGAGTAGAACAAACATCTTGTTACTGGAAGAGTGAGTAAATGTCACATTAAGTAACATCACATATGCTGGTTGTTGATTATTTATCTATAACAGCATTCCATTTTACTTTTATATGAGTACTGTATTTCAGACAAATTAAACAAACAGTGCCGGCACAGTGATTTAGTGGTTAGCACTGTTGCCTTGCACCTCCAGGGTCCAGGTTCGATTCTCGCTTCGGGGTCTGTGTGCATTGATTTTTTTTTTAAGTCAAGTAGACTTTTATTGCCATTTCAACCCTATACAGTTTTGTACACCGTAAAACAAAACAACATTCCTCCAGAACCAAGGTGCTACATACATACAACATAAATTTAACAATATAAATTAACAAAACTAATTAGCTAACTAAAGACACCTATTAGCTGAGTAGCTAACACAAAACAAATTTCTTCTTCTTCCTGTACGCCGTGGGTTTCCCCCGGGTACTCCGGTTTCCTCCCACAGTCCAAAGACATGCAGATTAGGTTAATTGGTGTTTCCAATTTTTCAGCGGTATGTGAATGAGTGTGTGTATGTGTATGGCCTGTGATGGATTGGGACCCCGTCCACAGCTCCTCGCACGCTGCAAAGGAAGGCCAAGTTCAAGGCCACAGCCAATGGCGCGTCACTTAAAAAGGGGGCAGGACTTTGTAATCCGGCTATTAACTTGATGCAGCCCAATAATTTGACCCGTCTAAAACATAGTAATATCTTTTCCATGATCACAAAATACATCTTCTGACATCCTTCTTTAAATACTTACTGTATCAGTTAGTGTTAAAAGAATTGTTGCAGCTGAAACATATTAATCACTGCAGTATTTATCCATTTAAAGGCTTTTAAGTATTTAATCATTTCAGTCCTAATGCAGAGTTTTGGTTGGTGAAGAATCCACATGCATAAAATATACAATTCATGAAAAAATTTATGGGATGAATACCAACATACACCATGACATTAGCACACACAACCTCGGCAGCTGGAGAAATTACAACTAAAAGTTATAGATAGTCGAGCACTGATTTAACTATCTGACGGCCTTTTTAAAACAGGAATAATCAAAAAATCGAGCAAACTGAACAACAAAAGAGCACTAATATAAATGAAAATATAAAATGTTTAACAGCCACCTAGTAAAAATCTTTTTTGCCTCATCAACCAGCACAAGAGATTTTTATTCAGCCAAAATGTTTATCAAATGCGTTTTACTGACATTATGCTTGAGTTTAACAACTAAAAAGAAAAGAGAAAAAGATATCTGAATATATTTTTTTTCTTTTAGCTCACTCACTATACTGTTCAGTACATATACAGAGAATCAAACCCTCATCTCTGGAGGTGCAAGACAACAGTACTAACCACTATGCCACCGTGCCACCTATTGATTTAGGACTTTGCTCTGACACGTCTATATTGTGCTTGTGTAATTAGACGACATGATCATAAATTTACCATTAACACCATGTCCTTTTTTAAATATAACCATAGATAGCTAATTAAAAAAATTTTTCTGGTTATAAATGAAAACAAAATTTGGAACTTAAATGGAACTTTAATGTAGTTATTTTTTTCCTTTTATACATTCCCATATTTCAACTAACTTTTGTGTCATTCTGTGTAAAACTAGGCTCTTAGGTCTTGGGTTGATTATTTGCTTATCAGCAAAATGACACTGTAAATTTTTACAGTAATTTATATCACTCTTGGCAACAATAAAGCATGAAGGTAGCTTCAGTTAGGTTTTTTCAACAGTGTATAAGATCATAGTACAACTCAGTTTAATAACTTATTTTATTGTATTATTGTACGTTTCTCCTAGAGCTCTGACTATATACTGTAGTTTGCAATAGTAACGTAGTGTAGAATCCATATTTTCTTGGGATTTTTCTTTTTTTTATCCAGTGTTATTAGAAATGATGACACTATTAATTCTTGCATTTGGATAACAGGCTCTTACTGTTTTCGCTGAAACACATGATTCTGTTCAGTAACACAGTCGTTATGAGTTCAGGAGTTTGAGTAGTGTGAGTTATTGGGCGGTTTTAGCTACTTCCAGATGAAGGCATAAGTGCATAGGCAGTTCACACTCACCCTAAAAGTTCAGTTTGTGCAGTACAACACTCCCACATTTTTAATGAAATGGTTTTGTAATTAAAAAATCTCTTATGTAACATGGTTAGAATCAGACAATAATGACATCCAGTTCTGTATGTTTTGGAGTGTGAG
>JAOTRS010000047.1:3627789-3643075 GCA_028565755.1 Dinotopterus cunningtoni
GTTTTTTTTGTTTTTTGTTTGTGTTTATAACTGTTCACATTTACAGAATCCTGTATACGTTTTCTTTTCACAGTATGTTCTCTAATGTTAACATTTCTTTGTACGAATAAAAATGTTTACAGTTTCCTTGAGTATGAGTGGTTTATTGGAGGCTGCTTTTACTGTAAAATCTTTTAGTTTTATTCATAGTTGTATTCTGTTGCTAGACCTGTGCCTCAGTGACAAAACGTCTAAGCATTTTGACTTGCAGTGCTTAAACAATGCCAAAGGTATAATGCATTTTGGGGGCATTGACTATTTATATGAGAAGGATATTTAGTTTTGACACATGGATAAACTGTTTTGGGAGAGATATGAGCTTTTGCAGGGGATCCATGGTGTTGTGCTAAACCATCCAGGTTATTTTGACAAAAGCACTAAATGAATGCACATGTGCCAAGGCAATTGAGAAGGATCTGTGCTATTTTGACTGTACTGACCTTTTATATGGGAAAGGAATCTGCTTTTGAAGCATGGATGAAGAGTTTGGGGAAAGATATTTGATTTTGCTAGTGAGCTATAATGTTGAGCAGAACTGTAAGACTGTTTGGCCAAATGACCTTATGGTTTTGAGAATGTCATCTCGGTTTCAAGAAATGAGCCAAACCAATCGAGAAAAACTGTAATAACACCACAGACACAACTGATACTGTACTGTATCTCCTTTAATTGTTGCACATCTACCAAAATATCTAAATCCTTGACTCCTTAGTCCACAACTCCACAAAGATTTGTATTTGCCTTTATATTTGCTCAAGTGTCTGAATCTTTTTTCCAGTATGATCTAAAATTGAGGCAGGATACAAGGATGCAACAATGGAATCCTTGGTGGGATCTAGACCTACAACCTTCTGATCAGTAGTCCAGCCAGCACTCCCCACCCAGAATCAAGGCGTTTTTTTTTCCATACACCAGAGCCACCACTAGACAACAGTGAAACTTCCTTTTCATGTTTTAACTATAACTAAACTTCCTCTACATGACCCAGAAATCCTCTATAAATGTTTTTTAAAACCTCATCTAAATACTTTACCGCCTTTGAACACCACACTCTTCTCAGTTTCATCTCAGCCACCATCCTCAACTTACCCCTAAGTTACACAAATGCTCCATATCTTAGTAAGACCTCTAATGTCCACTAAATAGACCACCCCTACCCAAACAATATCCAGAGCTCTTTCATGCTCCACCCAGTACAAACAGTACCCAAACTTACCCCATGCCCCTGACTTGACTCAATGTTTTCTTCATAGGCCAAAAGGCAATAAACACTTACATAACTTCCTTGAAATGGAAGAACTTTATGTTCCACTGCACAGATCTTCACTATAAACCCTACAAAAAGCTGTACACTTTCTAAAAATATTTTATGTGACTTTCACCCATTCCAAGCAATATAGTTTCCTACTCTCGAAACCTCCTGGACATGCTCACCAACCTCACCAACCTCCCCCCATGGAACCTGTAAATCTTTCCTACCAAGGCTCCAACTCAACCTGAAGGGTCTCAGCTGAACAAGACAATCTTTTCATGAATG
Organism: Dinotopterus cunningtoni; assembly: GCA_028565755.1. Taxonomy (NCBI): domain Eukaryota; kingdom Metazoa; phylum Chordata; class Actinopteri; order Siluriformes; family Clariidae; genus Dinotopterus; species Dinotopterus cunningtoni. The sequence continues at coordinate 3,629,366 of JAOTRS010000047.1, forward strand.
AGTAAATCTCCTTGGTTTATGACTTCGTGTTGGGGCCTTTTTTTATGGCCAGTCCTGTGTGATGTTAGCCTTCTAAAGTTAAACAAACACAGTGATTACAGGTTTCATTATAAATCATGGCCCTGCTGCTGTTCATACACACATCTCACAAAAGCCTAAACAGTGAAGATGGCCTGGACCTTCTTTCCAGACTAATAAGGGCTACTTGAAACAAGCACTCCACTCTGTTGTACCAAAATAGGGCAGGTTTTTACTTTGAGTTATACTCTTATATATCCAAGAGTTACGTTTTTGAGACAGGGGCTTTTTTTGCTGAGGAACCGGGTGGGCACACGTTCAGCTGGAAAGCAGCATCAACACACTCCTAAGCTTTGAAAGATGCTTTCGTGCACTCTCTAATTTGGCCCTCGGTAATGGAGGGGTGATTCAGGCAGCTGAGTTAAGAGGAGTGGGTGAGTGAGTGCATGTGTGTGGCAGATGGGGATAGATAATCAGTAATGCTTGTATACTCCACATGTAGGTATAAGGTAAGCACAATTAAAGTTGAATGTTTGGTTTTCTACTAGCATTGATAGGATTATCTACTGTAGTTAACCCACCCTTACTAACACAATCTTTTGGAAATAAAATACAGCTTTTGGTGTATGTAACAGGGTGTATGTGTTGGAGTGTTGGACATTTATATCATGCAACCTGTGAAAACATTTGTGACACATCTGAACTATCTGTCTATTGGTGTCCCTTTGACACACTTTCACTTCCTTTTTAATAACCTATCTTTGCTATTTATGTTGAAACACCTTTTACAAGTTAGAGTAAGGGACATAGTTAAGGAAAACAACATTGCAACGTACATTACATCATTTGATCCTTGGCAGATCTGAAATAATTCCTTAATCTACTGATATTAAATAATGAAAGACAGTCTTCGGAAAGGAAAGCCAAATATAGCTCTGTCAAGAACCGATTAGCGGGGGATGCTATCCTGACAGTGTTTGGACTGGATTTGCAGGAAAAACCCTGACCTTCAGGGTCAGGGCCCGAGGGAGACAACCATGTTCGGGATGTTATGATAGAAAAGGGATGTTCAGAAGGATGGGACTGTTTTAAACCTATGAATCAGGACGAGAGTATTTTTGCTCACAAACAAACATTGTGGTTTTCTTTTTAAGTCTTAGCCGCTTTTGGGTCATAATGAACCATTTTAAGTTTGCATTTAAGGAAAGTATGTGTATTTAGGGCAGTTTCTCTGTTTCGCTTAGACTAGGGCAGTCTAAAAAAAAGCATATTGAGATACCAATAAACTAAAAAATGGCCTATCATTCTCTCCTCTTTGGTAAGTGCTTTATACTGAGCATGTTGCCATAGGACCGGAAGTCATCTCAGGCCCACTGGGCTCAAGGCAGGAACAAAGCATGAGTGGGACGCCAGTCTATTACAGGACACTATGCATATATACACATTCATTCACACTGAAGGACAACTTACAGCACTAAACTATATATTTTTAAGAGGGTCAGGAGTAACCTTATGCACCCAGAGGAAACTTACAAGTATTACAAATATACATTCATGTTATACATTATGTGACTGTGACCATACCTAATTGTTCTCTTTTGCCCCTGTCTCTCTCTGTCAAGATTTACATAGTGCTCCTGAGCTTCCATGGATCCAGACCCCCTCTGCCCTCTGGACCTGTCTGACTCATCTTGGCGCCCTGCTTCTTTTTGGAGACCTCAGATCCTGTGTGGTCTGCTTGAGAAGTGTGTGGTGACTGGGGACGGTTCCACATGATCATGAAGATGGTCCAGGCCCCAGCTGATGCAGACAGAGGGCTGTTGACTGCAGTTGCTCAGTAGTTCAGCCCTGAAATTCCCACAGACAGTTTTGTACCTAAGCCTACAATAACGAAAGTGCACTTCAAATTAACTTAAACATATGGGTAAATGCTGAACTTCCAGCCTCCTAAAACACAGTATGACTACAGATCAATACCTTCTGTCCGATATCATCCAAATGAGGATGAGTTCCCTGATGAGTCTGGTTCCTCTTGAGGTTTTTTCCTATTGCCATTACAGGTTAAAGAGTTTTTCCTTGCCACCGTCACCCTTGGCTTAATCATCAGGGAGAATCTGATCATTATGATTTATACATATTTCCATTTTATTGTTGATTCTGTAAAGCTCAATGAAACTAAAACAAAAAAAAAATTGATGTGAATGCTGTAAAAAGTCTGTCGCCTTGCACCTCTAGGTTCTGGGTTCGATTCCCGCCTCAAGTATGTGTGCATGGATTTTGCATGTTCTCATCGTGCTTGGTGGGTTTCCTCCGGGTGCTACGGTTTTCTCCCACAGTCTAAAGTCATGCAGATTAGTCTAATTGTCGTTCCCACATTGCCTGTATTGTGTGAATGAGCATGTAAATGTGTGTGCTCTGTGATGGATTGGCACCCAGTCCAGGGTGTACCTTGCCTGAGTGAGTTGTGGCATCCCGTTTTCACCATCTACATTCCTAAGTACACACATCAAGCACTAGCAGAGAATGATATTGGATATACTGGTAATTCTAAACAATATAAATATACTGATACAGAGTTAAGTCAAATTTCTTGATCTAAAATCTCTGAAAAGAGTACATGTCTGTTAAACATTTATCAGCATCTCTGCTCTTGGCATGTTTTTGAAGGCAGGAAGCGCGCTTTAAGTGTCCCGTCTTACCCCTGGTTTATGTAGTTGACCGCCAGTAATTACAGCACACGAGTTACGACACAGAGGGGAAATATAATGTGTGGAATGTCAGGGGTCGTTAAGGTCATTGCACTGACGTTGTATTTTCCATTAGGATTCAGTAGGAGGTCAGTAGATAAGGTTTCTGCACTACTGAATGGAAGATTGTCATTTCAAATCCCAGGACAGTGAGTGTTCATAACCCAGTAATTAGCTGTGCGCTGGTAAACCAGTTTGCCAAATACATAAATGTAAATGCTTTATGTTTATGAAGCGTTCTGAGACTAATAGGTTAGCACCAGCTGCTTCTTCTTCTCCACATCCAAAATAAGTGTATACTAGATTTTAGGTTACAAGCGCTTAAATTAAGTCTCAATAAGACTCGATTTTCTCTGGCTCAAACATGTACAGCTTCATATAGCAATGCAGCTGCATCCAGTGTTCAACAAGCTTTATCATTTAAACTTCCTAGCAGGTGCAGTGGGCAATGTTGCCACCTCACAGCGGCATGGTTTGATCCTTAGCTTGGGATATTGTCTGTTTAAAGTTCTGCCTGTTCTTGCCATGTTCATGCTGGTTTTCTCTGGGTTCTCCAGTTTCTTTCCAACTTTGCCCAAAGCATAAGAGTAAGTAGATTGACTACACTCATTTGTCCCAAGGTTTAAATGTGTGTATAATGCCATGTGATATACTAGTGCCCCTTTCAGGATGCATTCACGTTTCACCTTAGTGTTCCCAGGATTCTATCTGGCTCCACCATGAATCTGACCTGGATACAGAGCATACTAATGATGAATAAATTAATTTTCTATGTGTGGCTAATTGGATCTCCTTTAGTATTAGCATTAGAGAGTGTTCTATGTCCACTCTAGCAGGCATGTAGATGTTTAGCAGAACTATCTGGCCCATATATTGTAAATATAAGTGGTTCAGGTTTTTGTGATGTTCAGCAGTTTTGCTAAAGTTTAAGTCCCCACTTTAGCAAAGAGCCACCACTGGGTTCCTGAACAATGTTATTCACTCTCAACTGCACAGCACTCTGCCTGGATTCGATTCTGGCTCACTTGAGTCACTTTGGATAACTTCCCAGTGACTAAATCCATAATCACAAGTAAGACATTGCAGCCCATGTTGTGCAAATCTGGAATTTGTGACATATAACCGCTTGAAAGTTTGTTTGTACGTGATATTTTCTTTAAAAATTTAGTGCAGAGATCATGCATTGTGCAAGCTGCGGGCACCAAGTGTCACTCGTGTGGGACTGCATCTGAAGAAACACAGAAATGTGTTTCATTTCTGAAATATGTGTATGCTTCCCTTCCTTGCAGGACCCCACATGGAGCTTCTACAAACTCTTACCCCAAATCACATAAATCCCCCCCCCTAATTACGCCCGGGGTGCAATGTACAGCAAACTGGATGTTTGTGCAATTACAAAAAAAAATCTCATAACCTCCATTACAGGGTAGTGGAAGCAACATGGAGCTGAAATTTGCAAGAAGAGACATTCATTTGCAAAGCTGAGCTTTTATGGGTTTAAAAAACATACATAAGTTTATAATAAAAGTGGTGAGGAACTATTTATTAGCAGGAAAAGTGCTTCCATACTCTGACCTTCATCTAGAGTCAAAAAGTCTGATGGTACGTTCCAAGCTAAAGCTTATATGATCCCTGTTATCTAACATTTCCACCAGAAAGTGGTTGCGAGTCTATATTTCTGAACAGTTCAAAAAAGGGTTTACGGTCATTGGTGTGGTTACACACTTGTTCCTACAAACATAGCAGGTTTTATTATCACACCATGGAGGTAATCTGACACAAATGTCCATCCTTAGACCTTAAAAGATGAAATATAAATATTAACATGCCATCATATTACTGCCTGTCAGGAATAATGATTTCCAACCAAGCCGGAATGCCAAATGGGATTCCACCGCACATTGGCTTAGGACAGAGAGCATTAAATTGCAGGCCGCAGCCTGGATGTGAACCAGCGAGGCGTTTCAGTAGATCAAACCGAGCGCTGGAAAAAATCCTTTTCAACATGTGAAAAACCGGCTATAATTCATGTGGTCCAGTTTTTTTGAAACTGAACCTTTGGAGTTTCTGTAGCTGATCTGTAGTTGTAACATGTTGCTGCCATTATAATGAATTAAGGTAAGTTTCGTTTTGAAGATTTCATAGGTTCTTATTTATTTTTATTTGTTTGTTTGTTTGTTTCATTCACACACGCTTCTCTGATTAGTGCTGTGACGACATGTCTTGTTCGGCAAAAGCGGAATTATAAATGAACAGCCAGAGAAGTATGTGTTTATTCCCTTTGCATCAAGTTAAAAACAGATGTCTCATCTGCTCATTCTGTGGAATTAGTTTACAAGCGGTAACGTGATGCACCGATGCGAAATAAAATATAAACAATTCAAATCCAAGCTGCTTATTTATAGAAATAAACTAATAATTAATGTTTCAGCATTTAAAAGAAATTAAGTTGTAACCATTCAGTCAAGTTGATTGCTCATTTGAAGCTTTTGAGTAAGAAATTTTATAAAGCTGGGCGCTTAAGAACAAAGAAAATTAACCCCTGATGTAGGAAGTTATCCATCCATCCATATCTATACTGCTACACATCCTAGTGTGGTACTTATCCTAGGGCAACAGCTTATGACAGGGCACAGGCAGTTGCACACATACTCATACACCAAAAAACCAATCAGCCACATGTCTTCTGACATGGACAGAACATGAAGGACAAGATATGAACCCCCAACCCTTGAGGTTCAAGGTGACAGTGCCAACCACTAAGCCATGTGTCACCTGATATTCCAACTAAACCCACGTTAAATACACTAGAATATAGGTTGTTTCATCAGTTATCAAACCCTCGTCCATAAAGTCTGTATTAAAAATAATATTTAATAATTGATTGTTACAAGTATTTTCCTTCCTTTTTTGTCCTTGCTGTAATGCCATATTTCCATCTCATATGTTCTTGTTTAAAGAGGTTTTTTCACTCAATAGCACGCTTGGAGTTTTCATAGTGATGTAATGATGAAATACTGGAGTTTTATGAGTGAGGATATTCCAATCAAGCTTTTAATCTATCTATTTTGTTTAAACCAAGCAGTGTATTCAGCTTTTCTAGAACCACCAGTGTAAGTAAAGTTATTGGCATGATTGCCACAATGTTTGGATTCAGTGGTGAATTAGGGGAGAATAGAATGAAGGTAGAAGCTAATAAGTACCACATTTCCAAGCCTTTGCCAATCTTCATCTTGATTGCACAGCCACCACCTGTCTAGCTGATACACTTGTCTGGAAGTCTATTATAAGGGGCTGCTGCTTTGTTTATTGAGATCAGATGGTTTTTTAACACTTGGTTAATCCAGGAACTGCGGGCTTTATGAGGAGAGACTGCAGGGCTTACCTTTATAATAACCTCAGGGGCAAGAGTGAAACTGATTTAGATATGAGACTGCTGCAAACTGGCAGCCATAAATAGAGGATCATGACTGTTTAATCACTTATTCATTTAGATCCTATTACTGTTCTATTCTGGTCAGGGCTGTGCTGGACACTGGAAGAGACACCAGTTTGTCAGAGGGCATCCAATGCCAACACCCTATGCACAACCCTATGCCTATAAATTACACATCTTTTTACCCTTTTTAAAAAAAAATTGGTGTTTTTTGTTTCAACTTAAGCAAGTCCCCTACATACTGTACAAATGTTCGAGTTACTAACTTTCGAAGAAACAAACATGCCTTTAATCCCAGAAGTCAGATCACATGTCCGGCGTACATTGTCACGTGTGTACTGTATAGAGTACAGTAGTGCATTACAAGCCCAGAATGTCCAGAAGGAAGCAGGATCAGCATCAGCGTTAAGTCCAGCTCAGTCCCGTTATATATTAATATATTATGTATAGCCAATTGTGTTAGTATTCTAGTACCTAGAAAATGTTTATTGGACTTACGAACAAATTGGACTTACGTATGAGCTCTCGGAATGGAACTTGTTTGTATATAGAGGACTTACTGTAAATCCAATTAAATTTTTTTTTTTAAAAAAAGGTTGGTTAGCTGAATCAGGAACCAGACTTGGGAACCTGTAGGTTAATCCATCATCAGTTCATGAAAGAATTTCTTCAAAGCATATGGTATCATTCATGACAAAGGCTTCATAGTTCATCACAATTAGTCAGATTAATGAAAACTAATGATCTTCATATTACATTATATGAACTTATAGAACATGTGCGAGGAAAATAGATACATACAGTACAATATGAATAAAGAGACTGAAGTCTTCAAATAAAATAGCTTACATCAATTAAGTTTTTAATTATAAAAATCCAGGGAGCTTCACATCGCAATCAGGCTAATCGATAAACCCTAGCTGATCTATCCGCCAAGGAAAACTGTGTGGAATGTTGTCTAATAGAAACCTTTGCCTCTTGACTTCTTGTCCGTACCCATCACTTACCTCCTACTGAATAAGCAGATCACCAACACCATCATGCAACTGTAACTTAACCTACTAAACATTTACGCCTAGATGCATAATGGTGTCGGTCTTCCGCAAACCTGAGATTCTGATTATTCTTACTATGGTTCATGTGACATCAGTGACAAGAAAAGTGTGAAACTTTTTTAGGTTTTAGATTGTACAGTTGATGCAGGATTGGTGTCATAGAGACCTGCTGATTACTTCCTGTATCCTGCTTCCTGTTTTCTACTGGTACTTCCTGGTTTTCTTTACTGTTGTGATCTCTCACCCTGAGGGCTACCTGTATTTTTGAGCTTCCAGAACAAAAATTACCAACAACTTTAACCCGGAAATTATCCACCCCAAGCTGTGTGTGAAAATGTTTGTTTCAGGTGTTGTGTTGTTGTTTTACCCACATGGTGTGTTGGCAATTTTGAAGATCTTAGACCATGAAGGCCACTTATTCTATGTTTGAATTAAAACTCATTTGAGCTTCTACTGGGAACAAAACAAGGAAAAGTGAGTCAAGACCTTTAGCTTTAATTCAAGAGCTCTGACAAAAGTGTGGCATTAACCACTGAGGAATTCTAACCATTTTCATTCATACATCACCATTGTGGGGGCTCATAAATAATGAAACAAATGGCTGATGCCCAGGTGTGGCCTGTTCCCTTATTACTCTGCAACTAACCAAGCAGACAAAACTCCTGGAGGTGATCCTGAGTGTTACATTTGCATTTGTTAGCTGTTCACTCAAACTGTCAGCATGGGGTCCAAAGAGGTGTCTATGCAAGTGATAGAGACCATCATTAGGCTGAAATAAATAAATAAATAAATAAACAAGCAAACAAACCCATCAGAGAGATAGCAAAACCATCAGGAGTGGCCAATACAACAGTTTAGAACATTCCTAAAAAGAAGGAATTAACTGGCAAGCTCAGCAAAAGCAAAAGACCTGAATGACCAACGTGGATGATTGCGCAATCCTGTCTATGGTGAAGAAGCACCCAGTAACAACATCTAGCCAAGTCAAGAACACTCTTCAGGAGGTCGGTGTGTCGTTGTTTAAGTCTACATTCAAGAGACGGCTTCACAACAAGGTGCAAACAACTGGTAATGCTCAAGAACAGAAAGGCCAGATTGGACGTTGTCTGAAGACTTTAGCAGATTCTTTGGACTGATGAAACCAGAATTAATTTGTACCAGAATGATGGGAAGAGACAAGTATGTTGAAAGAAAGGAACAGCTCATAATCCGAAGCATACCACATCATCTATCAAACAGTTTTATGGTTATAAGTGTGTATGCCTGCTAATGAAACCAGTTCTGATTATTGATGACCGTACTGTAGCTAAAAGTAGTAGGATGAATTTGAAAATGTGTAGAGTTATAATCTCTGCTCAGTATCAGCCAAATGTTGCAAAGCAGTGTTGTTAAAACACTGCTTCACATTGCAGATGGATAATGACCCAAAACATACAGTTAAAGCTACATAATGGGAAGTATTTGGATATTCTTTACTGCCAGAGTCACTCACCTGCTCTTAACCTAATAGAGCATGCTTTTTACTTATAAAAGACAAGACTGAAGGCAGAAAGACCCAGAAATAAACAGCAGCAGGTCTGGCAAACCATCTTGAGGAAGGAAACTCGGAGGAAGGACATTTGGTCATGTCCATGGGTTCCAGGTTTCAGGTAGTCGTTGACCGCAAATGATTTTCATCCAAGTATTAAAGGCGATCCTTCTGTTTTTAATTATATTCGTTTGTTCCATTATTTATTGATTAATGTGTCCAAGATATTAATGGTGTACTGTTGTATCAAGCTAAACCGCAACCGGCTGAAATCCAAAGCAGGCAGAACAGTTACTAAATAACAAACACAACACCCTGTGAAAGCAGACTTACAGCTGGAGGATAGCTTGATGCTTTGAAATTGTGGAGGAGATTTCTATGTGGGAGTACAGAATCAGAAAAATCAGGTACTAGCTGGAACAGCTGTGTTTGTGGAGCATCTGCTATACAAATCGTAGTGTAAGTTGCTTCTATAGAAATTGTGACGTATTAGAACGAGTGTTTTAATATAAATTCCTTTCAAAGTTGATGTTAAAGAACTAATTATTTTAAACTTTACTGATGGTTCAAGCATTTTTTTTGTCTTTCTGTTCTGTGTTTGGGTATGCCTTTTGGCGAGCATCTTTATGTCTAATTTGACCTTTTTCCTGGATTTTGACTCTGAGTCAAGGAAAGCCTGAATAAGGGGTTGATGTGATTACACCCAACTGCCTCTTCTGGCTGCTGTTTTTCGGCGCTAATTTATGTGACTGGTTTCACAGAGAAAGAGCAAGAGAGACGTGAGAGTGGGTCAAGCCAAGTCTTTGATTCAGACTTCTTAAAGGGGATTGTGTGAACTCCTGGGGCCAAGTAAGTGCCACTGTTATGTCTATTGATAGGTAATGAAAGACACACACACACACACACACACACACACATAAACACAAAGGCGTGATAGTGTCCCAAGGCTCACACTACTTCATTTAGCATGTGCAACCTTGCTTAAAGGGGAACAGCTCTCTTGGCTCACTCAATAAAGGTTTTGTGTAAGTGTTTGTGTGTGTGTATGTGTGCGCTTGTTTTTTCGACACTACACAGACAGTACAAACATCGCTTCATCATGGTCATGAGCCATTCGCAAATGTGAAATGTTTGGACGTGGTATTCTTGAAAAGCACCCAATGGATGAGTTACTTCAGTAGATAACAGATTGGAGGTTTTGTTGGTGCTTAAGGGATTGTACTGGAGTCTTAAAGCATTATATATATATATAAAAAAAAAAAAAAGACTCTGATACCAAGATATATAATCTGTCAGGGCATTATTGTGGCTTTCAAGATAATCGGTTCCACTTCTGCTTGTTTAGTTTTGCACTGGAGCTACACATTATCCTGCTGGTAGTTTAGCACTGTCGAAACCACTGCATGGATTCTTACACGCTTAGACCACCTCAGACTTGATTATGTGGTTTCTGACACTGTATACCGTATTGCCATGTTTGGAAATAGACACAATGACACTGCAGAGCTAAAATACAGTCGTCACTTTTATTTTGTACCTAAGACTAAATGAAAGATTACTGAACCTCCTTTCAACACCTTTAGTACTGTTTACTTCGTACATTATAATCGGAGCAGAGTAATGCCACCCAGAACCACACTGAGTGTGGTCGCAGTTGAAGTTTCCACCTCATGTCATCTCAGGGAATTTTTCCCACCACCATCACCTCTTATGTTATGCCTATGTAAATTCGAATATTTAGTAAACCTGCTTTGTTACAACTTAAAGACACTATACAATGGAAGGAAAGATGGTATGCCAGAAATGTAATAAGATTTAATAAGAATTGTATGCAATAAATGTAACTCTCTGTTCTTAGGTTGGGTGGTGGAGGTGAATCCTTTGTCCATCCCGAGAACACTGGGCCTCAGATAAGAATACACCCAGGATGAGACACCAATCAAAGTGTCTGCCTACACACATTCACATGCTCATTCACACCCAGGGACAATTTAAAGTAGGTCAGTCCAGACTGAAGGAAACCAAAAACCATAGAAATGGACATAGCCTGCAAAACTCCAAGCAGACAGTATAGACCAAGAACTCTGGATGCTACAAATTTCTCCATCTCTTAAATCGAGGGTTGGTTGCAACGTTAAACTGGTCGTGATAATACTTGTCAGATTCGTTAACCTTGTAAGCCAATGAAGACAAGGCAACAACAAACATTGTTTTGACTCATGAATTACATTTGGCCAGAAAGAAAAAAAAAAAGTGCACTTTTCATTTTTGGATTCGCAATTAGTTGTTACTCACGTTGAGTAAAAGCATCTGCCAAAGTGAGTAAATGTAATGTAAGCACAAGTTTCCTCCCAGATAGTAACAGAGTGATGGCATGGAATAACGGCGATGAACTCATCTAAATCTGGTTGCCAAAACACAAATACAAAAACTCCATCATTATGAGACATTACTGTATCTTTGACTTGATACAGACCAGAGTGTACATCTGTGCTACTTTTTGGTCAAAAAAAGGAACTCCTTAATATCTATAATCTTTAATCTGAGATATAGTTTAATCCTTTTGGCGCTGCCAGGGCTGGGCCAAGATTGTCTGCTAGAGCATCTTTTTTTACAACTCTAAAAAATAAATAGAAAATTTCAGCAGTATTTTGAGATAAATTTCAAGATAATTTAATGACATTCTCAAATTTTTAAAAACGATGACGATCAGGATAATAATAGAATAATTTGTTATTTTATGCAATGAAATTGCTATAAAAAAATCATTATTACACGTAAAGTTCTTCATTCTTCAAAACCTGCTGGATCCGGCTGGGCATAGAGTCAAAAACACGTCTACAGTACTCTGGTGTCAGTTGCTCAGTCCAAGCCTGCTTGATTGCTTCCTGAAGATCATGTACAGAGGACAGTGTCTTAAAGGTTACTGCCTAAATTGTCCAACAGTTTTCTATTGGGATTAGGCCTGGAGATGACCCAGGTCGTGGCTCCAGAAGCTGGAGACCATCGTCACATAGACAATTTTTCACTAGTTCTTCAGTTAATTAGCCCTGAAAAAAAAGTGATTTTTGAGATTAAAAAAAAAAAATTATATTGAAGACAAAATGAGGAAGGAAAAAAGCAAAGCCAAAATAAGTGTACAATGTATACTCTCAAAGGGAAAAAAGTGGTTTCTAAAGTCCAATTATAAACTGAAACTTTATCCTTAATGAACATGTCAGTGACTGGGATTTACCCCAAATTCCTAGTTCAGTAAATTTTTCCTGAAAGCTTGTTCTCAAACAGAAAAATGCACATCATTAATGAGATCTGCCGGTTTGTATACTTCAACGTCTCAGGTTTTCCTAAACCCATGTAATGGCTGAGGGCTTCATTTACGATCTACTGCTGCTCACAAGCCAGCAGGACTCACAACGCATTACAGATGCTGAATTCTTCCAAACTTACTCACTCTGCCCATAAATTCTGCTCTGCTACTCAAGGAATGCGGTAAGTCATTCTAGTCAACCTCAGAACATAGTTTAGACTTAAAATCATTGTCTGTCAAAGAAAAATGGTTTGATAGTGTCGGTTTAATTTATTTGAGTCTTAAACATTCTGTATCCTACTCATCCAAGTATATCCTATTCATGTACAGTATTTAACACACGCCCTCATAACTACTCGTATGTCATTTGACGCATCATATGTTCATGAGACAGTGCCATGAGCCCAAATTATGAAATTATTTATAACTTATACTCGGGTATGTCTTGTTTGTTACAAATTAATATGCCTTAAAGAGGTAGTGCCAATGCGTCTCAAGGCACACACTCATTCACACACTATGGGCAATTTGGGAATGCCACTTAGCCTAATTTGCATGTCTTTGGACTGTGGGAGGAAACTGGAGTACCTGAAGGAAACCCACCAAGCACGGGGAGAACAAGCAAACTCCATGAACACAGACCCGAGGTGCATGGTACCAGTGCTAACCACTACACCACCGCCCCTTTCAAACTCTTGAACATTTAAATAACATTTGTTGTGAACTTCTTTAACTTTTTTTGAACTTTTGAACCACGCCCCCCGTTCAACCCTCCACGCGGTCCAACGGATCAACATCAAAGCGACGTGTCTTCCCTCCGACCCTAGGCGTGCGTGACGAAATTGTAGCCCGAGGAGAAGACAGGAGAAGGGAGGAGAGGAGGGTAAAGAGGAGGCGGGAAACAAGAGGAGGAGGAGGAGGAAGAGAAGGAGGTCGCGCGCGCGCCGGTCCGCAACAGCAGCAAGCAGATGTTGAGGCTCAGAGCGCAACAGGCGCGTGAACAGACACACACACACATACACGCGTACACGCTCGCGCGCGCTGAAAACTTTTGCAAGAAATGAAACGAAGAGCAACAAGGACTGTTTGATCTTGCTTTGAACTTTTAAATACTGATAGGATTAAAAAAATATATATAATAATTATAAAAATAAAAACAACAACAACAACAACATTCGGAATAATGACTACAGAGGGACAGAGCCGGAGGATCTCCCCGTGGCGCGTGCTGCTGTGCGCGCTCGGCTGCGCGTGCTACTTGCTGAACTCAGCGGACTGCTATAATTTAGACGTGGATAACTCGGTGCACTTTGGAGGACCCAATGCATCTTTATTCGGCTACTCGGTTCTGCTCCATAAACACCAGCAAAGCGCCTGGTGAGCCTTTATGATCAGATTGTACATACTGTATCTTTATAGATATTATATTATATTATATTATATTATATTATATTATATTATATTATATTATAGAGATAAGCGTCATTAGGTTTGGAGACTCTATAAAGCAATAATGCATGCATTAGATGTGTAAGTGCAAAAATGATTCATGGTTTAGTTTGACAAGAAAGAGATTAAGTGAAACGTTTCGGTAGTCGTTTTAATATGAATGGACCAAG
>JAOTRS010000047.1:3706168-3723129 GCA_028565755.1 Dinotopterus cunningtoni
TATTATAAAAACTTAAACAGCAACTTTTCCAATTTCCAATATTTATGTAATTCTCAAAACTTTTGGCCACGACTGTAGACATGGTCAGGATGACTTGCTGAAGTTCAAACCGATTTTGAATGTGGTAGATTGTTGGTGCCAGATGGGTTAGTCTGAGTATTTCCGAAACTGATGATCTGCTGGGATTTTCACACACAGCCATCTCTAGGGTTTTTTTTTTTACAGAGAATGGTCTGAAAGTAAGTAAAAACATCCAGTGAGCGGCAGTTCTCTGGGAGAAAAGGTCTTGTTGATGCCAGAGGTCAGACTGGTTCAAGCTGGTAGAAAAGCAACAGTAACTCAAATCACATCTCGTTACAACAGAGGTATGTCGAAGAGCATCTCTGAATGCACATGTCAAACCTTGAAGCAGATGAGATAAGAACAGGAAACTAAGGCTAAAATCCAGGTGGTAACAGCAATTAAACATATAATTTACCCTTTGGAGATAAGATGAAGAACGAGCTCAGTTCAAAAGGAAAGGTACACTGAAGTGCTTCCCTATTACACAAATCTTTTCTGTTGACCAATCCTTTTCTCATCTTTTCAATAATATTAGATTAATAAATCAATACAGAGTATAGGTGAATCTGTATAATCATCTGTTAAATCAAAGAAAATTAAATAAGTTACGTTAGGGTTAGGTTGTGATGATGGTCAGATTTTTTTTCAACAAATTTCTTTCTTCATTTTAATCTTTTGTTTTGTTTTGTTTTTGCATGCTCGAAAAGTTTATCCACATAAAATAAACTTCTCCCTCAGCATGTTATGTTTTGTTTAGTTTATATCAAATGTTCATATGGAGAAGATAATGTGAACATAATGTGATCCTGGGCTGACAAGAATGACAGATCAATCACACAACGCAACGCGGCTCATTCCCGAGCCCTACAGAGGAGGAAAGCAGTCTAACCGAGAGTGTGTGTGTGTGTGTGTGTGTGTGTGTGTGTATACAAAAGGAGGATTGAGAGTGCTTCTGTGTATGACTGATTTGTGTGTGTGATCTTGTTCTTATGATTAACTCTGTGTGTATGAGACAGGATGTGTTGAATGGGAAGAGTGGGCAGTCCTGCACTAGATATGAACAGATGGGTTTAGCTCCACCCCCTGGGTCAGGTTACTGCCCGAGAACACACAATGCTTCATGATTATGAGTGTGTGAACCCGCAACACCCAAACCCCCCCTTCCCCACTTTGCCCCATGAACGCCCCCCCCTACACACACACTTACATGCATACAAAGTTCACATTTATCAAAAGGTATATGAATATCCACATATACAAGAACTTACTTCCATGCAGGCAGACAAACTGATATGAACACACACACACACACAATCACATATCACACAATCTATTTAACACATTCAGATTTCACACTTTTTAACTTAACAACCGGATATAAATAAATTCATCTGCAATACAAATGAAACAGAAGTGCTCCAGTTGCCCAGGTTTATACAGGGAAGAACATGTACAGTAAGTTACAGGTTTAATATCTACACCATGGGCAAGAAAAACTCAACTACATCATAATAAGTTCTCTAGGGCTATTTCATTAGGCTAGATAAGTTATTTTAATTTAATGAAAATTCTGAAAAGCTTAAGAAGATTATGGTTGTTTGCACTGGCATGGGCGTGTATACTGTAGATTAGGTTAAGTTCACTTTAGGTGGTTTCCGTTCTGTTCAGTTTTGTTAGTTCACTTATGTTCAGTCTGGTTGGCTTCTACTCAGTTCTATTCAGTGAAGTTTAAATAGGATTGTCCTGGATTAGGTCAATAACGCTAGATGAAGTTGTACTGGCTCGGATAAGTTAGATTAGATTTGAAAAAGATGATTCGATGAGGTTTGTTTCAGTTCTGTTCAGTTCGGCCAGGTTAGGTTTGGTTGAACTGCCTTGGGTTAGGATTGTTAAGGTCAACTTAGGTTAGGTGTGATTTGTCAGAGTTTACTAAAGTTACATTAAGAACAGTTAGGGAATGTTTGACGTAGCTGAGTTGCCTAGGATTAGGTTACATTTGTTTTGGCTCTATTCAGTTATCTTAATGGTAAGTTTGAGTTAATTATTTTGTATAATTTAATTCTGTTGGACAGTAACATATGACTCCAGTGTGTGTACATGAAAACCATATGAGAAAAACTCACCCTCACCATTTTTTTCTTCTTTGAGTTTGGATGTATATTTTTTAATATAAAGATCATTCTTTAGATTATCTGTTGCTGATGAAGTTTTTGTTGGCAAAAAAAATTAAAAGACTGCAAAATTTGGTAATTTACTAAAGACCCTCCTTCAACTTGAGGCTCGGTATATTTTGGTAAGCTTTAAAAGGCTTTAAAAATGTTGGTTCCCACTTGACTATATAGTTAATTTGTTTAGGTCAATCGTTAATTGCTATCCACCTGACTATATAGTTAATTTGTTTAGGTCAATCGTTAATTGCTATTGAACACAAACAATAAACTATCTAAATAGCTAAGGCATTCACAAGGTGCGATAAAAAAGATCATCATCATTCACCCTTTGGAGATGGCGCAACTATGACAAGCTCACTATAAAAGGCAAGGTACAAGTTTTATTATCAGATGAGTTTTTAATAATCTACTAATTAATAATTGAATAATAACACATTAATAAATCCGTATTGAATAAACTGATCTAGACCAAACTGAGACCTTACATTATATGTTATTTATGTTTTTATTGCTAAAAAAAAAAAAATTGGTTAAGACCCTCTTCCGGTTTAAGAGTCAGCCTAATAGGCACACTAACATCAATTCTTACTCCAAACCTTTCACTTGAAAAAAGAGTGGTTATTGTTTATTTATGGCTAATATTCCACACTTACACCAAAGTCATTTTTCCCTGGACTGCTTTCTTTATGAAGAACTATTCCAAGCTGCATTTGCTTCAATCCTTAAACTTAAGTCGACCTGCAGTATTCAGAGTGTCTGTGACTTACCTTCACATCGTGAACCCATACGTACTGTTATTTTTAGGGCCGCCGTACAATGGCTGACCCTACACCATTACTGCACATTGAAACTGCTTATTCTTTGCATTCTTCAGCCTATAACCCCAGCTTTCACTGTGCAGTAATGTATATGAGACAAATAAAGGCTGAATTTCTACTTATAAAACTTATGTTCTTTGATGCTTGCTTTGTAAGTTATTTTGTTCAATTTATTACCACCAAGGCTAACGTTACTAACTGTAGCATGTATTGCCCGCCAAAGCACCATAAATCTTCAGGCTAGTCATTTTCAACAATGAACCAATGAATTGGTGTGAAACTTTTAACGTCAGTTTTATGAGTACTATGTCAAGATAACGACCTAGCTTATATTGTGTGGATATGATTGTTAATTCATGACAACAGCCTCGATTTTAACCTGCTTAATGAAACACGTCTGATATGGAGGTAAGTCTCTGGTGCATCTTTTGAAGAGCTAAAGAAGGTTTGGTTCGACATTAGCATTTAGACAATGGATGGCAAGTGACTAAAAAAATGGGAAATACCAGAATGGTGAAATGCTTGAACATGGTGGGTTGATAAAGGGGGATATTTTATTTCTCATGTATCTATGAAAAGGTTACAGTGTAATGTCAATCACCTTCCTGTCTCTAATGCGGGTCTTAATGTCTTTTCAGGAAATTCACTTCCTCAGTTGTCATTTTCTCCAAAGTACCATTCTTCTAATATCATCATTTTCATATTTTAATTATGTGATAATTCATTCATTATGAATTAATTTATTTACCTCTATTCCATTTAGGAATCAGCTCTAAGCCGTGGCATTCTTATGCCTAACATATTGATTTGCCCTGAGACATTACATTATGTGTGTGTGTGTGTGTGTGTGTGTGTGTGTGTGTGTATACACTGAAGGGTGAACAATGTGGTAGAACATTGGCCTGAGGGCAGACATTAGTGTACCTCAGTCACCAGTAATGCCCTGAGGAGGCACAATCCCCTAAACACCATGATGTCATCCTGCAACCACAGGACGCAGAGGCCCATATGCCCTGGACCGAAACTTGCTGCTTTTCACTCAGTCGCCTTAATAAACCCTATTTAACGGCATAGAAAACACTGTAATTGCAACAGTGTGTATAACCGACGCTATCATGTACAGTATATGTACAGTATAGTGGGCTTACTCATATATAAACGCCATGGTCATGGACAATACTGTTTTAGATTGGCTGCAATTAGACCCCAAAATATATTAATATTTTTAGGTAAATGTTCCTAATATAATGCAACTGTGACAATCAGAAGTAATCATGTAGGCTAGGCCTATATTTAGGCTTCACTATCTACTTTTATGTTTGTCATTACACCAAGATAAAAATGAGTAACGTGGCTATAATCATTTACATGCTACAGTGTGTGTGTGTGTGTGTGTTTTAATTAAAAGTGACAAGAACAGAGTGAGAGAATGCCCCCAAGATGTAACCATAGCAACAATAACATGACAAAAGCCTCTTTTGAAGATAGAGAGCTAGAAAGTTTCGTACCGATCAATAGTTTGGTATTTTTATTCTATTCCGTTAAACTGTACAAATAGACACAATACCACAGTGTCGTCGTAACAGACTCTACTCTATGTTACATTGTGATATTGATGTGTACCTGTATGGCTGATGCGCTACATGATTGATGTCTAACACTAAAATCGTCATTTAATTATGAAATGTATTGAACACCTTCAGAACCTTCTGGTTTGTAATATACAAAGAGGTGTTCAAGTCAAACCGGGATTTTTGATTTTACAGAATAACAGAACACAGTTATGAGAGTAAAACCTCCTTTATTTCTCTATATAATCCCCTGCTACACTAATGCACTTATCCCAATGTTTCACTAGTGCTTGGATAACATTAAGGTAGGAAGTTTTCTCAGTATGCAACTGCCATGATTGGACTGCCTGCTTCACGTCTGAAACACTGGGTGACCTGAAGAGAGGCCAGCACTGTAGGTGTGGGGGATGTGGGAATAACTCCCAGCCGAGTTCCTGTAATGTGTAAGTAGTGTCGGTGACTGATTGTGTGTACAGTTCCCCTAGACAGATGCGTCTCTTCTGCAAATTGGTGACGAGTTATCCGTCGATATTCAAGGATCAGGCGTTGGCTTTCTTTCCAAGGATTTGCTTGATTAAGGTGAATGCTGTAGATGCTTGTCCAATCCTGCTTGAACTTGAACTCCTGTCCAAGCTGGACTCCATCAACGTTACCGCTGGCTCTAGATTTATCCGTTGTCATGATCTTGATTTTATTCATATTTAACTTCAGGCTTACAGTAACTCTGGTGTGGGACTTACGGTCCCAAGCCCAGCGATTAGAGGTGAAGGGTTTGTCCTGGCTAAAGGGCCATAAAGCTTATAGTTGAAAGCATGAATCAATGAATGAATCTCGTGTGCTTTTTTTTTCCTTTACCACAACTGTTAACATATTTAAATTTTTACATTTTTTTTTTTGTTTTTAAATTAATAAAATAGGGTCCTCACCATATGATAGTGTCAAAAGTTCTCACAATCACCTAGTCGTCACAAAAATAGTTAGACAATCTTTTCCTATGCTTGTTGTGATTTAAGATAAGAATAAGTAATCAAAGTGTGTGTGTGTGTGTGTGTGTGTACTGTATGTGTCATACCTGTGACATCAGTCTGTATATCAGCGAGCTTAAACAGTGGAGCAACCCGGTCCCGGTAGATTTGGTACGCCTCTTTCTTGTGGCTTATAGGGTTTATAAAGACCTTTAGTGACTTAGGACGATGCTTAAAACCTGCAACAAGATGAGAGAGAGAGAGAGAGAGAGAGAGAGGGAGAGAGGGGGGAGGGGGACTGTGTTCAAATGGCCATTTTTAATATTATTTTAAAAAACTGTTAAAAAAGTTACACTAGCAATAATGATGCTGGTAATAAAAGCAGATCACTATACTGTACATTTTGTCTAAATGTAAAACACAGCTACATTAACTAACAACCTCATAATTGCTGTTTTCCTTGAATTAAAAAGAAAAATTTGTTTAAATTAAGTTTAGCAGCAAATGTAAATGAACGAATAGTAGTGCTTGATTAAAAAAAACTAAATAAAAAAAAAACATAATATATAACCAATGTTTTCTCATTTATTGGAACCTTAAGAAGCTAAACAAGGTTGCATGGTGGTGTAGTGGTCAGCACTGCCGCATTGCAACTGCAGGGTCCAGGTTTGATTCCCACCATGAGCCTGTGTGCCTGAAGTTTGCATGCTCTCCCCATTATATTATTAATGTTGTTGTTGTGTTTTGTATATTTCAGATGTTTTAGTGTACAGTAATATGCAAAAAAAACACCTTCTAATATTTTAATGTAGTCTTGAGGAATAGTTCTCCAGGCTTCCTAAATATACTTTCTGGCAGGTTTTTGCCTCTCGTTTTCATTCCAGTCCCTGTACCTGAGCAGTTTCAGAGGAATTCCTTTGTTTGTTAAGACACACAGTGACCTAGGAATCATTTAAGCATAAAAAAGCATCTAATTAATGCATGACTCAGTGAGAAACAGGTGCAGATGATGACAGATGATCAGGCCGGTGATTAGTATACTGGTGATGCTGAGTGGTTGGAACAGACGAGAGGGGAAACAAGGTCGCTGCTGAGGTTTTTGGATAAACAGACACTTTTTAAATTGTATCTTTATGCACTTTGCAGCTTGTCACATTAAAACATTTGTTCCCATTTCTTTAATTTAATTAACATAATTATTTATTATTTAATTATTTATTCTTTGCACATTTGCACGTGCACTTTATGTTGTCTCTTTTGTATAAAAACGTAGAAAGTTCTCTGTTTAACTTAAAATGTCAATCTGTCCTGTCCCAGCTAGCCAGCTAATTAGGTTTCTTGGTTAGCTAGTTAGTTTTTTGTTAATAATGTTGTTAATTTGTTTATAGCGCCTTGGTCCTGGAGGAACGTTGTTTCGTTTCACTGTGTACTGAACTGTATATGGTTAAAGTGACAATAAAAGCCGACTTGACTTGACTTGAGCTACAGAAATGGATATATACTGTACACACAAATGCACACACACGAAGAGAAACATTTGACAAACTAATAAGCTAAATAAAGAACAGTATGTACTTAAAGGGCCCCTATTATGCCAAATTCAATTTTAAGTCATTTTTAGACATTGAGATGAGTCTCCAATGTATACAATGTATACTGTACAATCAACAATTATGAGAAATCTAGAAAACTTTCCCTTTTTATGTGAAACTCCAGGGAATTGAGGGGACTGTGGGTCGATCACCAGCTTACCTTAGGCTCAACAATTACAGAGCTGCATCTACACATTCTCAGAACTCACATGAAAACCACAAAGTTCTTTTAAGATGCAAAAAAGCCTCTTGTTTTTCCACCTTCTTTTTTTAAAATCCTTTTCATCCTCTCGTTCCACACCTTCTCCTTCATGTTTTTTCATACTCTTTGATTCTAGTCATTACTGTTCGCTTTCCTGCTTTTCCTCTTTTACTTCAGCATCTTCATCTTTCATCTTTTCTTCTTCATCATATCGTGATTTCCTGCTTCTTCTTCTTCTTCTTCTTAAGAGTAGTGTCTACTGATAAATAGCACTGAGTGGGAAATTTACAGATGGAAAGCTACTGAGGCAGAGGGAGCGAGAGAGAGAGAGAGAGAGAGAGAGAGTGAGAAAGAAGGAATGAATGAGTGGTAGCGTAAATGTGATCCCCATGGGTATTGATTTAAAAGCTCTGTGCTTCTCCCGTGTAGGGGAGCTCACATCTGTCAGTGTCTGTGTGCGTGTGTGTGTGTGTGTGTGTGTGTGAGTGTGTAAGTGTGTGTAAGAGCTCAGAGCTCCAAAATGATCATCCTTCCTGCTGAATGGAGCTTTTGTGCTCAGACACGGTGCAAGTTCACCCCACTCGGAGTGGAAAGGTCACGACTGCCGCTGTTGTTCGCCGCGCTTGAACCTCTGCCAGGATTCGTGGGGAAGTCATGAATAAAGACACCCTTTGGGCTTGTACACATGCACGCATACACACTCGCACAAACAATGCGGATTCTTACATGCTCACAAACACATGCTCTCACTCTGTTACAACCATTTTTGTGTCCAGTCTTTTTGTCAAGACAAATATCACTCATATTATTTTTTTCTGTGTCTCTCTCTCTTTCTCTCTCTTCTTATCTAAGCATATATTAGTAACTCATCATTAGCAGGAAGGTCTTTCCTCCTGGAGTGTATAAAATCAATAAAATCTCAAATTAACACACACACACACAAGCTCCCACCCATACACTCCTACTTAATCCCTTCCGAAGGTTCCTACCATCAGTCTACTAACAAGCTACTGCCCTCTCATCATCCTCCCTCCTGACATCGCAGGGTCTCCGGTGTCACACGGGGTCACAGTTCAAACAGAGATGTAGCACTTAACATTTTTCTATATAGAATTGATTATATTGCATTCCAAGGACCATTAATGGCTTCACTTCTGAAAAGTAATGAGATGTGTTTCAAATTAAGTGCTTAAGGAACTATAGAGCGAAAAATACAATCAATTAGAAAAAGCATGTTTGGTTTCAGTTGTGTGTTTTTTATTACAGTGGTACCTCGGCATTCGAAAGCCCCCACCCGAATTTTCACATTAAGAGCTAAAGTTTTGCAAGAAATTTGCCTTGGTGTACAAAGCATTTTTGACATACGAGCGACCGAGCCAGTCATGCGTACTTCCGGTAGACATGGAAAGTCAAGCGAAGCAAGCTTACATTTTTTTTTTGTTTGTTTGTTTGTTTGTTTTTTTGCATTTTGTGCAAGAATTAGTGACACTACTGACATAGCACCATGCGTCCCAAGAATGGTAGCAAGGACGATAGAAGAATAAAAAGAAGCCACTTTTAGATTCATTTTTAAAGCAACAAGAATCATAAATTAAGTTAAAAGTGAGGTTATTTGTCTATTTATTTTTTATTTTACTTTATTTACATGTCTTTTCTAAATGTTTTGATTGCTTTTATATGCATAAATATAATTATAATGTTGGAAATTGCATTTTGCAATACAAATTTTTTAAGAACTTATGAACTCACCTCCGTATGCCGAGGTACCGCTGTATATAGATTTTTATTGTAATCACCAATGGAGTAACAGAATTTTCACAAATATTTGCCTCCAGTTCTTTATTGATGTCACACAAACTTGCTAATTTGGTTCAGGACACTGACTGATGTCGTGTCATCAATAAGCATTAATAAAAACTACACTATCTAGCTGACCGTTAGAACTATACTTTGTTTGTGGCTCCATCAACCTAAATATGTAGCACAATGCTGGACAATTTAAATACAAAGCTGCTCTACAATTTGGCCTTTTCTTAAAACTGAAAATGTATAGTTGACCATGTTGTTTGAAGCAAGTGTATAAAGTCTTGATGGACTTCACATCTTCCTTAAACTGTCACGGTGTATAAAAAGCAAAAATATAAAAAGTCCTAAACAATGTTTGTGATTTAGATTTTTATAAACGTCTGACTAATTTTAGCTCATACTGGTTTTCATACCAGTTTAAAAGCTTAAATATACTGTAGTTGCAAAGCAGCGATGATCGGGCCCAAGCACCAGCACCATCGCCCAGTACCTCCAGAAAATTTGGAAAAAAGGTTTCTGATCACTATATATTCATAATGTTAATAAGAAGTGTGTGTAACTGTATGATTGAGCTGGTTATAATGTATTATATATACATTAGGTACACCTGTTTGAGAGCTCCTTAACCAAAATATCTAATCAGCCAATCACTTGGCAGCAACCCAATGCCTATAAGCATGTACACATGGTCAAGATGATCTGCTGAGCATCAGAATGGGGAAGAAAGGTGATTTAAGTGACATTGAACAAGGCATGGTTGTTGATGCCGGATGTGCTGGTCTGAGTATTTCCAAACCTGCTGATCTACTGGGAGTTTTACACAGCCATCTCTAGTGTTTAAAGAGAACAGTCTGAAAAGAGAATGCCTTGTTAATGCCAGAGGAGATGATGAGGTCAGAGGAGAATGGCCAGACTGGTTCAAGCTGATGAAAAGGCAACAGTAACTTAAATATAATCTACATCTGAGATATAAAGAAGGGCATCTCTGAACCTTGAAGCAGATGGGCTACAGCAGCAGCAGAAGACCACTCCAGGTGCATCTCCTGTCAGCTAAGAACAAGAAACTGAGGCTAAAATTTGCTCACCAAAACTGGACAATGAAAGATCGGAAAACATTTCCTGTTCTGATGAGGTTTGATTACTGCTGTGGCATTCAGATGGTCAGAAGGTCAGAATTTGGTCTAAACAACATGAAAGCCTGGATCCATCCTGCCTTGTATCAACAGTTCCTTGTATCAACAGTTGATGGTGGTGGTGGTGTAATGAGATTGTCTTGAGAGATTGTCTGAGCACACTTAGTACCAACTGAGCATCATTTAAAAGTTAGAGCCTACCTGAGTATTGTTGCTGACCGCATCTATCCCTTTATAACCACAGGATAATATGCCATGTCACAAAACTAAAATCATCTCAAACTGGTTTCTTGGACATGACAATGTGTTCACTGTACTCAAACGACCTTGAGAGATCTCAATCCAATAGAGCACTTTAGGGATGTGGTGGAACGGAAGATTCTCATCATAGAAGTTCATAGAAGAACAAATCTGCAACTACTGCATCATGATGTTATGTCAATATGGACCAGCATCTGTAAGGAATGTTTTCAGAACCTTGTTGAATCTACTGTATGTCATAAAGAATTAAGGTTCTGAAGGAGGTTCAACCCAAGACTAGCAGGGTGTACCTTTATAAAGTGGCCAACAAATGTGTATTTATATATCCATGGCTATATACGAGTTGACCATCAACAGCATCTATAGTTATATATCTGCAAATTGGGATTTGCAAGACATCTATTAGTGTAATTATTACTCATTTACAAATCGATTAACTCCATAGAGGAGCAACAAAAATAATTTTAGATTATTATATTTACACCTACCCATGATGCACAGGGATTTCAATCAGCCACAAATGCCCGCTCCAAACTTCATACAATTATACCGATGTTATGATCATCTCATGTGTTTGTGTGTATGCATGTGTGGGTGAAAGGAAGCGGAGTGTGTGAAGATGGGCTGTAAAGCCTGCTCCGTGTGCTGCCTGGTGTTACTATGGTACATAATCCTGAGTTAGTGCAAACGTCGCGCTACGTCTCTGAGGAATCAGATCCCGGTGATGAACCTGCACTCGGGTTGCGGACTGTTTTCATGGCGCAAAAGGCCACGGCGATTAACAGCGCACAGCCATTTGTACTCACGTGTATAGTTACACAGAGACTGACCTTTTACAGGCACAAACGCTACTGGTTCAAACAGTACAGTACGCTCAGAGGGAGACACCCATCAGACATGATCTGCCACATGAGCTGAAGATGAACACGACAAAATAAAGTTACTGCACCTTCAGTCTTACTCGCCATAACTCACATTACATACATCATGTCAAGCATGTCTGTCTGTGTGTCTGTCTGTGTCTATGTCTGTCTCTGTTTGTCTGTATCTATCTACAGTATCTATTCTACAGTGGATATAATAGGTTTAATACAATAGAAGTGGTGCTTAAGTATGCACACCCCGTTTTTTCCTTGAAATACAGAACATACTGTAGTCTTTATTTGGATATTTCATTCCACCTTCTATCTATCTATCTATCTATCTATCTATCTATCTATCTATCTATCTATCCATTTATACATCTATCCATCCATCTATATACCCCTGCATCCATCCATCCTCTCATCTATCTATCTGTCTACACTATATTGCCAAAAGTATTCGCTCGCCTGCCTTCAAATTCATATGAACTTGAGTAACATCTAATTCTTAATCCATAGGGTTTAATATAATGTTGGCCCCGCCCCCTTTGCAGCTATAACAGCTTCAACTCTTCTGCAACGGCTTTCCACAAGGTTTAGGAGTGTATTTATGGGAATTTTTGATCATTCTTCTAGAAGCGCTTTTGTGAGGTCAGACGCTGATGTTAGATGAGAAGGCCTGTCTCGCAGTCTCTGCTCTAATTCATCCCAAAGGTGTTCTATCGGGTTGAGGTCAGGACTCTGTGCAGGTTAGTCTAGTTCTTCCACACCGAACTCGGTCATCCATGTCCTTATGGACAGTCATGTTAGAACTGGTGTGGGGTTGTTTTTCAGGAGTTGTTCTCGGCCCCTTACCTCCAGTGAAAAAAAAACTCCTAATGCTTTGGCATACCAAGACATTTTGGACAATTTCATGCTCCCAACTTTGTGGGAACGGTTTGGGGACGACCTCTTCCTGTTCCAACATGACTGCGCACCAGTGCACAAAGTGCATTTAACACACTCCTAAACTATGTGGAAAGTTAAACCTGCTATCTATCTATCTATCTATCTATCCATCCATCCATCCATTCATCCATCCATCTATCTATCTGGCTATGTTCCCTGTCTTATCAGTGACACACTTCTCCGTCTGTATGTCCAACTATATATCTGTCTGTTTACCAATCTACTCTATCTATCTGGTATCTACTGTATGCACTCATCCATGTCCCTGCCTATGTGCTTCTGTCTTTTCCTATTATTCTTCATCTCTACATCTATGCAACTGCCTGTCTGGCCTTCCATTGATCAATCTATCCATGTTTATCCACCTCACTGTCAGTCTGTCTGTCAATCTACCTATCTGTCTGTGTCTCTTTCTCTTTATTTGTTTCTCTACTCAATAAATTGCCGTCTCTCTCTCTGTCTGTCTGTCAGAGTGTGCATTGTATCCCCTAAGACATTATTTCCCACTGTACTCTCTTGTGTGTCTCTCTCTCTCTCTCTCATTAGCACAGGGAGTGAAGGTTGGCTGTGTTTTACGGGCAGTGCGGCAGAGCTTTTGTTTAGCTGCATAGATCGATGTGTAACCCGACACCATGTTCAGGTAATTTACTGATGATTACGGGAGAAAAGCTCCCTGGTGGCGGAGGGGCCGGTCCACAGGGAGAGCCTGAGAAGCTTCACGCAGATGCACACAGACGCTCGGCAGGGTTGGGTGACATCAGCACATTAACACACACACACACACACACACACACACACACACACACACACACACAGAACCACAGCTAAGCCTCTGAGTGGCTGAGTGGCCACATCATCCATTCTTCCAGACCTGATGACCTCATGGAATGTCCACCATACACGTCTTACATCATTCAGCTCGCCACTGTGGGAGGGAAAGTCAAAGTAGGACTGCTTTGGGATATCCATGTATTTGTACACTCTGGAAAGGTGATAGATAAGTAGCTTTATAGAATGATGCTTACAGACAGAAAAAGGCACAGTCAGAGACAGATAAACCAACAGACAGACATATAGATAGATAGACAGACAGACCACCAGACAGACAGACAAGCAGGCTGACAGAAAGAACGAGACATATCAAGAGAGTAGAAACAGAAGAACCAACAGACAGATAGACCAAAAGAGACCGGGACAGAAGAAGAGACCACCAGAGAGACAAAAAGACAGAGATGCCACTTTTGACTGAGAGATTGACAGAAAGTCACAAAAACAGAGAGAAAGAGTGACGAGTGACAGACCAACAGACAAACAATGTGACAGATAGACAGACAGACAGATAGATAGATAGATAGACAGACAGATAGATAGATGGATAGATAGATAGATAGATAGATAGATAGATAGATTATTAATCTTATTAAATATATTTCATATATCATTATATTTGATCAATATATCAAATATTAAATTATTTATTTATATTTGTATAAGGAAACGTTGTCAGTCTGAAACATTGTCAGAGGGAAATAGAGAGAGCACTAACGCAAAATAAAAAAAGAGAGATGTAGAAAGCCACAGCCACGCGCTCGGTGCTGTAATATCGTGCATGAGCGCTCTGAAGGCTGCCCTGCTGCCTGAACCCAGTGCACACAAGCGAGCTCGGAGAAAAATGGGCTAATCCTCAGTAACAGATGTCTTATTTTTGCAGTGAAAAATCCCCAAGTGGCGGCGCAGGCTGGAGGCCTCGGTGTGGGAAAGGTCAGAACAACGGCGAAGAGGAGGAGGACGATGACGAGCGGCCATACAGGAGACGGGCGGGTGAAGAGCGAAGGCGCTCCTCTCCGCACGCGGGCCTAGCGCCGAGACGCTTCCTCAGATCCCGTGCCAAGAGAGGAGCATCTGGCGAAGAATCAGGGACTGGCATTAGCGAGCTTTAACAGCAGGGAGTCTCCAGATTTGTCCCCTCGAGCAGGGGGATCACACACAGGGGGGGACGCTCCAGGAGGAGGAGACATGAGATGGAGACTTGGCCTGCGCCTCCGAATCCTAGCACTCGAGCTTTTCAGTCATTTACAGTCGTTTTTGAATTTCTGAGTTAAACCACAGCTTGGAGGATTTGAGTTTTTCTGGAAGACATTGTACTTGTTTTGAAATAAAATAAAAACGCATGTTGATCAAAAAATTATAATGATAACATGAGCTGAGTCTCATATTTTAAACGCTGATAATAGATACCAGTTTGGCACTGTGTCATCATGGCATTGTGATCATACCCTCACCTCAAACCACATTCTTCTCTAACTTGTTTAGAAAGATATATAGTTAGCAATTAATCGCCTGATGTAGTGACTTCACAACGAAAATACCATTAAACGCTAAAAGATAAAAAGTAATACTTAATTTAATAAAACATAATTTAATTTTATTATAATTATTAAATTAGCCCTTATACCTGGTAAACCCTGAGACTTTAATACTTCATTTGCATACTGAAACATGATTGGCTGCTACATTTTATGACATATTAACTCCTGTTTTTTAAAGGTAGACAACAAAACTGATGCAGTGACGAGGTTTAATTTGAATCACTTTGGACAGTTTTTAATTGATTTGATGTAAAATACACTTCACTTGACTTTAGCTAAACTTAAAAGACTCCCTTATTTCCCTAACTACTAGAATGAGGCCCGAGTGAACTGCATGCCAATGTCATGTGAATAAATTTCTAGTTCAATTTTAATTTATACTGTAAGTACAAGTTAATTTGTATTTCGTGAAAAGTCATGTTACAGAGCCAACTACACTTCTAACATAAAAAAAAATTGACACAACAGACTAAATATAAAGTCAAATAGATTTCTGAATCAAAATGCATTTTAAGAAGTCATTTTATCTTAAAGTAACTACATCTTATTCAAAACTTTTATCATTTTTCTTGCAAACAAGTCATTTTCACTTAGAGTTTGGGTGAAGCAGTGAGGAACTTTAAGTTTAAAGGGACTTACTATGCAAAAATCACTTTATAATCTTTTTAGACATTCATTCAAAACATGAGCAAAAACCACCCGCTGCCTTTTGTCCTTTTTATATTTTTGTAACGTTTAAATAAGGCAAGTCGATTTTCCCTCTAATGTGACATCATATAAGACGATACCCCTCCCCCAGTCTGTTGCTCAGTTTACACAGTAGATCATTTACACAGACACTAAAACGGCAAATTCTGAAAAGAAGTGAAATAAAGTGAGGCTGAGCACTGGATTAAATGAGGATTATTTTATCTGGTGAATTAACAGACAGACTTTGAGACAGCTGTGTTAATTTGTTAAAACAATAGTAAAATATAGGAGCTTTAGGAAAAGTCTTCAGTGTAAAACACTATCATGAAGTAGGTTTAGAAAACACCGAGATTGTGCAAAACTTCATAAAAAAATACTGTTATGAATTTTAAACATTTAACACTTTTCCCTCCAGACACTGCATAATTCCATGTGAAAATATCTTCGGCGTACTGTAAATGTGTAAAATAGAAAAAAAAAAATAATATATATATATATATATATATAAACACAAATGAAGAAATCCATTTTTATAAGCAGGTATGTTTTTACTGGCAGCATATACAAACTCTGTACCTAACAAGTTGTGGCTGACTGTCTGAGCTTAAATTTTTGCTTTAAAAAGTCAAATCCAACACAAAAGCTGTTAAGGCATTTATATTTTCCTGGTCTGCTTTGTGAGACTAAAATAAAGCAACATGTGTCATGTGCCTCCGTTATGTCTGAGCGCTTCTACCTCTGGGAGCGACAGATAAGATGAAGAAATGAGTCAGGGGAACACACACACACACACACACACACACACACGGCACTTTGAGAAACTGATACGCACCGTTACCTACAGCGCAGTGAACCCCAGCATCTGTCCACCCCGCGGAGAAACACCGCAACAGACGGTGTCACTCGTTCATCTAATTATTTTCTCAGTTTCCTTTCATCCGCACTGAGTAGCCCAGTCGTTCTTGAAAATCAAGAGGGAGTGATTTACTCACTTAAATTAATTACTCATTCCTTCAATCCAGTCGGTTGAGCTCAAGTGTGTAGTAATAATAATAATAATAATAATTATTATTATTATTATTATAATAAAAGTTCAACTTAGCAAACAATCATCAAAATAATATTACATAATAAAATACAATATAATTTTATTTAAACAGACTAAAAGTAGAATAATGTTAGAGCAGGGTGGACAGGTGGGCTTGTACTGTATGGGGGGGGGCGGGGGGGTGCTGGGAGGGCAAAGTACAGAAAGTGTTCTGCCATAGCATCTTATCAAACAGGAAATAAAACAAAACTACAATGATAAAATCTCAAACATGAACGTCCAGAAAAAAATATATTCTGGAAGTCTGAAAAACACAAACTTTTATTCTCTTTATTCTAAATTGTATGTACTCTTTTTTTTTCTTTTTTTTTTTTTTACCAAAGTTGCACTTCTAAAGGTTTTCTTT
This sequence comes from Dinotopterus cunningtoni, assembly GCA_028565755.1. Classification (NCBI taxonomy): domain Eukaryota; kingdom Metazoa; phylum Chordata; class Actinopteri; order Siluriformes; family Clariidae; genus Dinotopterus; species Dinotopterus cunningtoni. The sequence goes on from JAOTRS010000047.1 coordinate 3,723,075, forward strand.
TGGATTGACTCACCTTTGTAATTTTATTAATACTATAGCACTGTATGATTTACAT
>JAOTRS010000047.1:3789374-3804234 GCA_028565755.1 Dinotopterus cunningtoni
ATTTGGATTTTTACAACATTATTGTTGAAATACACAGTCCTGAAAAAGGGGCGTTTCTTTTTTTGCTGAGTATATATGAGGAATTTAAACAAGCCCACAATCCGTTGTTATGGTCTTTGCATCGTGTTAGGTTGGGTGGTCAAAAAAACAAACCAAAAAAAAAAAAATATCATTTTGGTACAAACACTATTAAATAACCTGCGCAAATCGTGCAAACGTCTCTAGCGTGCGTGCGTAACTACAGTATGAAAGTTCAAACGACTCTCTGGCGCGTTTGAAATGTTTTCGCAGCTCTGCAATCTCGGTTTCATCTCATGATATATTGACACGTGGGAACCTTTTATCACAACACAACCCTCTCCACGCCCCCTCCCAAGACCAATATTTGAACCATGATACGAGGCGAAGCGATCTTTGATATGAGGTCTTGTCATATTCAAAATATTGTTTATGGATCTGAATCTGATAATTCTGCTGTTGGTTTCGTGCCGGGCCTTTCCGTCACATCTGGTTTGTAATCATGTCTTGTGCTGACGTTGTGTACCTGGGAGTTCAGCCAGACTCGCCTTGTATTATTGATATTCATCATAAGGGTGTGTGTGTGTGTGTGTGTGTGTGTGTGTGTGTGTGTGTGTGTGTGTGTGTGTGTGTGTGTGTGTGTGAGAGAGAGCGAGAGAGTGTTTGGTGTCGATGAAATGAGAGTTCTGCTTATCTGCATGACGCTGTGTCTGGACAGCATTTTGTTCTTCACTACTTAAGCTATGAAATCTCACGATCGTGTGTGTGTGTGCATGTCTTTTGTGTATGCGTACACCAGCATTAGTCTGCAATTATTATTTTTTTTCCTTCCCCTCATTGCTCAGCCTGACCACATCAAGCTAATGATTAAACAGTGTCATGCTAATAGCTGTACAGGACATGGTGTAGAGCTCACGCTGCTGGCTCTTAAACCCTTTCTCTCTCTCACACACACACACACACACACGCACACAGACGGTCTCACGCACACTGCCTCCAGGGCTGATTTTGTCCCATTCGTCGTCTTCTTTTACTCTGTGTGAAAAGGCACAGAGATGAAAAAAGAAACAATGCTGTTTTCCCGCATTCTTCTCCTACAGATAGAGTTGCACATGCCTGCAGGTACGTTTTAGTGACCCGCCTCTCCATCTGAACCCGTGCTAACAGGGTTACAACTATGCAATAAATTTGGTCAGGTCGGTTATTTTTTTCAAACTCGAAATTCCAAAGAAATTAGTTTATTTTATGCTTAAAAATTTTTTTTTACAAAAGTTCCCCTAGTCTTCATCTCTACGGCATCTAAACGTTAGTTTTCTTGTTGGAACCTTCGATCTCTGCCTACTTGATAATGTATGCTTCAGTTTCCAGGAGAAATTTTATCATGAGTCCTGGTTTGACTCGAACGGCCCTTGCTAAGTTTTCTGTACATGCTTTCCATGGCAGTGTCATAATATTATATTGGTTTGAATAAATTAGTTTAATGTTTAATATGTATCTGCCATGAAATAGCCTGAGAAGCTGATATGGCAATACAGTGGAACCTTGGATTACGAGCATAATTCGTTCCAGAAGTGGGCTCGTATTCCAAAGCACCCATTAATCAAAGCTAATTTTCCCATAGGAAATAATGGATATTTAAATTATTTATTCTACAGCCCAAAAAAAATAAATACATAAAAATAATTAACACAAAATATAAAGTAAAAATAAAACAAATTAACCTGCACTTTACCTTTAAAAAAAAAAAAGTAAAAATAAATCCCGACAGGTAAGTGTTTCCGTTTATGCGTGCAAACGCTGTGTGTGTGTGTACACACTCCGCAGCGCAAGAGAAAAAAAAAACCCACATATACACACACAAAGGCGAGAGAGAGAGTGTGTGAACCGGCATGGTGTCACATTACGCGCGCGCGCACACATAACGCACACACACAACATCAGTGAGGGAGAAGATGGATTTTTAAACACTAATGAGACTTTCTTTTGCTTTACACACACGTTGTACACACGCGCTTTCAAACACAAAATAAAATTTGTTTTACATACACACACGGTCACAGTGTTATAGTAAACAGTACACGCGTGCACAGATGTTGATTATATCAGTAAGAGACGTGCACTAAGGCCCAGCAGGGGAGACGATTACCCACAGTTCCACAGCGCAAGAGAGAGAAAAACCGTTGGCTCAGTCGTGATCACGTTACGCTCGGTGTCAAAACAAGAAGCGCATGCGTGATACATGATACTCGGTACTCGTAAACCAAGACTTGTTCGTTTTCCAAGTCAAAATTTATTACTAATCTTTGCTCGTCTTGCGGAACACTTGCAAACTGCGTTACTCGCATTCCGAGGTTTTACTGTACAATAAATCCTAATACAAACAAACAAACCAGGAGAAATTTCTTTACAAGTCCCCGTTTGACTTGAACAGCCCTCGCTAGGTTTTCTGTACATGCTTTCCCTGGCAGTGTCATCAGAGTCAAGTACTGATGCATGATTGATTAATCAAAAAATTAATCAATAATTATTTTTACAGTACTGTGCAAAAGTCTTAGTGTGTACGGAAAGTATTCAGACCCCCTTAAAGTTTTCACTCTTATATTGCATCCATTTGTTCATTTTTTTTCCCTCATTAATGTACACACAGCACCCCATATAGACAGAAAAACAGAATTGTTGACATTTTTGCAACATTTTTGTTGACAATTGTTGACATTTTTGATTTATTAAAAAAAGAAAAACTGAAATATCACATGAACAAAAAGTGAAAAATTTAAGGGGGTCTGAATACTTTCCGTACCCACTGTATATGCTGTACCAATTTTGTTAGATATGTTTATCATGTCTGCATAATTATGTACAAAATCATTAAGTATTTCCATATATAACTTTAAAAATTAATAAATAAATAACATTACAGGAGAATATATGCATGGCTGTAAAGAAAAAATATATAGTACTAAGACAGACCAGTTTTCAGATGGAAACAAAAAACCTAATGTACGCTCCTGAGATTTGCATAAAAACAGAAATGAGCGAGTGTGACAAAGTTACCAGAAGAGCTCATATACAAACATATATATAAAAATCACGATTCATACATACGCGTGATCTAACTTCTAAATGATAGCAATTCCCTCGCATGTATTTCCGCATTCAGATCACACTATAAATCATGGGTTTGACAGTTTACTCAGTCACACACGTGGGTCACACTCACACAGTGACACAAAGCACTTTTAATTAACCGATCAGGCCGGAACTTGGGGAATGTTTGTCACACAACTCGATCATTCCATGTATGTGGTTCCGCTGTCACGTATAAGTAACATGCAGGCAGCCCTGTGTTTTACCCTCAGATTTCATTTTTTCGTTCGCTCAGACTCTAGCACGAGGTGGCTCGGTGGTGTTTCATTTAGCACTGTCGTCTTGTACAGTACCTTCAGGGTCTGGGTTCTATTCCCGTCTCTGTATGCATGGAGTTTACATGTTCTCCCCGTGCTCGTGGGTTTCCTCCCACAGTCCAAAGACATCCAGATTAGGCTAATTGCCGTTCCCAAATTGCCCGTAGTGTGTGAATGAGTGTATGTGTGTGTGCCCTGCGATGGATTGGTACATTTCTAACAACCTGTTTCAACCTCCTTTTTTTTTATGCTTCCTGTGTCAAAACTGTGTCACCTTAGTACGTATGTGTCAAACCATCACTGTTGCATTTAGCAGCTAGAATGCACTTCACCATTGCATGTGTTAAGTTATATTTGTGGAGTTTTTCATTTTAAATGCCATGCACACATGCACTGAAGACAAAAATACTGTTCTGTACATACTACCGTCTGAACAAAGACGTTCATGTACAATTGTATTACTGATCGGAAGGTCTGGGGTTCAAGCCCCAGCACTTGTATCCTGGCTGACCCTGCGCTCAGACACCAGGTTCCTAACTGGGAAATGTGGGAAAAATCATTTCACTGTGATCTAAGGTACATGTGACACATAACTAAATCATCTTTATTACATAGAATTGTACTACATAGAAGTGTGTTAAGATAAAGTGATAAAGCCTTTGACAACAATAAATTCTGCACTGTAAATCATGTATTTCATTACCTAATAAACTCTGTGACATTTACTTTATGCTAATAAAAAATAAAGTAATGCAATGATTACCTTGTGACCACCAAACACGGCCAATCAAACTGAATCACTTCATCGCTATAATAAACGTAAAAATATGCATGAATCACCACACAAAAGAATCGTGGTTCATACCTGACTAATTTTTTTTTTTCACTCCCTTTTCGAAGTAAATATATATGTTCTTGTTAAGTATGGACAATGAAACTGAAACGCCTGGTTTTAGACCACAATAATTCATTAGTATGGTGTACGGCCTTTTTTGCGGCCAATACAGCATCAGTTCGTCTTGGGAATGACGGATGCAAGTCCTGCACGGTGTCCAGAGAGATTTTGAGCCGTTCTTCTTGCAGAATAGTGGCCAGGTCACTACGTGATGCTGATAGAGGAAAACGTTTCCTGACTCGCTCCTCCAAAACACCCCAAAGTGTCTCAATAACATTTAGATCTGGTGACTGTGCAGGCCATGGGAGATGTTCATCAAACCACTCTGTCACCAGTCTTGCTGTGTGTATTGGTTCGTTATCATCCTGATACACGGCACCGCCTTCAGGATACAATGTTTGAACCATTGGGTGCACATGGTCCTCCAGAATGGTTCGGTAGTCCTTGGCAGTGACACGCCCATCTAGCACAAGTATTGGGCCTTGGGAATGCCATGATATTGCAGCCCAAACCATCACTGATCCACCACCATGCTTCACTCTGGGCATGCAACAGTTTGGGTGGTACGCTTGTTTGGGGCTTGGCCAGTGTTTTTCATTGTCCAAGGCCTGTAGATATATGCTGATTTAATTAGATGGAGAATTGTTTGTGTAAGTAAGTATAACAAGCTAAGGAAAAGCTTCAGTATGAAACATGCTGGTTAGAATATAATTCTGCTAGATTTCTATATATTATTTTACTTACATGTGCATGTTGAACCCCAATCACCAGGGAGTTTTCCCAAGCATGCACAAGTTGGAAGTTACCAAGCAGTTTTGCGTTTGGCGATGCCCACAAAACTTCGTAAAAGGATCAAGATCACAGGACAAACTGACGATTCAGTGGCAATAAGATTTCTAACAGGTAGAAGTCAAAGGCATATTAACTTGTCTCTTTGTCAGTAAAAAGGACCTTATTTAAGGACTATTTAAGGACTATTCTAAAAAGTAGGAGGGTTTAACAGGAAGTCACACAGAACATTAGGGAGTATACAAAACATTGCAGCTTGAGTAATACCAGATCGGTCACTTGTAGGTCACTTGGCTGGCTTTAGTGTTAAAACAAGGTGCCACAGCAAACACAACTGATTATATTCAGAGTCATTGTAGCACGTTCTCCCTTTTTTTTTTATAAAGTGCCCTTTGGCTTGCTTTTCTTTTTTAATGTACATATTTAAAAATTCACTAATTAATGGCATTAATACAAAAAAAAAAAAAAAAAGTTTCATAACATTCGTATATGTAACTGTTATTCAGGCTGTTGAAACATGAAGGCGTATGTTAAAATGCAGTACCTCATCTCCGATTGTCGTTTATATTAGTCACAATTTAGGAACAGAAGTTAGGATACAGTAAACTTTTTTTTCCTTCACCATGTAAGTCTGTTTGGATCTCAAGTCAAGTAGGCTTTTATTGTCATTTCGACCATATACATTTCGAAACGGCGTTCCTCTAGGACCGAGGCCCTACTGTACATACATGCAACATAAATGAACAGAAACGGACAACTAGGACACCTTATTAGCTGACTATCTAAGACAAACCAAAAACTATTCTAAAGTACTATACAAAAGACATTAATAACACATGAAGCCATGATCAGACAGCCTGCCATGTAGCCATTTCCAGAATGTTTGTCCCATTAAAGGAGTTCCTGGGAGGCCAGTGTTTCAGACATGAAGCAGGAGACATCTGGTATTCAATTGGTTTTCAAATCTCATCTTACAGACAATTTACTTGCACTACCTCCACTAATTTGGGAATGGCAATTAGCCCAATCTGCATGAGGAAACCGGAGTACCCGGAGGAAACCCACCAAGCACGGGGAGAACATGCAAACTCCATGCACATAGAGATGGGAATCGAACCTGGAGCCTGTAGTGCTAACCACTACACCACCATTCATTTGATTTGTCTTAGCTAGTCATCCAAGTAGGTGTCTTAGTTAGCTAGTCAGTTTTTGTTGTAGCACTTTGGTCATGGAGGAACATTGTTTTGTTTCACCGTGTACTGAACTGTTTACGGTTGAAATGACAATAAAAGCTGACTTGACTTGACTTGAAGTGACTTGGCTTGAAGTGGTGCTGCTGAATGATTGTGTGTACAGTTCCCACAGACAGAACCGAGTCTCTCTTTCTCAAGCTGGCGACAATTTTTATGTCGATGTTCAAGGATCAGGCGCACCACTCGCTGAATGTTAACTGCAGTGGGCTCAGTCATTCACCGACATATAGTACGGCCTCCTTTGAAGCGCTTCTACCATTCAAATGCTTTCCTGTGTACGAATCCCAGTTGTACTTGAATGCCTCCCAAAGAATGTCGAAGCCCATGAAATTTTGATATATGGTTCTGTCCCGAATCACATTGTGTACAGTATTTGCCCTTCTGTCATGCTGAGCTCTTTGTGACCTTCTTTTGTACGATTTTCTTTTTTTTTTCTTTTTCATACTGTAAAGCCTGAAGTGTGCTTTAATGGTTTTGTGTGTGTGTGTGTTCATGTTCTTTCCTGGCTCACGACTTCCTCTGCATGCCCGGGCTCTGTTTCTGGGTGCGGAGTAACACCATGTGCTGAATATAAAGTGCTCTACTGAGCTGAAACACACCGAGATAATGAACGCTCCAAATAGCTGAAAGAGAGCTGCAGAGCGCAAAGACGCACAAATGTGAAGTTTTTTTTTTTTTAAGAAAAAACAAAGCGTTTGCACTTCCTGTTGTTACAAAAGGCCTGAGCAATCAACAAAAGCTCAAACCACTCAAGCTGTAATCCTACTGACGCTTTCAAATGTCAGAATAAATTATTTGTTTAGAAGCCTGATGATTTAAATCCGTACTTATTTGCACTACGTGTTGTGTTGCGTGATGTGTTTGTATACTCTGTTTACGTCAGTAAACTGAGACAGGTTATAGTTAGTATAATTGTTGCACGTGCCCAGTATTTTTGTCACTGGATCAGGCTACTTTAATCGGTATACTGGAATGTTTGTCAAGCACGCTATTGTCGTTGGAAGAATTAAAAAATAAAAATAACAAAATTGTCACTTGCAACTGCTTTTGAAAGGAGTTTGTCTGGAAAGGCAGCATTCTCGAGCAGTGCTTACGCAACAAACGTGGACAAATTTAGCCCTTAATAATACATGCATGTAAACGTATACACAGTGGTTTTTTTAAATGGATTACGATAGATTGAATACCTGATGCATTTTGAAACACGACTATGAGTTAATCCTAAGACTTTTTTCAAAAGTCTTTTTTACTTTACTAACATTTGTTAGCAGTTACCCAGGACTAGGGTTAGGTACCGGAACCCGGTCCCAATACAGCACCGGTATATCTATAAAACCAGTATGTACTAGATCCGAATGGAACTGGATGCCCTCTGGATCTCTGAAAAGGACGTACAGTAAGAAGCATCATCATCTTCAACTCATGTGAAAGATAATTTCTATTGTTTAACAGTTTGAGGACATCAGCTGTCGGTGTGGGCGTCCCCGGCCCCGGTCAGACTCACCCTAGCAAAGTCAGGAGAGATATGGTCGTATTTCTGCAAAAGAATTTCTAAAACTTGAAGTTGGTTTGTAATATACCAAGAATACCAACTTCTTTGCTGTTTTTGGTGTTTTAGCAATGCTATTACTTTTAATAGTTTATTAGGTAGAATGTAAATAAGTTGTTTATTTACTTATATTTACATGAAACTTTACTGTAAATATATTGTTTTTATTATTATTCAATAAAAACGTTCTTTAATGTTATCCTCAAGTTTTGGGACAAAATTTGTTTTTGGCACCAAATTGACACCTGTATCATAAAAACCCAAAATATACCCAACCCTACCCAGAACTAGTTATTATTTTTTACCAGTTGTTAGTTGAACAAATCGGAGAGAAAAAAAAATTGATTCAAGAACACAAAATGTAAATGTTTGATTTCTCTTAAGCAGCTATGTTTCTTACAGTTTTAAAATATTAAAACTGCTAAAAGTATATAAAGAATTAATTAAAATGTGTTTAAATGTAACGTCTCATACATAGATGGATTTTTCCTGACGGTCCTCTGCCAATAAACTCGAGAAGGTCATAATGACCAAAAAAAAAATCTATTGAATTTATAACCCCGCTCGTGCATACTTCACTCTGTCCGTGTCTGACCACCTGCTGCACTACACACATTTTACATTTACATTTCTGGCATTTAGCAGACGCCCTTATTCAGAGCGACTTACAGTTTATCTCCTTATACATCTGAGCAGGTGAACCTAGGACCTTTTGGTTAGTAATCCAACACCTTAACCACTGAGCCTAATTACTGTGAACTCTGATCTTTTCAGGACAGAATATGGATTCTAGACTAGCTTGTTCCTGTTATTCTGTAACACTGTAGCATGTGCACTTGCTATCAAACTTTGCTATGCAGTACTAAGACAAAAGTTGGTTAATTTAAAGAGTTGGCAAAATACCTAAAGATACAATTTAAAAATTAGTTGTTTATGTAACAACTTCAGGAGCGACCTCATTTCCCCTCTCGTCTGTTCCAACCACTCAGCATTCAGCATCACCAGTATGCTAATCACCGTCCTGATCATCTCTTATATCATCTGTTTCTCACCGAGTCATGCCTTAAGTTAGATTAAATTTTTTTTTTTTTTTTTTTTATGCTTGAATGATTCATAGGTCGTTATATTCCTCTGAAACTGGTTCACAGGAACTGGACTGAAAATGAGAGACCAAAAACGTCCTTCAGGAGAACTAGTCCTCAAGACTACATTAAAAATGGAAGAAAGTCTGGCTCTTTGGAAGCAAAATATAAAGAAATGTGGGGTGGATCAAGACTTTGTGGGGTGCCTTCAATATGAACCTGTGCAATTATCTAATCGCAAAAAAGGTATTTTTTATTACAATCAGTAATACATTTGATGTCTACTGAACATGACCAATAGACTCCGAGACTCGTGCTAAAACTGTCCAATCAAAAGCCTCACCCATCAGTGCGTTGATGGTTTTAAATGAGTGGCGTGTGGTTTTGTGGTTTTTTTTTTAAGACTAATTTGGTACTCAAATATTGATATAAATAATTAATACGAAGCACTCGCAGGCATCATGCCGAATGAGACGACATCGAAGAGACAAGAAAATCACAGAAACCGTTCCATATTGTTTACCGGATTTCCGAAACTAATAAACAAGAGGCATATACTGTATGACATGAGTTCATAAGCCTTCATGCAACTACTTCTAGTGCCATTATTTGCTTTAAGTCTACATAAATAAGTTTACTAAAGGGTAATACTGAACGGTGCACTTAGAAGTGTGTTTACTTACTGAAGTTTACGTTTTTGTGAAACTGATGACAACAGATCAGCAATTCAACTTGATCACTTCTCTCACCTTTCATGCTCATGAACGGCCTTTCAGTATTAGCGTGCGCTTAATATCACAACGCTCGATCGTTCAATTCCAGCCAATAGGAGGCTAGATGAGGGATGGTACCAGCCAATCAGAACCTAGAGGCGTGGTACATTCTGACGACCTGTTTCTGATTGGCTCCTTTTGATGCTTCATATCCCATAATGCACACGTTGCGTTTTGTTCTGTTCTGTTGTTACTGTAATTAATTTAACCTGTAGTTTACCTGTAGTTAATTAAACCTGATGTGTTGAAAAATAACCGCCGCAGGTGGTTATTTTTTCCGTAGTTTCTCAAGAATAGAACAGACAGTCCGTCCCGGGTATCGTCTCCGGTCGACTGACAGTTTTATGAACCTTGATCAAAATAATGGTGGCAGAGAACCTCTAGGTTAATCAAAGCAGGGACGAAAGAGCACTTCCTGATCGACTATAATCTACTTAAAGCTCTTAAGGTTTAATATAGACTGAATTTATCGTTGGCACTTTTGGCGTAGCTGCTGTCTGAAACGGAAAAAGGCTTAAAAGTTGGCAGGACCTGAAGCCGTACGCAGAGTGCCATTACTGTAAGCAGCGTGTCACTTCGGCTAAACTAAAAAAGACGGTCAGGGTTGCATTGCCCTGTGGCGGTGTCCTTTCGCATTTCATCTTCGACAGGAAGTCGGTCTTCAGTTCTCTTTTCATGTTCTTGCCAAATCCCAATGAGAGATGTCGAGAACTTTGTGTGTATTTTCATTTCATTTTGTAGGCACACTTCCTTTAGGCTTCACCACCTGAAAGCATTTCCTCTGTGGACTTCCTGAGGTAAAGCAGGTGCTTTATGCAAAATTAGAATTGTACTTACTCTCGTATCAACGCTGCTTTGTTTTGCATTGATGGAATTATAATTTATTAAAAAAAGCTATAGAGCATGTTTTATTTTTGGTTCTGAAAGCGACCCATTATTGATCCCTGAGGGATTTGTGGGAGGGATACAGGAAGGGATTTGTCTTTCGTATCTACACGCTGTCTAGCCATGCTGGCTTGAACAATATCACAATAGAGAACTGTGCGTCAGTGGGCTGTGTAAGTTAGCTGAAGCTTTAAGTCGCGTACGGTGCCGGTAGCAAAGGTCAGTCAGGGTGGCTGCAGTCTGGGAGTCGTGTTTCTGTTTTCAGGCAGAAAAAAAAACATTGCATGCGTGCCTCGGCATTGCTTGCTTAAAGTTTGGCAAATCTTATCTTGTTACACTTGGGAAGGCGTCTGTTGCCATAATGACCTTTTCAACCTGGTAACATGAGCTCGTTTTAACAAAAGTAGATTGACATTGTTTTCAGATCCATGTGTACTTTTCGCTCGGTGTGATGTTTGTTTATGCGTTCAGGCTGGATAAGGAAGAGATTACTTGGAAGTTCTAGAAGAGAACCCGGTGATACGGTTACATTATGTTAAGCGCTAATGTGTAAAATATTTTAAGTTCACGTATCAGGTGCTACAAATTGTGTGAGGGGTCCAGAATAAATGACTGGCAAGGACATTTGAGTGATGCATTAAAAATTATGAAGAACCACAGTTTAAAACGGCATGAGAATCTTAAAAAAGGGGTCTGGGAGAACTCCGTGATTAAGGCATTGGACTACGGTTTAAAAGGTCCCAGGTTCAAATCCCACGACTGCCAAGTTGTCCCCGTTGGGCCCTTGAACAAGGCCCTTAACCCTCAGAAAAAAAGAAAAAGATGAAACTTGAATAACTAGAGGTTTAATGATGTGTTACACTATTTGGCCAAACCTGCAGTGACATTGTATCCAAATACATATACTTCAGTATGGAGCTGGTCCCAGTTTTGCAGCTATAACAACTTCCACTCTAGTTCGAAGACTGCCCACAAGGTTTTAAAGCGTTTCTGTGGGAATTCATGTCTTTATGAGATCAGGCAATGATGTTGGACGAGAAGACCTGGCTCGCAATCTCTGTTCCTGTTCATCCCAAAGGTGCTCGATAGGGTTGAGATCAGGGCTCTGTGTTTGGGCCGTTCAGGTTCTTCCAAACCATGTCTTTGTGCACTGGGGCAAAGTCACATTGCTGCCTTCCCCAAACTGTTGCCACAAAGTTGGAAGCATAGCATTGTCCTAGATGTCTTGGTATGCTGAAGCATTAAGATTACGCTTTACTGGGGGAAAGAGGCCTAATTGATAGAAACACCTGAATTCAATAATTAACAGGTTTGGTCAAATACTTTTGTCTATATAATGTATTTCTGTTTTTGCTAAATAGGGTCGGTTTTCATGAACACAAAGTGGATAGAAATGGCATACTTGGTATTTAAAGGTCAGTCACCTGCTCTTTGCTATGCAGTGCGCTATGCAAGTGTTTGGCTAGTTTCGCAATCTCTTCCTGCAATGCATAAAAGACATGATTTTTAAAAAAGATTTATAGTAATGTAACATTGTCCATGCATTCTTGATTTGAACCTGTGCACCAATCAGTTTGTGCACCCCTGATCATGTTTCTATTTGATTCATAGCCACTCGTAGCTGAAGATTGGTCTTGATGATAAACATGGCAAAGACAGTGCATGAGGCTACTACTTACTCGAGCCTCTAATTCATTGCATGCATTTATTCAGTCCCATATTCAGTAAGGTAGTTAATCATTTAAGCATTTGGGTCAATATCGAGATTTTCTCAGCTTACCCACTAGCCAAGGTACAAAGCTTAACTAGCATTTTCCAAGTAGAACTGAGAAGAATTAGTCGTATAGAGACTGACAGATGATAGGAAGCACATTGGCATTTTCCGATTTGACAAAAGGACTCCAGCAAGCCTTAGGAAGGAATTACCATATAAGGAATGAGAAAGCAGTAAGGGTGTTGGTTTTAATGACATACGACGTAGAACAAAGGGAGATCTACGAGATAGTGGAATGGGAAAGTACACACGATATCTGACGAATCGTACGGAGCATCAATTCTCCAATGTTCATTTGTTTCTTGTTTTATGGTGTAGGTTCACAATATTTCAGGTGTGCATGATATGTCATGTGGTACAACATGTGTAATAAATGGTCACAGTGAATAGCGGTGCTCTGTTTTATGCAGTACTCCTTTGCGTGCGAATAACATTGCAGACTCGATGCCATTATTGAGAAACGATTTACCAACACCAGTTGCACTTGTGGTACAATTGGTAAATGCTTGTAAATACCATCCCCTTTTTTTATTCCTCATGTGTGAAAGTTGATGATTCAGTGTTATATTCGTCATGGTGGTCACTTGACCATACTATATATTTATATTGTAAAAAAATATATTTATTATGTGAATTAGCTTATGTTTTTTAAATCAGTAATTAACAAGCTCATGGTGTATTTATGGCCTAAAGTCTTTGTAGGGATTTGGATTTGTGTTGGGTGGTTATGAACTTCCCTAAATGATGTTGCATTATTGTAAGCAAACAGTCTCTGAAAAAAAAAGTCACTAAATACCCGTAACATGTAGACACAGTGAACTGGATGTCCTCACGAAACATCCAGTCAACCATTAACAGCTGTTTATCAAGCGTGGTACGAGATGTGGGAACTTTTTTTTTTTTTTGTGTGTTTAGTTCCAGTGAAAAGAGGTCACACAGAGTGTGTGTGAGTGAGGGAGGGTTTCTACACATGCATCTTTTTAAAAATAGTCTTGATCTGGAAACGGATTTGTCCCAACAGGGATCTTTTTCGCCACAAGGTTAGATTAATAATGGGGTCACTGTTTATTTCTGCAAATTGAGCAGGAACAGCTGGCCGAGCATTCTGATGCTCCTCTCTTCCTGGATGTCCGGGTTCTTTGCCCTGACGTTTCCTCTTGTAACTCATTTTGGAGGTTAGAAGGGAGGTGCTGTTTTTTTGTTCTCTCTGTAAGGATGGATGGGAATAATTCATTTACAGAATATAGGTCAATTCAGATTTCTCTTTGTACTACTAGTCCCCTACATACGAACAAGTTCTGTTCCAAGAGCTTGTTTGTAAGTCCAGTTTGTTTGTAAGTCCAAAGAAACATTGTCTAGGTACTAGAATAGTGACACAATTGATTATACATGGTATACTAAGGTACAGTGTTCTTTGGACTGAAGCATACAGTATCTTAAGGGTATCGGTGCAAGATCATGTACAACAGCTAAACGCTCAAAGAGAAAAGAGGTATTAGGGTGACTCATGTAAGTTAGGTTAGATCATGGTTGCAAAGTGAAAGGCAAAAAACAAGAAATAAAAATGTGCATGCTTGTGATCTAACATTGAGCTACCTGGTAAAAAAAAAGAAGCTAAATAACCTCACAGTAAAGATTTTCATAATATTTTGCTTGTCTTGTTTTAATGCCAGTGCTCGGTCATACAAATTGCACTCTCCGCTCTTTTATTTAGATCCTCCATGCTCTGGGACAAGCTGCTGGTTATTAGGAGTGCATCGTACTGCTTTGATATCGTGTCCTTTTTTTGTTCGGCCCTGAGAAATGTGTCTGGACTTCATTTTCTGGGAGTCATGTCTGTCTAGTCTGCCTCTCATCATCATTGTCAAAACAGACTGGCTATGGAGCTGATGGATGCAAGAAGAAACGAGAAGGAGAACTTCTCACTGAGAAGGATGCGCCCTTCTTAAAGCCTCGTGCTGGCTATCCTGATGCCGACAAGATGCCGTTCAATCGCAGAATGCTGTAGGTAAACCACAGTAGCTTGTACTCCTTCACTGATTATTGGCTAAAAAACTATTGCATCCAACCCAGATGTTCTGGGTTTCTCAGCTGATTACAATTAGTTATGGGAACTGAAATACATAGCCGACGAAAATCTTCAGATGTTTAACTATCCTGCGTAGGGCTAGCCAACATCAATAAAAAATATTGCAAATCCATTATTTTTAAAATTCCTCATGATTGACATGGTGCAGACTTTTAAACAAGTTTTCGAGGCCTGATGCATTGCATTTTAGAATTTAGCAAAACTTTTAGAATTTAAAACTTGGTTTTAGGATCTTACAAAAGCTTTAAGTAAAGTACTTTTTAGTATAGTATGCAGAATTTCAGAACTAAGAAAAAAGTGTTAAGTTTTGAAAGATGAGAAAAAGCTTTTTTTTTTTTTTTTTTAAACA
>JAOTRS010000047.1:3932415-3944286 GCA_028565755.1 Dinotopterus cunningtoni
AATTTGACCATTAATTTTGTGACATTATAGGGGAAGCTGAGCTTCCCTTGCAGTCTTAAAGAAATCGCCACTGATCACTATGGTGGGATGATCCCCATCAAGTGAGACCTTCAGAGAACAGCTTTGTTTGTAATAAAGCTCCGAGGTGAATGAACACTCCAGCTGAGAGAGAGCCCTTAACACATTTGATCATGTTTCCTCTCTCATTTCTCTCTCTATGGCAAAAAGTAGACTAATGTGGAAACTCATTAGAACAGATGCGTTCAAACCTAATATTGCACATTTAGAAACGAATTAAGACATAATATTTTATTAGCACTTAGCTTGTCAGGAGTATGAAGACAAGTCAAATGTAATAAGTAAGCATAACGTAACACTAGCAAGCAACCAGTCAATATGCTTGCATTTTGTATAAGCTTCTGCAGATAATTAGTGAAGCAAGCTAACTGTACTAGTTATATTTACAGTAGGTTCTAGATAAACCAACAAGCTCTGCTACTTCCGTCCCAGCTTTTACTTTCCCTCACAATATCTCTATATACATTTCATGAGATGTTGTACTAACCTGTGTTCTTAATTGAACATGCAGGACGTGAAGATTAAGGTATAGGTATACATAACACTCAATTTAGCTCCTCTAAAATAATGTACAGTAGGAATGTTACCTGACTGTCGGCAATTCTCATGTCAAAAAAGTCATGTCATTGTTACACCTCACTGTAGCCACTCCATTTGGTAAAAAAGCACTTAATATTATAAATGTCAACAAGTGAAGCCAAGACACACTGCTTGGCCAAAAAAAAAAAAAAAAAAGTTAATGTGTGAAAATGAATCCTTACGGTCTCAGAACCAGTCTTTTACTATATGAGTCTTGGAATATGCCTGTTTCCATCAGGGAAGAAAAACTCCATAGATGTGATAACCTGGTCGTGCAGTACGTTCAGGTCATCAGCTGACTTCAGTTTATTGCCACATAACGTTACTGACTCTGGACCTGAGCAACTGAACGACCCCAGATCATAACACTGCCTCCAGAGGCTTGTACAGTGGCAACTATACTGTACATGATGAGTGCATCATTTCATGCGCTTCCCTTCTTACTCTGACATGCACATCGCTCTGGAATAGAGATGAGTCTATCTGGACTCATTAGACCACATGACTTTTTCCATTGTTCCAAAGTCCAATCTTTATGTCCCTAATAAATGCAAGCCTTTTTTTTCTAAAAATTCTTATTAACAAGTAAGACACACAGCTCTGTTTTTTACTGTTGATTTTTTTTACCATGCAACTTCACAAAGTGTTTAAGTGGTCTCCATTCATGATTTTTTTTCCAACCACATTTCTTCCACAAAGTTGATGGTTCAGCACTATCCTTCCAGCTTTTGATAAAGTGTTAAAGGATGCTTAACCTAAGTCCAGTAATTTGAAATCTCCTTAGTTGTTTTTTTTTTTCCTAATGTTTTTTTTTTTTTTTTTTTTTTTTTTGTGACTCTTCTGAAATGGTCACTTTTTTTGCCGGGCAGTATATATTTCTGTAATATATAGTATATGCTGCAGTATATTAACTAGATTTAGTACTTTATGATTTTAGCTTGCACTCATACCCAGTCAGAGTGTTAGAGATTATGTTTTCCTGCAGACGTACTGTAAATGTAAATATAAATATAAAAAGAGATGTGTCACTCACCTCGTTTCATCAATGTAGACCGCTTCCAGTACTGAGGCGGCATATTCAATGTTCTTCCTGAGATCCACAACATTTACCTCGCCCTTATCCAGCTGCTTCACTAGACATCTCAACCTGCAGGAGACCAGAGAGATCAGACGCAGTTTAAATCTCTATGTAACCACATCAGTATGTGTAGCTCAGACTTACTGTACATAACTATTCAACACATATATCCAGATCAGACTCATATATCACATATATTTAGACCAAACTCATATAACTAGATTAGAGTGTTTCCAAATCAGACCAATAACCAGATCAGATGATTATATACAGATCAGACACATGCATAGGTCAAGATCAGACATGTAAATACTGTATATAAAGAGTGTACAGATCAGATTCACACTACCAGATCAGATAGACTGTTATAAACCGACCTAATTGCAAGCAATGACCACACACACATACACAAGTCAATGCATATGTCTTTTATTTATTCCAGAAAGATACCATAAAGAATTTTACACTAAAAAAGGTATCAAAAGGAGTACTACGCAAACATTTTCATGCAAGGCAAAGAAGTCCAGTGAGAGATCTACACCAGTCTGTTCTTGTACCACAAATCCGTAAAAAAGCCACTGTTTCAATCAATCCCACGCTTCAGAGATTAGCCCTGGCTTATTGTTCTTGAGCTGGTGGGATTCGGAGTCTGTCTGTCAGAAACTCTAATCGAACAGAGGTATAAAAGACTCGAGCTGCTCTGTGTCTGCGACAAGCCAAGCAGAGAGCGGCGCTATTGAACTCGGTAAACCGACCACATCTTAGTATTTCCTGTCATTGTTTAAAACCAACAGGGACATAATGGTATACCAAACAGAGCGCCATGTGGCCACTCGCATCTGTGTTGGATTCATGAAGCGTTTTTCGCTTTATATCTGCCTTCGCTCATTGAGCAAATACACCATTCTGTGTGTGTACGTGTGTGGGTGTCTGATTAGCATTCGCCCGTGTTAAACCCAGCAGTCCTTAACGCAACACTTTGAGTCCTTATGGAAGTTTTGCAGCAGCAGAAACAGTGTGGGATCTTGACACCTGGCTTACAGATACCACTTAACGCCCACCACCAGAATCTCTCTCTGGAGCAGATTTCAAAGTGCATATATATATTTTTTTTATTAAACAGAGAGCGAGTGAGAGAGACAGACAGAGAGAGAAATGGCACACAGCAAAACCCAAGGTCTATAGCAAAAAAGAGTTATAAAGAATGGATTTCCAGAAACAAAGGGATATTGAGTTATCATAGATTGTCAGCCCAATGTGTCTTTGAACACAATTCTCGAGATTTTCAAAGCACAAAAGTTTTTAAAAAGCAGTTGTACTGCTCTACAAAGTCGTATACTTTAAGGTGCCATTTTATTAGGTCCATATTTCTGGCAGTCGGCAGACACCATTGTCCTGAGCAACTTAAATTTTATTGTCATTATACATCTAAACAGTTGAGGGTTAAGGGCCTTGCTCAAGGGCCCAACAGGGGCAACTTGGTGGTGCTCGGGTATGAACCAGGGACCTTCTGACCAATAGTGCAACAGCTTAACCACTGGCTACTCCAGCCCATATACACAGGCTATAGAGCACTGTCGTCCTGTAGTACTGTACTGTATCTGCTGCTGTGCACAATGTATCAGTCCTGTCCTCCCACACCAAATCCATCAATGGAAAGGGACACATGTTCCTAGAGCAAAGATATTATTGAACTGCTGGGATGTTCTCAGTGTAGGCAGAAAATGTATTGCTGCTATGAGTGTACCAGGCCTAGCAGTGTTACAAAAGGAGCTTTTAAACACATCACTGTTGTTGCTGGGTGATAAACACTCCACCAGTCAAACATCTCCAGCCAAGAGAACATCCAGGGATGAAAGAGTGATGCTGATGAGGGACCGAAGGAATACTTAGACAAATTTTGAGACTTGCCAGTGTTTTAGCGAGTGGTAATAAATAGATCAAAACAATAGAAAAGCCAACCATGAATGTTTTGAAGCCCTGCCCCCTTCATCTGTATCACCATAGTAATGGTTTAACCAGTGGTTTAGTCTCAACTCGATGTCACGTATACAGGGTAGCTGGGGGCCTGGAGCCTTTCCCAGAAGATGTAGGGCATGAGGCGGGGTACACCCTGGACGGGGTGCCAATTCATTACAGGGCACACACACACACACACTATGGGCAATCTGGGAACACCAACAAGCCTAATCTGCGAGAAAACCGGAGTACCCAGAAAAAACCCAATAAGCATGGGGAGAACTCCATGCACACAGACCCAGAGGCAGGAAATGCACCTGGACCCTAAGCCACCATGCCGCCCCTTTACTTTCAGTCAAGGTAAACAAGACAAGCATAATGGCTGACCTTGTGTTCTCACCCCTGCCTAATAACAATAAACAAGAATTTCACTGTGCAGTAATGCATATGTGACGAATAAAGGCTGAACTTATCTGAACTTATATAGCAAATACTGTTTTTATTAGGAATGCACGGAAATTTCAGCAATCAACATTTTTTGTTTCATCCAAAATGTAAAGATAAAATTGTATAGGAACGAAAGAAATTGGCCGACAGTGATGTGTCAGATATAACATTTTAATATTTTCCAAATAAGAGATCAGATAAGAGATTTTAAATCTGAATATTGTACCTACAAAGCACAATTGCTAAGTTTTACAATAGAAAAAAGCAGCACGTCCTTCTGTTGGTCATTTATGTTAATAGATACAGTATCTTAGAGAAGAGTCGAAGTAAGAGGATTTAATATGGAGTGGCATGTGTTTGGTAAATAGTGGCGAGTTTGTGGGTGTTGTGGTGGGGATTTTATTGGAATTCCTATAGGACTAGTTATGCAAAGCTCTCAGTTTGTTAGTTTAAAGAAATTACTGTGGGACATTTCAGTGTAGACACATTAGGAGTTCAGCGATCATGACTGAAAGTGATTTTGTGAAGAAAAAAGAAAACAATAAGAGACAAAGATATGCAAGTTTCACTCCTCACTCTAACTGCACTAAAACCAGTGTAAAAAGAGTGAAGATTGGACAAGGCATTGTTTAGAAAAATTCTAAAGAGGCTTAGACGTCATGTAGTACACTAGGATAAAGAAGCGTAAAAGGACAGTCTTATTTTTATGTCATTCTTGAGAACCTTTCTGTGCTGTCAGATTGAAAGTATTTTTTTTTTTTTTTTACGTATTCCCAAACATCTCCCGAGAAGACAGAGGCGACGGAATATGAAATGGCTCTTCAAAGTCAAGTGAGGCAATTTTGTCAAATTACAGCTCGACACAGTGAATCGAGGCTCTGCCGTTTTGATAATGCCACGTAATTGCGGAGTAGACAAAAGCTAATGTCTGGGATTGGAAAGAAAATTTTACAGGGAAATTTGATGTCGCTTCTTTGTGCAAATCTGTTTGTAGAGTCGTAAGCATACTGACAAATTTCTATCAAGACTATAAAAAGATTCTTCAACGTTTTTCAAAGCATAAGGATGCAGCAACGATAATTGCAACATCAGAGGCATGAAGTAGAGTTCGGTTCCTGTCTGTGAAGATTCTCAGTCATCCAGGAGAGGTTATCAGGAAGTTAAGTCATGGCGACTGGACTAGTGTTAGGTACTGTAGAAATGTTTTACTACTCATCCGAGAAGCTTCTTCAGTCAGAGGAAAGTTCCTTATATTTAAGCTCTGCAGGGTCCTCTGTCTGAAAAGGCTCGTTCTGGGAACAATAGAGAAGGTACTGTATGAGGCAGGTATGAGAGCGTATGAGGCAGGGTCTTTAAAGAGTAGGGTGGGAGAGTTGTTTAGAAGCAGGAGCACTAGACAGAGAGAGATTAGGGACAGAGTCGTTAAGGCGTAACAACCAGACAGGGTAAGAGGAGTCCTTAAGTATGGCTTTTCTGATGGACCTGTGAAGAGGTCTTGATCTTCCAGGGGATGGATGAAAAATACGACACAGGCTACCCCTCTCGAACCATCTATTTCAAGCCGTCTATCCTCTCCGACATGACTTAATCTCCAGATAAAGTTTAGTTCATTTTGGGTTAACGCTTTATTTATTGCTTATATTTTAGTAGTTTTATTTCCTAGCCAGACTCACATTTTTCTCTCTTTTGTTAATAAATACAGTTAATTAGTCTGTTATTCAAATTGTAATTTTATTTGTCACATACACAGTATGATATTTAGTGAAACTAGGGACCCTGGAGGCCAATGTATTTATTCCCATTTTGTATGACCATGGTAGGTCCTCCAGTTAACACTCACATTCACACACTACGGGCAATTTGGGAACCCCAATTAGCCTTATCTGCATGTCTTTGGACTGTGGGAGGAAACCCACCAAGCTTGGGAAGAACATGCAAACTCCATGCACACAGACCTGATGCGGAAATCAAACCTAGGACCTGGAGGTGCAAGGCAATAGTGATAAAGCCACCATGCCGCATTATATTGTTAAACTGCCTAAAAATAAAGATTTCTCTGCAATTAAATAAATAGCACTAGAAAGTACAATAAGATTTAAAATAGATTTAAAAAAAGTAATATAGGAATAAGAATTAAAAAAAATTGTTTTACAAATTTTGGCTAAAATGTATATGTTCAAAGTTACCAAAACAATAAAAAATAGAAGGGTTATAAATTATGCAGGATTTACAGACTGTACAGAAAAATATTCTGGTAATACTGTATTATGTTTTTTTTTTTTAATGAGCACATTAATGTAAACACGCCTATTGATATAAACTGTAGCCAGAACCGCTGTTATACCTAGCAGAGCTGAGATCTGTTGTTAGTAAGCTTCCAGGATGGTGAGTTCTGGATGGTGGGAACTGAACTGCAGAAACGAGAACTGAAGCTACCATGAAAAAGGCATGAATGTGAGATCCAGCAGCAGAATATGACAGACAGAATTAAAGTCTAGGAAAAAAAAGTGACCAAAGATCTAACTTTATCATGACACTAGAGTTGAGTTGAAAATGGCAAGATGAGGAAGAAAAAAGCTTTAGTGCGCCAGTTCAAGGATGGAGCCTACTTGAGCTTGGCTGAGAGCCCAGTGGATATCAAGTAGAGGATCAGACTCTTAGAAAGGGTTCTTCCCAGGTTTTTTGAACAGTTATTTGAATATAGGTATATTAAGTCTTTATAAGCAGGTTTTGTGAGACACCTTGGATTGTAGATAGAGAGGCAAACACACACACACACACACACACACACCAAAAAAAAACAAAAAAAAAAAACAGTGTTCTCAAGTGCAGACAAAAGCAACAAAGGACACACTGGAGTAGTACTTGATGTGGTGTACCATTCTGGCATACTGTGTTAGGTGCATTTGTGTGGTTTGGGATGTAGTCAAATAATTTAGCTTGCCTAACATTTTCATGTCACTGTGAATCTGTTTAATCATACTAGGTCTATTCAGAATTTAAGCACGACTCAGCCGTTTTGCTAGACAAATACTCTCTTCTGTTTCTCTGATGCTGAATCAACACAAATGAGAGTTCTGAAGAACCAAACCTATGGACTTAGTCATGGATGGATTGACAATGGTGAACAGGCATTTGGGTTTTAAACTACATGGCAAATTTATGTGGACACCTGAATATTACAATCATATGTGTTTTTTTCCCACAATGTCATCACATACAGTACTGTAGTTGACAGCAATCAATTTTCTACAATGGCTTTTGTTTAGAAGCCTGAACTTGTTCCAGTATGACAATACTCAAGTGTATAAAGCGGGGACAGTACCATGAGGACATGAGGTTTTTCACATTTGGAGATGTAGAACTTTAGTGTCCTGCACAGAGCCCTGACCTTAAGCTCACTGAAAACTTTTGGGAAGAACTGGAAGACCAGACCTCCTCATCCAACATCAGTGACTGATCTCACTGAAGTTCTCAATCCCCAATTCCCGAGACTGTTATAGCAAATAAAGGGAATGAAATTAAATGATGCAGGGCAGGTGGCTTAATGGTTAGCACTGTTGCCTAGCACCTCCAGGTTGTGGGCTTGATTTCCGCCTTGGGTCTGTGTCCATGGAGTATGCATGTTCTCACCATGCTTTCTGGGTTTCTCCAGGTAATCTGGTTTCCTCCCACAGTCCAAAGACACGCAGATTTGGCTAATTGGCGTTCCCAAATTGCCCATAGCGTTTGAGGGTATGTGTGCACCCTGCAATGAATTAGTACCCCATGCCTCGTGCCCTAGGTTTCCTGGGATAGGCTCCAGGCCCCCACTGTGACCCAGAAAGCAGTGTAGACAATAAGTAAGTAATTCATTTACCAATAATTAAAGGGACCAAATGTTAAACAAATGTTATACTGTGACCGGATGCAAAGTGACTAAGGATACAAGTAGTTTATGTAACAACCTCAGCAGCAACCTCATTTCCCCTCTCTTCTGTCCCAACCACTCAGCATTCAAAATTACTATACTGATCACCGGCCTGATCCTCTGTCATCATCTGCACCTGTTCTTACTGGGTAATGCCT
Organism: Dinotopterus cunningtoni; assembly: GCA_028565755.1. NCBI lineage: Eukaryota > Metazoa > Chordata > Actinopteri > Siluriformes > Clariidae > Dinotopterus > Dinotopterus cunningtoni. The sequence goes on from JAOTRS010000047.1 coordinate 3,940,625, forward strand.
TAAGTTAGATGTTATTTCATGCTTGAATGATTCATAGGCCACTATGTGGCTTAACAAACAAAAATACATGAAAACTTCTGAAACTTATCAGGTACAAGGACTAAACTGAAAATGAGAGTTGAAAAGTCCTTCAGAAAGCCTTGGGAACTATTCCTCAACAACAAGAAAGTCTGGCTCTTTGGAAGCAAAATATGAAGAAATATGGGGCCTCAAGACAATTTTCTCCCATATAGTTTTAGTCTGTTGACAAATAGACTTCTAATAAGCCAAGAAATGTCCTTATCATAGTCCTCTTTCAATGTCCTTGGGTGCTCCAATAAAGACAACAACTGGGACTTGAACCTGATCCCTGGCTGTAGTGCCAATATCGAGGCTGCTATGCCTAAACTTACAGTGGACATTCCCAGCGGAGTGGACTTGGAGAACACCGTGTGAGTGAGCTTGATAAGCGTCTACATCTATGGCTTACTATTTTTACTTACTCTGTTTACAGTCTATGTGTGTGCGTGTGTGTGTAGGCTGTACGTGCTGTGAGTTCCTGTAGTGATAGATGGGACCTATCTGGTCAGGCTGAGTGACAAACGAAAAGGTCAGCAACTCGATAAGGGTGATTTGGGAGCAAGCATTTATATGACGTTATGTTTTCTTCATTCTAAAGGCCCCTCGAGCCCCTGTGACAAGCTAATAGCACCGGTGGACTGGGTGTGGGGGGTGGGGTTATTGCCCAAAAAGAGAAGGGACAGAGTGTGTCCAAATAGCACTTCAGAATCAAAATACACACACACATACATGCACACACTTAATGCTACAGGGTATATCACTGTGACATTGACTCTCTGGGCAGGCATGATAAAGCACGGTAATGGGAAGACATTTAAAGTTTCATTATGGTTTATGTTTTATCAATGCAGCACTCTGTGTTGTACTGTGTTTTTTTAAATGCATTGCATTTTTCACTGAGACCATGCCTGAAAATGATAGCATGGCGGCTTAGCTATTAGCACTGTCGCCTCACACCTCCAGGGTTCTAATCTACTGTGCCACTCTGTGAGCATGGAGTGTACATGTTCTCCATGTGGTTAGTGGGTTTCCTCCCACACTCCAAAGACATTTCGCACAGTGTAGGCTGATTGGTGTTTTCAAATTGCCTAGAGTGTATGTGCTTCGATTGTGTGTGTGTGTTCTTTTGCCACGCCATGGGATGGCACACCATTCAGGGTGCACCCTGCCATGTGCCCTGAGTTCCCTGGGATAGCCATGAGATTCCATGATTCCATAGAAATGCTAAGAGAATACCTTTGGCAAGATTTATTACATGTAAATATCTTATCATCAGTTTCATCAACTCACTCAAATACTCTCTCGCTCTCACTCATTCTATATACCGCTTCTCCTGTACAGGATCGAGGGACGGCTGTAGCTTATTCCATAATACTTAGGGTACTAGGTGGGGTAAACCCTAGACAGTGCCAATCCATCACAGGGCCCAAGCACATACCCACTCACTCACATACTATGGGAAATTTGGAAATGCCAATTAGCCTAATCTGCATGTCTTTGGACTGGGGGAGGAAACCAAAGTATCTGGAGGAAACCCACCACGCACGAGAAGAACATGCAAACTCCCCACACACGCACACAGACCTGAAGATTGGACTTGAACCCTCGACTCTGGAGGTGGAAGGCCACAGTGCCAACCACTGCACCATTGTGCCACCTAATCAAATCACTATGCCATCATATTTTAGCAGCCACATCACGTTTTCACCTTTTGTTCTTTTTAAATGTAGCAACATCTGATTAGAGTTATGCATGGCATATTTTTTTTTTTATTGAGCACTATTGCCCGACATTGTCCAGGGTCCCAGGTTTAATTATAACCTGAGGTTAATGTCTGTAGGTGGATATGCTAAATTTCCTCCTGTGCATGAAAAAAGGGTGTCTTAAAAAGGTGTGTCTTAATGGACTAGCACAGGGATGCATGCAAAGTGTATAATTGTTTCTAAATCGCTCTAATTTTCAGTCCAGTCCCTGCACCTGTGCAGTTTTAAAAGAAATGTATACTGGTGATGCAGAATGCTGAGTGGTTGGAAGAGACGAGAGGGGAAATGAGGTCGTTGCTGAGGCTGTTATATTAGCAAACAATTTTTAAATTGTATCTTTAGGCGCTTTGCAGCCTGTTGTAACAATCAGTTACACTCACTTGCTTATTCATCATCTATACTGCTTCATCCTGTATCCAGTGTCACGGGGGGCCTGAAGCCTTTTCCAGGAGACTCAGGGCACGAGGTGGACAGGGTGCCAATCCATCGCAGTTCACACACACACACACACACATGCTCACTTACACACTACAGTCAATTTGGAAATATTAATTAGCCTAATCTGCATGTCTTTGGACTCTGGGAGGAAACTGGAGTACTCAGAGGAAACCCATAAAGCACGGGGAGAACATGCAAACTCGATACACACAGACCCGAAGAAATGTGTTTAAGGCTTTTTCCCAGAAATGTAATTCATTAAGTACCTTGCCCCTAATTCATCAAACTAATTAACAAGTCTGAAACTGGTTGAACCAATTGTCTTAAACACATAAATGTCCTCCAGATTTTTTCCCCCCCAAGATTGGGAAAAACCGACCGACAAAGACAGACAAAAAAAATATGTATCCCTGATTTGGCTTTTATTTGCACTCCGTTTGACTTCTGTTTTAACTCTAATTTGCACACAGCCTGTGTAATTTGCTTCATGCTCACTAATGAGGCAGGTTTTGTTTTCCATAATCATAATGTACTGTAGATTAAAAGCTTAAGGCTCGGTCTCTGGGTTCGCTACGGTGACTCAGCACAATACTTGACACTCAGCCTAAACAACAACACACGTATGAGATATTACAGAGCACTATTATTCATTAATACATCTGTCCATTCCTAGCAACATCGTTCACATTCAGTACACATGAAACAGTCACTTGCTCTTCAGGGTTCTCTTCCTATTACCGTGATATTCATGTAAGGTGTTCATTGTTTCATTTGTTTTCCATACCACTTATTCTGCGTCGGGTCACGGGGGGCCTGGAGCCTATTGTAGGGAGCTCAGGGTACAAGGTAGGGGATATCCTGGATTGGGATCACACACATACTCAAACACTACGAGCAATCTGGGAACACCCAGATGGGCAGGGGTAGTTTAGTGGTTAAGGCATTGGGACATGGTCTAGAAGGTCCCAGGTTCAAACCCCACCACCAAGTTTACCCTCACCGGGGATAAATGGTCTGCCAAATGCAGTAAATGTAAAACACCCATCAGCCTAAAATGCATGTCTTTGGACTGAAGGGGGAAACCAGAGTCCCTGGGTGAAACTTCCACCAAGCACTGGGACAACATGCAAACTCCCCAAACACACAGACTGGAGATGAGATTCGAACCCCCAACCCTAGAGGTGCAACAGTGCTAGCGCTAAGCGACCCTACCACGATATAAGTTATATTTAAAATAAGCCTTTTTGTATCACTATAGCTGTTTATGAATGATACAGTTGGAAGCTTTTCTCCAGCTGGCCAGGAAGGATTTTTCAAGTAATCCGATAAATGTTCTTTTCAGGACCCCTGCCAATATAAGTGGAGCGAAAGAACCAGAAATGCGGGCTCACTAATAATAAT
>JAOTRS010000047.1:3969247-3983684 GCA_028565755.1 Dinotopterus cunningtoni
TTTGATTGTGTAAAGCTGCTTTGCGACAATGACAGTTGTTAAAAGCGCTATACAAATAAAATTGAATTGAATTGAATTTATTTTTACTATAAAAAAAATATAAAAAGTTTATTAAGTACTAGATGTGCCCACGATTTCATTCACATGGAATTTAACTGCACGCTTATAAGCACGTTTTAAAAAATGCCATCTGTTGAATTTTGGACTTTTTTGTGTGTTAAAATTCCAAAAACCATCTTGATTTGTTCTATTACTTATCTTACATCCCCCGAATTATTTTTCCGCAAATATGTTCAATGAACAGACACGCCAACTTTACAGTTTTATTATAAGTGTATACTATTACATTCCTATTAACTTTTTTTTTGTGTGTTTACTTAAGAAAAGTTTTAAAATGGTCTTTTAACTTAAAATAAATGTAAGTATAAATTTTGGTTTTTAAAATTACATCTTTGATTCTTAAAATAATGTTTTGAAGGTAAAACTGGTGGATTTAGATAAATCTTTTTTATGTTTAATTTGATTGTTTGGCTTAGCATTGTTTTCATACTGATTCCTTAGACTCACAGCTCTGTATTTAAAAAATTAAAAAACCTAAAGGTAGACACCTAGCCCACGTGAACAGCCCAATATTGTTCCCTTTTTTTTTGTTGAGTGAGGTTGAAATGTGTACACAAATGGGTGAAGATAGAAAAAGCAGGATGAAAAGAGCTGGCTGTGTGTCAGACAAACAGCCATTATTTCACAGCCTGGCTTTGATTTGAAGTTTGGACAAAGTTATGCAAGGCAAGGCGGCTTCTTGAGTTTGGCAGAAGGAGGGAATTAGCATGACAAAGCTCGCTTCTTCATGTCTTAATCAATAGAAGATTTTGTAGGTTTAAGAGACACATGTTTGTAGTTTGGCTGTAATCACCAGGCAAACTATGAATGAATGAACTTGAATGTTAAAGAAGAGTTATTTATGCTATCAGTAGGAACGCAGTTTAATAGCAAGAAAATAGCAATATGGAATTTATGCAGTAAGGTTCAAATGTCATAACTTTAAATGTTTTTAAAGTTTTTTTAGTTAGTTTTGTGCTATGGCCAATAGTGTGCAGTAGAAGAAATGTATCAAATTTTCAATCTCAGCAGAAATCAGTTAATAAATAATAGAAAGAATAGAAAAAAATTAAGCACTTTAATAAACGCTATTTAAGCAGAAAAAACAGCTTTCTTTCTTTCTTTATTTCTTTATTTCTTTATTTGTTTTGCTATAAAACCATCTCGTCTCATCTTCTATATTGCTTTATCCTGTATTCTGGGTCGCGGGGGGCCTGGAGCCTATCCCAGGAGACTTAGGGCACGGGGCGGGGTACATCGCAGGGGACACACACATACACACTCACACACTCATTCACACACTACAGGCAATTTGGGAACGTCACTTAGCCTAATCTGCATGTCTTTGGACTGGGGGAGGAAACCGGAGTACCCGGAGGAAACCTACCAAGCACGGGGAGAACATGCAAACTCCATGCACACAGAGACGGGAATCGAGCCTGGCTGGGAATCGAACCCGAACCCTGGAGGTGCAAGGCGTCAGTGCTAACCACTACACCACCTTATAAACCCATTATTATTTTATAGATTAGGCTAATTGGCGTTTCCAAATTGGCCTGTAGTGTGAGTATGTGTGTGTGCTCTGCGATAGATTGGCACCTCATCCAGAGTGTACCAGTGTACAAATGATGAGAGCGTGAGGATTTCGATGGACTTTTCCAAGGTGCTTCTTATATACAAACTCGCACTGCCTCTATCTAAGGAATGATTAGATGATACAGTTATAAACTTGGTTTCAAAATTGGCAAGTATTATTATTATTAGCGTATTGTTCCGTTGTTACACAAAAGCCCGGGACGGGAATGGTTGAGCATGCTCAGAGTGTCTAGTCCAATTTCTGTGTCCAATTGATTTATTGGTGCAAGTAGTAGTTTGACTCACAACTGCATTATCTGGATGTGCTAGTCTAACTTTAAAAAGTTTGATATCAGTCAGACTAACATGTTTACATTTAGCCGACTGCTATTGTGCCTAATCAGGAACCATTGTGTTCCAGTCTCAGAGACATAGTTCTTGGCTCGCCAAATGGTTTTGGTTTGAGTGACTTCTGGTTTACAACCAAGACCTGGCGACTTCCGGTGCTTAGTTGCAGAAACATTTATGAGCCATTTAAGATCTCCATTAAAACAAGATGTTTTTATTCGTCTTCAGTAACCTTGTTATATAACCCACCCCTATGCTTTTCAGTAACCTATAATCATATATTTTTTGGTGTTTGGTGGGAGAAGAACCTGGGGTAACCCAGTATGCACAGGAGAAGACTTGCAAAACTGCAGAAAGAAAGTAACCGAGCTCAGGAGCAAAGCATGAATCCTGGAGATGAAGTTTCCTCCTGCAGCACTGTGTCAGCCAAGACTGATGTTAAAAATAAAGCAACGTTATACTCCATACTGCAACATAAATCAGGGGGTAGATTGTAATCCATTTTGCTAGCAGTTGTAACTTGCTAAATAAAAGCTAATTCTAATGTAAACAAAACTCAGTTTTGGGAAATTTTCCTAGCAAAGAAACGTCTGGTCTATTTCCAAGTTTATTCTATAGCCTACTTGAAGTGTCGAAATTGCGGCTTTGGCTAGTGAACCCACTAATTTAGAGCAGCACAGCTATGTTTTTGCCTTGAAAATGACAGAATAATATTCACCCACAGACTGTGGTGTTCAGGATGGAGTGTACGCTGAAGGAACGGTGACACACTCGTGGGCACTGAAGTGCAACGATTTGCATCAAACACCCCGCTAGAACCTTGCAGCGAGGGGAAAACATGTTCAGACTGAAACACCAGACCTGCCTTATTCAGAAATCTGGATGTGTTGCCAAATGTTTTGGCACACTCACACAGCTCTAGACTTTGCATGTCTGATACAATCCAGTACACAGATGGTCATTTATTGACGTGTTTATTGATATGATATTCGGGTTTGCATCATATTCAAACCATAAATTGTGGTTTTTGGCTCCCTCCAATACTTGATGTCATTCTAAATAAATTCGCAGCCATTGCCATGCGCAGTTTGAAATCAGGGCCGTAAAAAAACAGTGACATTTACGCGTTCCGCTAAAGACGTCTTTAATGACGCTGAACTTTCGCCTAAAGGCTGAAACGGACTCTCAGGTCTGTTGTGGTTTTGCTGTAAACAAACTAGATTAAAATGTTTTTGGAGCATTTGGGTTGCATTTCAAGCATTTTTTTTTTTGTATAATTTGAAAAACTATCAAACGGTGGACCAGTGGAAAATAAATACTTGTCTGTGGAACTACCCTGCAGGATCCCATCCGTATTGTACAGAGTTTTTTTTTTTTTTTTTGGATTGCCGAAACTTGTTTAGAATGTTATTCAATGATATGTTGAAAATGATTAAAGCAAAACTAAACCTTAATGAAAATTCAAAAATTCACTGGAACCGGAACTAAAAGGCCAAAAACTGTTCCAGCATGATAAGGCTTCTAGCCAAAAAAGTGAGGCTCCATGAAGACATGGTGTATTAACCTGATGAATGCTTTGGTGTTTTAAGCCCTGGGATTAACACTATTGAGAAGCTTTGAGACAAACTGGACCCTGACATCAGTGCTGATCTCACTAATACTCTCAAAGCTAAATACATATTCACCCACCACGCTCCAAAATCTAATGGAAAGCATTCACATATGAGTGAAGGACGACTAATCTGGAATAGAATATTCAACAAGAGCATATGAGTACGATGCTAAGGTGCCTACAAATATTTGGCCATAAACTCAATTTGCCAAATCTGATAAATGTGTATAAACTCATCTTAAAGCAGTTAGCAGTCATGTCTGATGGCGCTTATGACTTAGTAACAGAATCTCATAGCCATAGAATTAAATGCAAGGGATGTTCAAGTCAAACTGGGACAGGAATAAAAATGTTTGACATTTGCAGAAGACTTCAAGCACAGTACAGTGATAAGGCTCTCAGCCAAAATAAAACGTTTTAAAGACGTCCGTACGTCCGTGAATGACGTTCCTGGCCCAAGATGGCTCAGAGACCACTTAACATTTCAGTTCACTGTTCCAATGAACATCCTGCAAGTGGATCGCATGACGTTTGAAAATCAATGGATAACTCATCATCAACTTACAGAAGAGACGCATCTGTATGTGGGAACTGCACGCACAATCATTCATCAACACCACTTGTACATTACAGGAACTCAGCTGGGAGTTATTGCCACATCTCTCTACACTCTGGACCTCGCTCCAAGCCCTTTCTACATGTTTGGGTATCCAAGCACAAGTGAAACACTGGGATAAGTGTATTAGTTTATCAGGGGATTATATAGAGAAATAAAGGGAGTTTTTCTCTTATAGCTATGTTCTGTTATTCTGGACTATCAAAATCCTGGGATTGAGTCAAAAATGCTTCTTTGTTCGCTCATTGACGAAAAAAATATATGCTATACCCAATAAGGATCAGGTATCAGCTGATTGCTAGTTTTGAAAAAACTGGCACCATATTTTTACACAAATAGACAGACCAAATCGGCCTCATTGCAAGATAACACTACTTTCACATGTTCTTTCCATGTCTGTTAAATTTTTATTTCCAAAGAAATTGCATTTGCATTTTTCATCTTTTATTATTCATTTTATTATATCTTTAGTTATCAGGTTCAGGAGCCTAAACAAATGTGATGAATGCTTTGGCTTGCTTGACCAGAAGCACTGATTTAAAGCATTTACTGTATGTCAACTGCTATGTTTAGTTTTGTTTCTCTTTTGCAGTAGTTTCTGGTCAATTTCACCGGCTCTCCTGCTCGAACTGGGCTCTGTCTCTCTGTCTGTTAATCACTTTGAAAACAAGCATCTGCGACCTGAATGAATCTAAATGTACAAATGTCCTTTATTCTAAAGTATGGGATGGGGGGGGCGGGAAGCACTGAATAGGAACAATTGAGATGAAAGCACTGCTCATTACACACTAATCCAGTGAGGGGGTGAAGCAAATGAGGCCTGTGTGTTAACAGTGAAGAAAAGAGACAGAGAGAGATTCAGTGGCCTAATATGGCAGCACGCACCCCATGAAAAATGGTCTGTCTATAATGTGCATCTTAATGCAGTTCAGTGTTGACCATTTAATAATGTGGTTATTGCATTAACAAACAGGAAGTATGAGTCAGGAATATATATAACTAAAAGGTTATAATAGCAAGATGTTCTAGGACCAACTTTCCTATACAGATAATAACCGACTTATGAATGAGTTCCATTCCGTGAGCACGTTCGTAAGTTGGATTTGTTCTTAAGTCTGACAAAGTGAGACTTATACAACTTTGACACTAATATATACAATGTAAAGCATACCAATCCACTTGACTAAATCTCTGCCCCCTTTCCCCACACTGCCATCATGTGGCCAAAAAATGTAAACGTGCCTAAGGAAATGAATTTCCCATGTAAAATATAACAGTGTTGTCTCTGCGCCTTTAAATTGTGATAAGAATCCCAGGCGCCATTTTGTCTCAGAGTGGTTTTCCACTGCATTGGTTCACCTCTAATCAACATATCCTCGCCAATGCCAATTTTTATTATTATTATTATTATTATTATTATTATTATTATATTTTGTTAATACTTTTTCCACTGTGTGTGTGGGTATGCGTGTGTGTGTTCATGTACTGTACCCAACTGTCAGCTTCTAACTTTGTAAGAACATTTTGAAAAAAAAAAAAAACACATATAAATGTAATGATTAGGTGCTTGCTTTTTGGCTAAAAGTATACATAAAAAACATTATTTCAAACCTATACTTAAAAAAATTTCCTTAAGTAAGTCTTAATTCTCATTAACTAGGTAAAACTTAACATTGTCAATAGTTAGATGTTGCACGAGGGGCGTTCAAGTCAAACAAGGACTTTTGATTGTGCAGAATAACATAACACAGTTATAAGAGTAAAAACTCCCTTTATTTCTCTATATAATCCCCTGATTCACTAATGCACTTATCCCAGTGTTTCACTAGTGCTTGGATACCATCAAGGTATCCAAACACTCAGTACACCAGAGCCATGACCAGATATGATTCATGACTGAAACGCTGGCCTCCCAAGAACTCCTTTAATGGCCCAAACATCTGGAAATGGCTTGGAGCTAGGTCAGGACTGTACAAGTGATGTGGCAATACCTCCTGGTCCTGTAATGTGCAAGTTGTGTTGGTAAATGATTGTGTACAGTTCCCACAGACAGATGCGTCATTTCTGTAAGTTATCCGTTGATTTTCAAGAATCAGTGCGTTCCACTTGCTGAAAGTTCATGGGAACGAATGCAGTGGGCTCCGAGCCACCATATCCAAGATCATCATTCATGAACATACGAGCTTCTTTAAAACGGCTGCACCAGTGAAATGTTTTAGTGTGGCTAAGAGTCTCATCACCGTACTGTGCTGAAAGTCTTCTGTAAATGTCAATCAATTTTAGTCCTTCATTTATAAGAAGTTTCATCACAAGTTTGACTTGAACACCCCTTGTATAATGTATGTATTTCTTTATGGTAATAGAAGCATACACTCTGCAATACATGACTTGATGGAATTAAAGTTGTTGATTTCCAAACTATATGTGTTTACATTTTTATTAGACATGGTCCATATTTTAATTGCATTATTCAATCACACTGACAAGACTGTTTTTCAACAAAAACAGCTACTTTATATTATAAAAGTATCCATTTTGACTAATAAAATTGCATATACTGTACTGTAAATATATATATACTGTATACAGTATATTTATTGCATATACAATATAGGTTATATAGGTAAATAGTGTTTAAATCAACACCACTGTTCAGAGAAAGGACTGATTGGTGCACAGTGTCCATGTTTACGAAAATTAACATTTCCATTATTACGTGTATGGCTGTGTTTCTTTAAAAAAAAAAGTCAGATATTCTTCCAAAAGCGCTTAAGTAGATCCAGACTCCTCGCTATTTAAGAGGTCGTCAGGTGAAAGCATAGATGCCGAGAGATAGTAAACCGGTTTCAATCTATGACATCATAGCTCAATCAGATTGGCTTGTGACTTTAAAGCTGAAGAAGCTGCCAGATCTGCAGTGCTTTGTTTGTTTCTTGGATCTGAGCAACCGCTATGGAAATATATTTATTAAGAAACTTTATTAAGAGGCGGGTATTTGTAGACAGATAGAGTTAGTGGTTTAGTGGAATGCAGAAAAACAACAACCAGTGGTTCTAATGGTCCCAAAAAGGGAGACTCACAGAGACCTTTGTAAAAAGGCAAAGATGGTTTAAGAGCCGTGTGTATTCCATTCATGGGATTACATTTTATTGTATTCTATTATTACAGTTCTCATATAAACATGTATATGTACAGATGTCAAAGTCTATTAGGGGTGTTCAAGTCAAACCGGGACCTGTGACATTCAAGTATAGTATGATGATGAGACTCTTAGCTCCAGTAAGACATTTAAATTGTACAAACGTTTTGAAGAATGTGGTTAAATGACAATCCTGGCCGAGGTGACTCTGAGCTCACTACAATGAGCAAATCGAAGGATAACCTGTCGTCAACTTGCAGAAAATATGAAGCGATTTGTGGGACCTGTACACACAATCATTTACCAACATCACATGCACCGCTGGAGTTATTGCCACATCCCCTGTACAACCCTGACCCCGCTTCATGCCATTTTCCTATTGGGCCATTAAAGGAGTTCCTGGGAGGCCAGGGTTTTAGATGCAAAGCAGGCAGTCCAATCATGGCTCTGGCATCTTGAGAAAACTTTCTACCTTGATGCACTAGTGAAACACTGGGATAAGTGCATTAGCGTAGCAGGAGATTATATAGAGAAATAAAGAAAGTTATTACTCTTATAACTGTATTTTGTTATTCTGTATAATGGTTTGATATTAAAAAGCCCTGACACATCTTAAATGTAGAGCTCAAGAAAACTGTTTGAAAACAAAGATCAATCCCCCCATCATCAGTTCTTTATCTTTTACAAATATGTCTTAGAAAAGAAAAGTGGATCATCATTAGACTGAAATAGTTACCTGGATGTGCAGTTTTATATAAAGAATAAAGAGCTCTAATCCCTGACCAAAGCATTCATCAAAATCACAACAAGAGTTTCAAATGGCTGATCAAGCAGCACATAAAGATAACGTTCTTATTCAGTGTTCTGCTATGTGTTAGTCAAGCAGAGAATCATGTTACTGCACAATGCTATTGCACAGTGTCAGATATATGCAAGGCATAAGCTTAATTAGCCCATTAATGCAAACATGCTGCTAATTAGCCTGTCAGCTAAAATAAAAAGGCAGTTGAAAGCCCCCTAAGGAGGCTAGACGCTTTGCCAATTTCTCTAATAGATAAGAGAATATACAGTATGGCAATAAGCGAGAGGCTAGTGATTATGGGCATGTAGTGCGGGAGAATAAAATCCGCTGTGCATTGTTCTGTGTAAAAGAAGCAGTGTTTCCACTGTCTGTGCAGATCGGAGTATGTTTCCTTATGTTTAACGTGCTACACGGCTAAGGGGGGAACATCTGGTTAGGGGGAAAATATCCTTATCACCTATCAAGACAAATATCTGAATGTTATGTGAGTCAACATTCATCAGCTTTCACAGTCAAGCTCACAAACTCAGCTAAAGTTCAGACAATTTAAAACTGAGCCAGTTCGACACAGCGGCATTTCAGGCCTACGTTATAAAACCGCCTTAAATCCAGTAGATCACAGCGCACGCATTACCACAGTGGCTTTTACCAAATCCAGATTAACAACCAAAATTCAACCTGCAAAATCATGTTTAGATCACAGGGGAAAAAATCAGATTACAAAGAGCAAAATGTCTACTTGTCATAATTGAAACCTATTATAGGCAAAAATCCAGCAGGAATTTTAGGTTGTGCAACGTTAACGACACTAGGACAACGTTAGTAATAGGTTGTTGTCCAGTTTATGCTTGAAAACCCTCCAATGTGGCTGAATTAAAACAATTCTGCAAAGAAGAGTGGGCCAAAATTTCTCCACAGCAATGTGAAACTCATTTTTTCGCCTGTTATCAGAAACGCTTGATTGCAAATGTTGTTGGCAAGGGTGGCAGACCCAGTTATCAGGTTTAGGGGGCAATTACTTTTTCACATAGGGCCAGGTAGGTTTGGACAGATTTTTTTCCCCTTAATAAATGAAATCATCATTTAAAAAAAAAACAGTAGTTTGTATTTACTCGGGTTATCTTTGTGTAATATCAAAATTTGTTTGATGATCCAAATCATTTAATGTTAACAAATATGAAAACGCCAACTAGTCTAGTCTGCATGTCTTCGGATTGTGGGAGGAAACCAGAGAAAACTCACCAAGCACGGGGAGAACATGCAATCTCCATGCACACAGACCCACACAGATGTGGGATTGGAACCCTCAACCCTGCAGGTGCGAGGTGACGTTGCTAACCACTACGCCACTGTGCCACCCAGGTTAGGATTTCTTTTTATGAAATGATGTTGGAATATTGTTTACTACATGATGCTGGAATAACACAATATGGCAAAAATGACTTTAAAATAGCATTAATACTAAACTGATGGCCTGAGCAGGAGTCGGATCACTACAGTTACAACTATATTACGCTCAACTGATATAAGAACGATTACAATGCAATTTAATAATGGTGTATCCATCCATCCATCTATCCATTCATCTAGGAACCGTGGAGGCCCAGGGTGATAACCATTGTATTTCCTCCCATATTTATGACTGTGGTAGGACCTTTGGTCAACACCCACACACTACGAGCAATTTGGGAACGCCAATTATCCTAATCTGCATGTTTTTGGACCGTCGGAGGAAACTATAGTACCCAGTGGAAACCCACCAAGCAGGGAGAATATGCAAACTCCATGCATACTGACCCCGAATGCGGGAATCGAACCAGGACCCTGGAGGTGCACTAAGCCACCATGCCACCAATAGCGGTGTATGGGAATTTAAAATATTAGTAATTATGTATTATTAATCAACAGCTAATCAAATTTGACTCAAGTAATTAAAAAAAAAAATCAAATTCACTCTCACTCTCCGTTTTTGGATTTCTGTTAATTTCTGTTACATACTAATTTGCCGTATCCGATTAGTCACTCATAGCTTCAACACAGATGTTGTGATTTGTTGTGCTAAAATGTCTTAATTAGGAGTGTTTAATTGCTCCTAATTCACATTGTTGTAGTCTGTGATGGAAATTCCAGCTTCATTTAACTCATTTCTTCAATAGGAGTCGACTTTTTTAGATTCCAAACGACTTACTAACATTTATTATTATTATTATTATTATTATGATCATGATTATCGTTATCATCTTACAGTTTTTGTAGAGTGATTGTAATTGGTCTTTTTGTAGTTATTCGCGTACAATTGTTTTACAAAGAACATATTTAAAAAAAATAAAAGCATTGTATGAAGCTCACTTAAATGATGTTATAAAAAGACAGCCGTGCAGCGGATCCAGCCTGTCATACTGCTTCATACACGCACCTGAGACAAACACACATCTCATCATTCACACAAACGCACGGCTCAGATGCTGAAAAGAGGTTTCCATGGAAGCGTGTTGAATAAATTAAATTACACTGCAAGAGTGACAGCTTTGCCTGCATCCACAAAATCATGCAGAAGAATAGTTCATAATGCGAATGGCTTCTCAACTGAAAAGCTGACTCGATGGTGAATGACGCATCACTAGAATTTTGAAATTCCTTCCTTTTTTTTAACCTCACGAAATTATATCCTTCACTGCAAATCAAGAAATCAATCCCCTTTTGTCCGGCTCTTAACCTGACGGATGACAGACTTGGCTGTACTCTTACTACTCTTTTGTTTCTAACCAAATACTCACAGTTTAATAGATGCCTTCTTCAATGCTTAGGTTCGAGATTAAATTCAACAAGAATAAATTGTTCTTGAAGCGATAAAACCTTTAAATTATAATGAACAAAAAAAACAAAAGTCTTGTAGTTTTCTCTTTTTTTCTTCTTCTGCTCCTTCTGGCGCACTGGAAAGCTGTCTGCTCTAGTCCTATGGACCAAATTATTGCCTTTCAAACCCAAATTAGTACCTTTACTTAAAAAGTGTCTTTGGCTGAGTAATGGACTTCCTGTGGCAAAGGACGCTCCTGCTAGCCATCAGGACAGGTTGGCTTTGTGACATTCACATTTTCTCTAAAGGATCTGTGGCCTGGCAGTCCTCTGCTTGACAGGACCGGCAGGGGACGCTTCATTTAGTGCCGCAGTTTCTGAATGATGTCACGGAAAAAAGACGGGTAGGAAAAATCAACTGCATCGCCTCTCAACCTCCACGGTTGTGTGAGGGGAAGCAGTGGGGAAAACGGTGGCGCATGGAAGAATGCTTTAATCTTTTTCGCTGTGGCTCAACACACACACACACACACACACACACTTGTCCAGACCAGACTATGCTGAATAGATTAGCTCTAAACATGAACATAAGTCATACTGTGGCCATCAAGAAATAAGTGTTCAAGAAATATTCCGACCCAAGTACGTGACTAAGGATAAAAACTGGACTGCAGAATGCTGAGTGTCCATTTCCTTTATTTTTTTATTAATATATTTCATGCAATGCATTTCTTTAACTCTTCCTTCCTTAATGTAAAATCACAATAACGGATCTGTACTCATGAAAGAAATAAGACCTCTTGTGCACTCATAATGAAAGAAAAAAAAAAGTTTCCCCAAGGGATCTAAAGTTTATTACTTTGCCGATGGGATTTTACCTGGAACTTGGTAATCAGGAAACATTCAGTTGTTAGGCTGCACCTTTAGCAAGCCTTAAGAGTTCCTCCCTGAGAGACTAACTAAAAAAATATATCTATGGTACCATATTTAACAAGTCAGTGGTGCATAAATAGCAGCAGCTGAGAAGCAGAAAAAATCATGATCCTCTGCTTGGAGTATCATTTTAAATTACATTTTTTTTGTTATTGTTTTTTTCTTTTTTTTCTTCTTTAAATTAATTTCTAAAGTATAAAGTAACACCAGGCTAAAAAGGATACAGAAACTGGACGGAAACTGAAAAGCTATAGTTATAGCTTATATATACTATAAGCTACAGTGTACTTTAAGTGTTTTGTGCAATATGAGGAGCGGTCATAAAATTCGAATTGATTTATGAAAAAACAGGGAAATATTTGACCAAATTATGTCTCCGGAAATGGACACATTCTTGAACAGTCCTTGTTGTTTAAAGAACCCGTGGTATAGTTCCTCACAGTGCTGCTAGAGGGTCCAAACCAAAAAAATTAAAGTGAACCTTTTTTATGACAACGCACCAGCCCATTCATCTCACAACACAGTAAAACTTTTGGGCGACTTGGAGTACGGAATTCTGCCTCATCCCCCCTCCTACTCCCCCGATCTCGCAGCAGTGACTTCTTCCTCCTCCATCACTGGAAGAAACCACTTTGTGTCAGGCGTTCGACGATGACGAGGTGATTATCGAGGTGGAACTTTTCCTCAAGAGACAAAAAAAAAGCCTTCTTTAAAGACGGTCTCCACCAGCTCATCCATCGTTTGGATAAGTGTGTCACCTTAGACGGAGGATTTGTAGAGACGGACTAAGCTCATAACCAACATTCGTTTTCATTGCATTCATTTTTTTAGGCTAATTGGCGTTTGCAAATTGCCCGTAGTGTGTGAATGCATGTGAGTACCATGGTTGTAATATGGGAATAAATACAATGGTTATCACCATTGGCCTCCAGGGTCCCTAGATAGTCTACGGAGGTTCCTAGATGGATGGATGGATAGATGGATGGATGGATGAATATAAGCGTATATTTCTCCAAAATATAGTGGAGAAAAACAGTGGAGAGCTGTTTTCCAGTGGAGAGCTGCTTTCCGTCCATCCCTGGATGGACTACGGAGGTTCCTATGGATGGATGGATGGATATAAGCATAGGTATGATGATGGCCCTATAAAAAGAGATCACACCCATAGCGTGTCAAGGATGTTATAAGAGGACTGGAGGAAAATGATGGCTCGTGACTTAATGCTCCAAAATATAGTGGAGAAAAACAGTGGAGAGCTGTTTCAGGATAGTTAAAGCAGTTCTATATCAATGCTCAACATTTGTACCCATTTAATGCAGCACCACCCAGTGGTCGAGCCAGGCAGGAGTCGAACCTAGAATATTCTGATCCACAGGCAGGAATGTTATCCGTTGTGCCAGTGACCAGTCTACAGCAATATGAAATGAGATCATGTTCCACTTCACTTTCAGTAGGGGAGGGAATCCACAAATCGATGTCAGAACCAAAAATAATGTCTCCCTCTACTCTATCAATTTCCCTAAGAAACGAAAAAGAAGTCCTCTTTTTCAACCATATAATAAGAATTCATGATGCGTAATCATGTGCGACTGACTCAATGGGTACGTTATGATTACTAGTCAGCAACTGACCATCATGGAATTCAGCTGATTCCAGTAGTTCAGACAAGAACTGATCCCAGATCAGCATTGGTATTCCACCAGGAAGTTTGATACACACACAACCCTAAGCCTTCTCACAGAGTCATCTGGCGATCCATGCTGCTATAGCAACCGTCACGAAGGAGACAGTCGCTGTGAAGTGGATAGCGTTGATATGCAGCACAAAAATAGACAGCTCTGTTTTCGCTCGCCGTGTACTTTCGCACAAGCTTTAAACTCGATTGTACTGATCAAGTTTGGGTTTTGATGATACACGCATCATTGACAGTTATTTTCTGAAATTGCCTTCTTTTTGAAAAATAACAATAAAAATAATAATTATAGGGTTAGTGTGGCTCTGCTTTGAACACCATTGAGCAACATGGTTGAAAGAAATAAAATATTTGGTTGTTAAAACAGCCTTGAACACTCAGAGAGTGAACGGTCATCGCATAGTGACACTTCCATTTTCTCGCAGCGCTCCAAGGCTCTGATCTAATCAAAGGCAGAAGCAGACGGATCTATTTAGCCAGTAAACAGAAAATAAATGGTGACAGCAAACAAAGCAACAAAGGATGCCGTTTGGTTTTATACACTCTAACGGAAAGTTAATGTTGCCTAGTGTTTTGCTGCCTGTAGAGTCAGTCATGAATGTGGGTGGACAAAAAAAATCCTGTTGCTTCAAAGCAATACGAGTCCATTTGACATCTTTTGTCTTTAAAACAACAGTCTCCCTCCCGAACAAGACATCTCATTCTATGGATATTTATATTACTGTTTATTTATCCTCCATGTCCCTATATTCATCATGCACTTGCAGTGCAGTTATAATAGTAATAAAGTAAGATGTACTATTATTATTAATAGTACTGTAGCT
>JAOTRS010000047.1:4094099-4109152 GCA_028565755.1 Dinotopterus cunningtoni
GGAGCCGGTCGGATCAGCTCGGGACGGAAATGACCTGGACACGAGAGAGAGACAGAGAGAGAGAGAGAGAGAGAGAGTAACACGTTAGTGTCACGTATCTGACTAGAGTGTGTTTAAACAGGTAATAACTAAAGACAAAGGACAGAAGGTCAAATGAGTGGTTTATTAATATTTGTGTGATATAATATTTAAGGTAAAGTAGTTTTGTACATGTCATGCATATTTGTACAAATGTGTGTCTTAACTGTTTATTCTTATTTCAGCCTGAAATAGTTCTGTCAATCCAGTAAACATTTTAATTTAGATAATTACAGTCATAGTCTGATTAATCACAAGTTTAAAATACTGAGATTTACTTGTATTATAAATGTGCAATGTTGGAATAAAGAAATAAGTAACAAACTGATTGGAGGGAACAGATTATACAGTTTTATAATATAATATCGCAAACATTAACATTTGACAAATGTTAAATCAAAATCTCTCAAATGCGACCAGCGCTGCATGCGGTGGCTGGGGTGTGGCAATTCTTTAAAACACTGACAGCCTTAAAATAAATACATACCATCTGTTTGTAAAACTGCAAATTATTGTACGCACTAAGATTTGGAAATATTTAATAAAACCTGACTTAAAAACTAAAACAAAGGAACTCAATACAATTGCATGTACTAAAATATTATTTTTTTCTTATCCCCACAACAAAACAAAAAAAGCCCCAGAAGATTAAGGTGATTAAGTGGCTAAATGATGAGTTTACTCCACAGGGGGGCGCTCTACATGCAGAACAGTTTCAGTTTTGGAACCAGAAAAGCAACAGCAGGTATGTTTGCGTGAGGCGTCCCCGAAAAGTTCTGTTCACTCTGGAGCTACTGACAGAAGTACTGGTACTGGTACTTGGTCTGTTAAAAAGTGGTATCGGGACACCTGGACTAAGGAGCCGGCTGTACTTCCACTAAATATTAAACTAAAAGCTCGTCTGTAAGTACGCTGTCCTTTTATTAATCTTCACCTCATTCCTGTGACTCTGCCTGTTCATGAAGCCTCAGTCTAACGTCTCTCTCATCACTGTTCTTAAAAAGACGACTTTAAGAACAGAAGTTTCAGAGTAAATGAACAGATTTTAAAATATAATAAAATAAAAGTCAGATGATCAGAAAGCACGCGTTGCCTTAGACATGACCGCTCACGTCCTGAACTAGACGATCAGATCAAGAATAAACGGAAGCGCACTTACTCTCCAAAGGTGGGCGTGGCCCAGTGACCAGCGACTCTGTGATCTGATTGGCTAAGGAGCTGTCAAAGCCTGAGTGGGAGGAGTCAGGGTCGGGGTCGCTGAGGAGGCTGGGGAAACTGGCTTTGCTCTGGGTGGGAAGCTCTGACTGACGCTCTGGAACACACACACACACATTATCATTATTTTTAATTAACAAAATGCTCAGTTCAGAGAGAGGAACCCTGATTACCAGCGAGAGCGAGCTGTAGGCCGCTGATGTCGACAGTCTGCGGGGCGGAGCTCACGTCCATGCAGGAGATCTGACGTGGAGTTTTCTTAAAGAGCTCCCGGGGGGGAGCGAGCATTAGCTGGGACAGGAAGAACTTCTCAGGCAGAGTGACCGGGGGCAGGAAACCTAGACAAACCATACAAAAATGCAGTCATGTGATGATTTTAAAAAATATAAATAAAATCCAGCTACATGCTGCTATGTGATGTCATACAGGATGAAGCTGGCACAAATATCAACCCTAATACAGAAAAGAAATAAAGGTTTCTGTTTAACTGATTCACTGTTTGTGTGTTAAACGCCGTCTGAACCATGTCGAGTCCACAACGCTGAGAAACTCTATAACATGATCGTACATGTTCTGTATGCTCCATTATACTACACTAGAGGTCTGAAGGTGTGTGTGTGTGTGTGTGGTATCTGTCACCAAACCATCATTAGCAGATCCTTTAACTCCTCTAATCTGTGAGGTGGAGTCTCCCTGGACTTCCAGTGGTCTTGAGTATGGTACAGCATACGCGGTGCGAAAATAGATACGGTATGGAAGCAATAGGAAAGATTGGAAGTAGATTACAGCAAGTAGACTGCTGTTTAGATGCGACATCATAAGTGTTGTTTGTGCGTTGCAATCTCGATCTTATCCTCTGATCCACACAACCAAAGCTGATACAGCAGGAAGACACGCGAGAACATCACTCTTCACATTCTTCAAGAAATATCAATATTATACGGTGTATTAAGTATTATTAGTGCCTGAAAACAAAGATCGAAGCATTGAAAATCGATCGTTCCTGGGCGCAGTACAATCGAACCAATTGTCCCTAATGTGAAAAAGGTTATGGCAAAGTAAAATCCAAGTGAATGATAGGAACCAAGGCTTTCCCAACACCGAACACCAATAGTGCATCCCGCAGCCGTGTCTTCCTGTCCAGGCTCCTGTCCAGGCCACCTTCATTCACTGTCGCTCCGAGGTCCAGGTCTAAAGCTCATGTGTGTATTGTAGTAGCTTTTGGTGGAGGAAACGAGCAAACACTGCTCCACTCACGACAAACTGTGATGAGCAGTGTGTGTTCAGACTCATTTCTATCAGAACCAGCGCTCACTGTGTTTGGAGTGGTCCTAACGCTCTGGGCTCATTTTTAATCCTAATTAAAGGACAGTGATGAATGGTGCTCATGACAATGATGATGATGATGATGATGATGATAGTGAGACCTGAGACAAGTCTGTCATGGTTGCAATAACAATAACATCAACAACAACAATAAGAATAAGGGGAGTGAACCTGAAAGGTGCCGCTCATGCTCGTCCTTGCCGGGGCTCAGCAGGTGGGCGAACACGGCGCAGAACGGGTTGGAGGCGAGCGGCTCGGTGCGGTACATCTCCCACAGCAGGTAGAGCGCGGCGAGCCGCTGAGCGGAACCCGGAAGCAGATCGGCATGCTGCAGAAGCAGCACGAGCACCGAGCCCACCCGGAAGTGCTCGGCTTTACCGAAGCAGTGGTGGAAGGCGCTCGCGAGGCTCTCGAACGAGCTGCCGGCGCACGCCTCCTCCGACAGCAGGCCCAGCAGCGCGCTCAGCTCCTTCGGCGCCAGGCTCATCCCTCCCCCCTTCACCTACTGTACACCAGTTAAAAATAAACAAATAAAAAAAACTAACAATAATAATAAAAAAATAAACAAATAAATCAATCAATCACAGACTCGGGCTTGTCGGCTCGCGCGCGCGACACTAAAAACAATCGCGCTAGCTGTTAATCATAATTAGAGACGATTCTGTAAACGTATTACCGAACATTGTCACTAAACACTTGGCTAAGAATTTGATTACATCTAAACGACAAAACAACTACCTAATAAAAACCCACAAATCGTTTATTTCTAACCTACTGAGAAGCAAACAAACGGCTCGCCGTGACCCAGAATCCTTTGCGGCGGCGCGCCGAAATGCACCACGGGAGCGGTCAGTTATATTAAAATATAAATTATATATTTTTATTATTTTAAATTTATTTTTAATAAGTATATATAGATGTTACATATGAAATTGTTAAATCCTTTTTAATCGCGTATTCATTTGTAAACGAATATTTCAACCCGGAAGTATACCGCCCCTAACCTCTTTTTCTATTACCCACAATCCCTTCCTTCTTCCTTTTCGAAGTTCGTTGGACAGAGTGAGTGTCAGCGAGCCGAGTCCGCTTCGTAAATCTACATCCATCTGTTACGTTTTAATCAATAAAACCGCTAATATTTGTTAAATACGTGTTTAAAATGTGTTTATAATGTTGCAGGATTATAAATTGACGCTTTTTGATGAATGATAGCTTGTTAAACCCGGACATGTTTCATGCTAGCCCGGTTGCTAGCTAATCATTGGTATTCAAGATCTTGTGATTTTTTTTTGTTTTTTTTTTTAATTATTATTATTATTTCCCTTAGATGGCGCCGATTAAGAAAGGAGGCGAGAAGAAGAAGGGGCGCTCGGCCATTAATGAGGTGGTGACCCGGGAGTACACCATCAACATCCACAAGCGCATCCACGGCATGTGAGTATGAACCGCATACACACACAGATCTTCAGAGCATGCATAATAGCTGCTTAATATTGATTCACACTTAAGCATTAAACTGATGTGTTGAAGCAGAGTGTTTAAAGAATTCAGAAACTTTGGAGCACTAAAGCTCCGCTGCACCACACTCGAGTCCGGAGTGAAGAGAAGGACGAAGACCTGAGAATGGGGTTGAAAACCATGAATTTATTTATTTCAATTTTTTTTACAGTAAGATATTATTCTGAGTGATGTCTGTCTCGTGTGCTGTAGAGTCAGCGTTACAGATCTGTATGTTGATACTCTGTGTGTAACACTACAGAGGAGAGCTTTAATGAGAGGGAATTCCTAATTGTGTTTGGCGTTCTTTCCATTTTTCCTGATTATAAACTAGAATTTACAAGTTGTAACGCTAACATTTTACTGTGTGTTTAATGTCAGAGGTCAGAGTTCGATTTGAGCCTGAACGCTCCAAACGTACATTCCCGGTCTTGGACGTTGCAGACAGGATACGGCTCGCTCTGGATCAGACAGGGTTAACGGCTTTGTGGTGCTCAGGCTCAAACCAATAGCCTTAACCGTTTGAGCCTCCACTTTTTACATCTCTCAAATCAGGAGGGGACGGTTGATTAGCCGATGAGATGAGACGGGGGTGCTACAGGATAGAGCATAGACTTGAGATTAGGATTAAACCATCAACCTGAGCTGGTGTGACAGCAGTGTGTGAATGCTTTACTGGATACGCACAGGCTTCAATCACACACACACTTGTAATATCTGTTAGATGTGATTTTTATTCTAAAAACGATCGTTTTTTTCTTTTTCGCAGCTCCTTCAAGAAGCGTGCTCCTCGCGCCATTAAGGAAATCCGCAAGTTCGCCGTGAAGGAGATGGGCACGCCAGACGTTCGCATTGACACCCGTCTGAACAAGGCCGTGTGGGCAAAGGGAGTCAGGTGACGCTCCACATATGATACTCCTGAGACACCCAGATACAGGTGTGAACTTTTTGTTTAATGTGTGTGTGTGTGTGTGTGCGTGCGTCTCTCCCTCCTCAGGAACGTCCCATACCGTATGCGGGTGCGTTTGTCCAGGAAGCGCAACGAAGATGAAGATTCACCCAACAAGCTGTACACACTCGTCACGTACGTCCCCGTCACCACGTACAAAGGTCAGTGACTTTCTGATCGTCTCCGTTGTGACTTGTGTAGTTAGATTGATGAAATCGTTCTGTAAATAACTTTATACACCAGTGACGTTCTGATCGAGTAATCAGATTAGACGAGAGGCGTTATTCCACGAGTGATGATAGTCACACGTCACAGTGCTGTTACTGTATGAGTGAACACACATCTGATAACGTTATGTCGTTTTAAACAACACGCCTTCTCTGCTGTAATCACTTCTAAGTCGTTCTGAATCGCCTCTGAACCGTCCGTGTCGTTCTGTTCGCGGCTAACACTTAGCTACAAAGCTAACTAGCTTCTAACACAAGGCTGAATCGCAAATCCCTCTCTAACCCCTGATCAAGGGCACTAGTTGGTGTGTGAAACAAGGAATTGTACACCCTACATGGTGCACTAGCTTTCTATTTAACACTATTTGGGATTTGATCCTGGAAATGTAATGATTCTAAAGTGGAAATATAAAGTAAATCTGGTGTGTTTCTCAGGACTGTCCACCACCTCCATGGTTTATTCTGACTCACTCACTGTTGGTCAGTGTTTTAGTTCTGCCGAATGAGGGTGGGTGTGTGTGGGCGGAGCAAAATAACTGGTTAAGTGAAGAAATTGTAATCTGTTGATGGTTGGTAATTGTGGAACTGTTGTATAAAATGATATCACACTCGGTTGTGCTGTCGGACTGAATGTCAGCAGGGCGGCGATATCTTTAGTTCGACTGGGCTAATATTATACACACACTGTATCAGCGTATCCGTTCTTGTGAGATTAATTTGATAAGGAACATGAAGCGCTTTAAGGAGAGACGTCTTGCGTCCACGCTGTTGTGCTGTGTGTAGGTTTGTGTGCTACAGTTAAGTCAGTCAGGTTGTAAATGTATAATAAAACCTTCTGGATGTGAGCAGAGCGTTAGATGAGGAAGGAATCGGGAGACTCGGAGTCAGTCTCAAAAACCATGTGAGAACCAAGTAAATAAGGACACTTAGAAAGATCACACTGAAATGAGTTAAATCCTAATGATTGTGTTGTGATCAGTGTTGAGGGAAGTTACTTTTTAATTACAAATTACATTACAAAATTACTGTCTTTAAAAAGTAATGTTACATTACAGCGTTACTTTCTAATAAAAGTAACTAGTTCGAGTACTTTTCCATTGCAGAAAATGAAAACTCCTTTGTGATTCTTGCATGTTGTTTTAGTCAAGACCTTTATAATTATTCTACCATCATCACTCAGTGAAGTTTGGCCCATAATCTGTTATGAATAAGAGTGAATGGCCATCTACTAACAGCAGAAATAACAGAGGAGGGGCTTGTAGGATGACTCTCTCTCACACACACACTAAGGGAATCACTGCTGTCTGGCTCACGGATTACATTTTTGAAAAAATAACTAACAGACTTAAATGGCAAAACTAACGTGTTGGATTACTTGTTAAATCAAAAAAGTAATCCAAGTACTCTTACACGTTACTTTGTAACACGTTACTCCCAACACTGGCCATGTTTGTATTAAATATTAGAGAAAGTTAGAAATAAATTCCTCAGTCAGGACTCCTGTAGTGAACGGTTCTTACCGTCATTAATTTATTCCTTTAACTCTTTTACTAAATTTTATTTATGTAGCGCTTGTAATGATTGTCACAAAGCAGCTTTACAGTATTAAAAGTAAGTGATAGAAATGTGTCAATGTTTGAATCAGAGTGATCAGATTAGTTTAAACATCAAGCTGATTACAGTTAACAGTAATTGTTTTTTTCTTTTTGTTGTTGCAGGTCTCCAGACCGTCAATGTAGATGAAAACTAATGTACTACATCTGACAAATTGTAATAAAATTCTAAAAAGAGTTTGGGATTGTGTATTTTTTTTTTTCTTTGTCTTTCTGAAGTTGAGTACCAAATCTCAAAATGGGAACTGGGATGATTGACAGCAGAGCTCTGGTTACTATGGTTACACACCTTTCAGGATAACATGATTCCTGAAGGTGAATAATAAGTTTCTGGTTCAGTGTGAGATTTGTTTTTTACACATTTAAGACTGAGCTACATTAAAGAGAGCTGCGTTATCTGTAAGAAGGTCTTCAGCTGATCAAGAGGAGAGTCGTCTTGTATCAGGATCGTCTCAGTCCTCATCAGTGACTTTTTACATACAGTAAAAATTACGAGAAAGAAGAGTTTTAATTGCAATAAAACAGTTCTGTACACATTTGGTTTGGTGTAAGTGTTCATTTTAATCTTGGACATACAAATAGATGAGTGGTAATTAAAACATTGTTAAATATTCACCATGTGAATCAATAAAAAACAAAACTGATGGTCTAAATTGAACCTACATACATTCAGCCATGAGTACAGTGTTGAAGGCACGATGTAGCGAAAAGTGCAGATTATTTATTTTAAAGCATTTCTTTACATATTAAATCATACACAGCAATACTGAACTTGTAAAGTTCCGTCACAGGATTGTAATGCTTCACTTAGCTTTGACCATAAAGTCCTTCATTTTTGGGTGTGTTCTGTTCACATTATTAAAAAAAAAAAAATTTCAGTTTCTCACATCCATCATGTGTGGTGTTGAATCATTAAGGCACTTAAAAGATGCGTGTGTGTGATGTCACATGACGTTGGAAGTTCTTTGGCCCCTCAGGGTTTCAACATTTGATTAATTAAGGAAAGACCAGCTCCCCCTGTTTAATGGTCCAAAAATGTTATCAGGTGATGTGGGTCGTTTGCAGACCCGACGCCACTGGGCCGCTACAATCCTTCCGGAAACCAAGAGGACAAGTTATAAACGTCCGAATCACAATTAAATACACAACAGGCAAAGTGCCAGCTCACCATTCAATACCCTTCCCCCCCCCCCGCCCCTCCCTCAGCTCCTGACATTCAAGTACCCAATAATCCACCCCTGTGGTCACCACGATACCCACGATGTATGAATATACACATGCGATACAATTGTAAGCTTATTTATCATATGATTTCTGTAAGACCTACTATTGTAAAACACTACTCACACCACGCTGACAGATATCCAGCTGTCATGTGATCAGATCAGGGCCTGGAGAGCGAGCTCGCGTTGGTGATTTGCAAAGTATTTGGAGGAAATGGGGTTAAAAAGAAAAACAGCAATACAGTAAGAAGGTCTGCAAGGCATTCGGCTCCAGCAGCCTGGTCGGGAACCCATGACTCTCTCTCTGAACTAGAGAATCACAAAAAAATATGTCAATAGACCAACATGAGCTCGTCCAGATTTCTGGTGGTGCTGATCAACAACGCCACTGATCTTAGGAGAGATCTGATCTCGAGGTTTTCCTAAACCATGATTAAACCACTGCAGAACCTAAACCACTGAAGGGTGAGGCACCAGTATCACGGTACATCAAACATTCTTCTCTCTCTTGAAGAAGCACATTGATTCAAAACTTTTTCGTTCCAGCATGCAATCTCTTTACGTCCTCATTTCCCTCCTCAGGTGCGAGTAGAAACGGCTCATTTATTATCTCGATATGGCACAAACGTCTGTCTCCCAGTTCATTCGAACCCGGTTACAGAATCGCAGCTTCTTGTTTTAGCATCTTTAGAGAGCAGTTTGTGATGGCGTGTGTCTCAGCTGACGCTGTGCTGCACCATGAGCAGTCCCGACCGCTGCTGATACTGCTTCTCCTTCGCCGACGCGATCTTCTCGCTGAGATCAACGGGTGACTCCATGAAGTTGACGAGGACCTGCTCGGTCAGCAGCGAGGCCAAAATCTGCTCAAAACTCACCGTCCATTCGGTTTCTCCCGCCGACTCGCTTCCTCCCTCAGCAGCGGAGGCGCTTTGGTCCGATTCCTTCGCTTCGGCTGCCTTGTGCCTGGCCTCGCCAATCTGCAGCACTAAACTTGTGACCACGGCAATGGCTTGGAAGAGTTCGTTTTCGCCGGGGACGCCGTGGAACATGCTGCACAGCGTCTTGCAAAACTGGACAAACTCTCGCTGTGGGGGGAAAAAGAACATTTCATTTCAGTTTCATCAAGCTTGTTGGTTAAAGACGTCATGACTGTTCAGAGCAGAATGGAGGGTTTCTCGACTAAAATTACATGACCTTAAATCTAGAAACAAGTTCAGTCTAGTCCTATTTGGTTGGCCAGGGGTGCAGATTGGGTCAGATCTCTTCTACGGCTGGTTGCAATACTCAACTCAAGTTCCCTAAATGATCCCCACTGTTCAAATTCAGGTTGATAGTCACGAAACGGTGGTCACTTAATAAAAGTTTACATACACAGTCCCTAAAGATATTCGCTCTAATCATAACTGAACTTCAATAAATACATTTTTGTTTGAAGAGCCGATGATTCACCAATCAGAAACTTCTAGGAATTAGATGGGCGTGTCCATATGGTGGTATTTAAGGACAAGTGTCTCTCTTGCCATTGATAACATGGGAAAATCTCTAATCTAAAAAAAATGTCGACGTCCACAAGTTCAGTTCGTCCTTAGGAGCAATTTCCAAACAACTAAAGGTAAGATTAAGTTATTGGTCACATGTACTGTTCACATATCCATATTAGGAATCCGGGGTCAGAGCGCAGGGTCAGGCAGGATACAGCACCCCCTGGAGCAGATAGGGGTAAGGGCCTTGCTCAAGGGTTCACCAGTGGCAGCTTGAAATTGCTGGAGTTTGAACCGCCAACCTATCGATTATTAACACCGAGCCTTAACCGTTTGAGCCATCACTGAGTGTATTTACACCCAAAGTGTATCAAAGTGATCCTGTTGGAGTGGCCATCACAAAGTAATGACCCGACTCCCACATGAGGAACGTACGGTAGCGTGAAGCGTGTGGAGTTTGTGGAAAACTGCGTTTGAACATCTTTAGGTCTTTAGTAATGTAAACATGTGTCCTTAAACTTTAGAAGTAATTCAGCTTCTATCACTGAACATAGAAGAACTGCGGGAGATTACAAATCTACCACCAGGATATGTGGACACCTCTGTCCTCAGGAAGCCATGACCCTGAGATAAATATAATTATTTGTACTTATTTGTCATGCCTACTGTATGTTTGGCGTGTGCAGCGAGCAGCTAGCTTAATTGGAAATGATCTGATCTCATTTATTTAAGCTGACAGACTATCTTGGTCCTTGGCCTGGCTGAGAAGGATCTGACCTGATCTGGTCATCCAGGACTCACTTGTTTCATATGAGGAAGGGGTTTCTCCAGGCCTTTGTCTTTATCCTTGCCCAAGTCCTTCAGCATCTGCTTCAGCTGCTCTTCATAGTTTTTCCCATCTCCTGAAAAACAACCACAAACCCAAACAACTATAATAGACCTGACGGAGCAGGACATCATCTCCAGACCTGAAAGTCAGGCATAGTTTGGTATTTTCTTGCCTCTTAACCCCCTTGCACATGACTCTTAACCCTGTGGGATGTGTGTGGATGAGGAAGAGCTCTGTATGTTCTTGTAGAACGTGTTTTACTTAATCACAACTGTTTAAGCAACGTTATGGGGCAATAAAATGAAGTCAGCTGACCACCTGAATCTACTGAATGACCAGGTTATCACATCTATGGAGATTCTCTTCTTCCCTGGTGGCACGGCCACAGACTCAGAGTGTGAGAGTGATTCAGGGATCACGAGGAATCATTTACACATATGACCTGGACACCACAGTGTGTGTGTGTGTGTGTGTGTGTGTGTGTGTGTGTGTGTGTGTGTGTGTGTGTATTCACAGCTAAAGGTGACTGGCCATAGTTTTATTCATTCATGCATTAGACTCGGTACCATTGGACAGAGTTACACAGAGAGGTCTGGAGGTGGAAAGGATGGAAGTGGAAGCCTTCAAAGGAGACGCTTCACCTTCGTTCTCAGTCAGAGCTGAAAGCAACAAGAACAAACAGCCCTTAAAGCAACACATTTCTTTTCATCTTTCATTATAAAACTGAATGGAATAAAGTACATTACATTTTAGTGAGTTCTGTAACTTGTATGACTGAAAAATGTGCTTTGAGACAAAAACGTTGTTTTAATGCTAGCTTTGGAAGTTAGCGAGAGATTAAACTGACCAGGTGGAATGTGGAGACGGTAGAGAAGCCTGACCTTCTCATTCAGCTCTTCACAGTACAGGGTGTCTACAGAGACAGACAGAGACACAGAGAGACATGTTCATCTCAATAATCTCCTTCATTAGTCTCTCAGCTAGTCCCATGAAGGCAGAAAAATAACATTTCAGCTGATCACTTTAATAATTTGATGAAAGGAATAAAACTGTAACACTATTAAACACACCATCACTGCGTCTCCTCCTGTAGCAACATGTTCTGTCATGCTTTAATCAATAATCAACACTCGATTAAATGTGATTAAGAGTCACTGATAGTGTTGATTTAGCTCACATATTAGTTTACTTGTACACCACAGGAGGGCGCACTTGCAGTTCAGCCTTAAAGTTTTGGGCTTTTTTCCCCCCAAATTTTGTTTCAGTTTTTGGTTTCATTAATTTGTCACATAATAATGTGTTTGTTCTGATAGAGGTGTAAAAACATCAAGTCTAAATCAAAAGTCATCAACATGTGTTTATGTTTAATCATGCGCAAATTTGCAACCCTGATATTTGCATGCAGTGCTGTGAAAAACTATTTGCCCCTTCCTGTTTGCCTTTTTTATTTTGCATATGAAATGTTTTGTAATCTGAAATTATTGTGTAATATTAAAATCTTTTAGATGATCTCAAAGATAACCTGAGTAAATACAAAATGCAGTTTTTAAATGATGATTTCATTTATTAAGGGAAGGAAGCTGTTTAAACCTCCAGTGAACCAAAATGAGAGCCATTTTTCACAAATAGAGAAAACTTTGAACAGTGGAAAACATCTACAGTAAAGACCCGCATGGCGTCCATGGGAGAGTTCCACGGTGAAAGTCACTGCTGACCAAAAAGAGCACAAAGACTCTCTCACATTTACCAAAAAGACATTTTGAATATTTGAGCAAATATTCTGTGGACCCCTGAGACAAGAGTTAAACCTTTTAAAATGTGTGTCCTGTTACATCTGGTGTAAAACTAACACAGTGTTTCATAAAAGAACATCATACCAGCAGTCACACATGGTGGTGGTAGTGTGATGCTCTGAGGCTCTGCAGTTTCAGGACATGGACGACTCGCCATAATTGGTGAAACCATGAATTCTGCTGAAGGAGAATGTCCAGCCATCAGGTCATGACCTTAAGCTCAAGTGCACTTGAGTTATACGGCAGGACAATGATCCCAAACACACCAGCAAGTCCACTTCTAAATGACTAAAAAAAACTAAACGGAGGTTTGGAGAGGCCTCTAGTCAAAGTTGATGTAAGTCTTTTGGCTCCTTCCTGCTGCCAGTGGTTGGGAATCGAACCCAGGCCTTCCACATGGTAGACAAGACGCCCAACACTGAGCCACCAATGCTCTGGAGTGACCAAGTCAAAGTCTAGTCTTTAATCCGATGAGATGCTGTGGACTGACCTTAAACAGGCCGTTCATGCTAGAAAACCTTCCGATGTGGCTAAACTAAAACAATTCTGCAGGGCGGAGTGGACCAAAATTCCTCCACGGTGACGCGAAAGATTCAGTGGCAGTTATCGCAAACGCTTGACTGCAGGTGTTGCTGCAAATGTTATTAGGTTTAGGGGGCGATTACGTTTCCACATAGGGTCAGGTAGGTTTGGGCAGGTGTTTGGGTTTTTTCCCCCTTAATAAATGAAATCATCATTTTAAAAAGTGCATTTCCTATTTACTTGGGTTATCTTTGTGTGACAAAAATGCGAAAAGATCAGAGTACATTTCCACAGCACTGTATTCTATAATTGGAATATTCACACACACACACACCGATCCAGCGGGCGAACTGGTTGAAGGTGATGTGGTTCTGTCCCTCGTGGTCCAGCAGGTTGAAGGTTCTCTGTGCCATGGTGTCGGTGTGTGTGCCACTCTGCCACGGCATCAGCAGCTCGTACAGGCTCTTAAACTGGGCTCGGTCCAACTGGTACTGCTCAGGGGAGGCAGAACACACTCCGTCTCCCCAGTACAGGCTAATGAAATGTTCCGTCTGAAATAACCACACACACACACACACACACACACACACACACACACACACACACACACACAGTCTGTTCATTACAAGTGCTTTAATTAAACTGTAACAATGAAGACATTAATGAATCCCCAGTGACGCACCTTAAAGAGGTCGTAGAGTTCTGAGAGATGCTCCTGAGCCAGAGAGACTCCGGGGGAGATGAGCCGCAGCTATACACACACACACACACGACATATTGTATAAATAATAAGGGGCGTGTCTCACACACAGGAGTACGTCTCTTGCGCCTTACTGTGATATTAAAGTTAGTGATTAGGGATATTCTGTAACCCTGGGAGGAGAGGAGGTGGTGTGTGTGTGTGTGTGTGTGTTATATTTTACAAACTCTTATTACGAAAAAGTTGGGATGTACAGTACTGTAAAATCTAATCACTGCATTCTGGTTTTCTGTACAAATCATATATGTGTGTGTGTGTGTGTGTGTGTGTGTGTGTGTGTGTGTGTGTATTTAATAGTATACAGCTCCGAGACAACATATTTTAAGTTTTAACTGATCCTTTTTTTTGGTAAATAAATCCTTATTATGAATTCGAGGACAGCAAGACGTTGAGACACAGTAAATGGGACATGGGCCTGTGCACCGCTCAGTCTCTCAATCAATAAGTGTTTAGGATCTGAAGACACCAATAGTTGAAGGCGGAGACTTGTCCTGTTCTTACTGGATGTCTGTCTGGACCGTCCCGGGTCTCCGCTGTCATACAGTATGTTGCACTTTAGCACATTTTTTAGGACTGCAGTGAGGCGGAGGAAGTACACACACTCTTTTACTCCGCAGCTACAAGACATGCAGAGTGTGACGTTGTCCTGCTGGAATAAACAGGGGACGTCCCTGAACGAGACCTCGTCTGGATATCAGTATCCAACATGACTGTGGTTCCCACACACTCCAGTATGTGCAAGTTAAACTTCTCTTTTTTTCCACACACAGATGAGCTGAAGGCTGCCATCAAAGCAACCTGGTCTCCAGTAACGGAGCTACAGGCTGATCACCTCCAGGCCACAACGCACTCCGTACAGGAATCCGTGCTGAAGTGTCGAGTGCATAAAATAATCATTTTTGTAACATGAATCCTTTTGACTGATCTTAGGAAATATTCTAATAGAAACCTGTCCGACGTGCGAGTGGTGTCCTCACATAACCCCGCCCCCCAATCACACACCATCACAGGTGCTGGCCTTTAAACTTCTCCTTAATAACTATAAATTAATTTTAAAAAATCAGCGTGGTCCCTTATGTCTTTCACCCTGAGGACATAACAGACAATATTTCCAAAACAGAACTGAAGTGTGGACTCGTGAGACCACGGCACACCGCTTCCACTTCACGTCAGTCCATCTTAGATCAGCTCGAGCTCCGGATGTTGTTACGCAACATCCTCTGTTTTTGCTCTGTAGAGTTTTGAGCTGCATTTAGAGACGTAACAGTAAACAGTGTTTACAGACCCTGGGTTCCTGATGCGTTCCTGATGCGTTCCTGGGGCGTTCCTGGGGCGTTCCTGGGGCGTTCCTGGGGCGTTCCTGATGCGTTCCTGATGCGTTCCTGATGCGTTCCTGATGCGTTCCTGATGCGTTCCTGATGCGTTCCTGATGCGTTCCTGAGCACCACGCTGTCAGATCCTTCACTGTCTGATTTGAATGCGGTGCCGCTCAATGGATCACACACATTCACTGTTGGTCCATGTTACAGGGTCCTTGATT
>JAOTRS010000047.1:4223447-4244367 GCA_028565755.1 Dinotopterus cunningtoni
TCTCCCATGGCCTGCACAGTCACCAGATCTAAATATTATTGAGCCACTTTGGGGTGTTTTGGAGGAGCGAGTCAGGATGTTTTCCTCTACCAACATCACGTAGTGACCTGGCAACTATTCTGCAAGAAGAATGGCTCAAAATCCCTTTGGCCACTGTGCAGGACTTGTATCTGTCATTCCCAAGACGAATTGATGCTGTATTGGCCGCTAAAGGAGGCCCTACACCATACTAATGAACTATTGTGGTCTAAAACCATGCGTTTCAGTTTCATTGTCCAACCCCTGTATGTATATGTGTGTATATGTGTATGTGTGTGTGTGTATATATATATATATGTATGTATGTATGTATGTATGTGTGTGTGTGTGTGTTTATGTATATGTGTGTGTGTGTATATGTATATATGTGTACGTGTATATATACAGTATACCCGGAAAGTATTTACAGCGCGTCACTTTTTCCACATGTTATGTCACAGCCTTATTCTAAAATGGATTAATGGATTCATTTTTTTCCTCAGAATTCTACACACAACACCCCATAATGACAACATGAAAAAAGTTTACTTAAGATTTTTGCTAATTTATTACATTAGCACATGTACAGTACATAAGTATTTACAGCCTTTGCCATGAAGCTCAAAATAGATTTTTTGATTTCCCCTGATCATCCTGTTCTTGTCACATTGTGTGTGTGTGTGTGTGTGTGTGTGTGTGTGTGTGTGGAAATGCTCTTACTTTCACTATTAAACATAGCTCTGGTGTCTACTGGACATTTTTCCCATGCATCTTCCGGAAGTGTTTAAGCGATCTCCATTCATGATTTTTTATTTTTTTTGCTTACATTTCCAGTCATTTCATCTCCTTAGTTGTTGTCTTTGCCTGATGCAGGACAATAATTAGACTCTTCTGAAACACATGAACATCATTACCGTGACCACAGGATACACGGGGCTGTTTAAGAGGAGAAGCTTCTCACTGCATCAGTTAGGGTTAAAGGAACTGCTGCTGCTGAAACGTTCTAATCACTGCAGTAATTAAAGCCTCGTAGATAGTTCTTTGCTTAAAGCCTGTAGTTTTGCAGGACACCTACAATCCTTTACCCTTTATTACACATTCTCCTTTGAGACCTTTAGATGCTAATGCTAACATTAACACTTACATGAAACTGGCACACTTTTAAAATAGGGCACCGCGTTTCAGATACTGAATAGGTCTGTTAATATTTTTTACCAGTTTCAGTATTTCCAGTGTCGAAGCTTTCATTCTTCATCTGTTATTAACCCGACATCACATCTAAATGTTAAGGGATTTGGTGTTTTTCTGTCAGATTGGTAGTGGATTTCAGTATCTGGAACTGGCAGAGATGTGTGTGTGTATGTGTGTGTGTGTATGTGTGTGTGTGTGTGTGTGTCAGCCACTGTGATAACAAAGGTCCTTTCTGATTTCCAGTCAGTCAGTCCCTTACTGTGATGTCACATGACATGTTGCAGCTGGAGATGATGTGTTCATGAGTGTGTGTGTGTGTACAGAGTCGAGGTGTCGACTTCGACGAGCCTCTCAGAATTGAGGAGGACAGTCACTGGGGAGCCGAGCAATCGTGAGTATCTTTACTTTTTCATCCATACTGTTGTGTTACTCTTCTGTCTCAGCGTTCATGACGCAGTACTGTACGTTTAATTTTTCATTTCAAAATAACTCATAATCACGGCTTAAACACCACTGATGATCTACTGTAAAAGATCAGTGTTAGGAGTAAACTGCATAGGTGTTATCAGGCAAAGGACCTACACTGAAGGTACAAAAGTTGCATGCTTGATGGAACCACCCTGCTATCTACATACATGTAGTACCTTTATTTTAGTACTGACATGTAGTAGCACTGCGGTGTTCCTACAAGTACTAAAGCACTATCTGTTAGCTGATGTAACATCCCCTATACCTGGCTAGCATTTGAGGTTAAATTGTATTTAAATTAGCAAAAAATGGTATATTAACAAACCAAACTCTACCATTAGGTTAGCTAACTATGCATCGATCGAATGTGTTCAGTCGGATGTCTTCAGTAACTACTTCATCATGGCCAGGGTCACGTTGCATCCAGAGGATCTGGAGAGATCTGGAGAACGTGCATTGGTGGCTCAGTGTTAGTTTTCTGGCTTTACATGCAGGAGGACCTGGGTTTAAATCCCAGCCAATGCCCAACCGCAGCCGCTGGATGCAGTGCCAATCGCAAGCTCGGATAAAGTGGGAGGGCTGTGTCAGGAAGGGGAAGTTGTTGCGGGGATCAGATGGTGCGTAGTGGCGACTCCTTGACAGGAGCAGCTGAAAGACTAACAACAACAAAACAACAGATCTGGAGAAATGTAGACATAAAATTAACTTAGAACCCGGTGACATTAGACATTATGTGTCACATGGTGATGACACGACAGAGGAATTCTGCATAAATGAGCTTACTGTACAGGCACCTCTGATTGGCTGGTGTCTTCGTGACTGACAGCGGAGTGAGGGTGAGAGTGCACAGGCAAACACAGACCTCTCTTGACATCCAGGCCAGGATGAATGTGGCATTGTTGGGATTTAAACCCATGATGATACACAAAAAAGGCTGAGATGGATCCTGCCTCTGGTATTGAGTGTAAAAAACACTGTGTTTCATACAGGTCAAAGGTTAACCTGATTAACCCGCTGAAGGAGGCCGTGGAGCTGTTGCAGAACCCTAACAGGTAAATGTTTAGCCGTTAACCTTAAAGATTTACATTTGACACTTTTTCTCCTGCACCGGCGCTACAAGCTTAAAAAGGTCACTGATCAGAGTCCCGTTACATTCTGATATCATTAACACACACTACATGGAGAAAAGGATTTGTCCAAACCTGGTAATAATTAAATTCAGGAGTTTCAGTCAGGCAATACCAGCATACCAAGACATCTTGGACAATGCTATGCTTTTTATTAACTTTGTGGGAAGACCCTTTTCTATTCCAACATGACTCCGCCCCACTGCACGACCCAGGACTATAAAGACTATAAAGGTTTGATGAGTTCGGTGTGGAAGAACTCGACCGGCCCAAACACAGAGCCCTGACCTCAACCCCATCGAGCACCTTTGGGATGAACTGGAACAGAGATTGTGAGCCAGGCCTTCTCGTCCAACATCAGTGTCTGACCTCATAAACACTCTACAGAATGAATGGACATGAAACACTCATAAATCAAAAAGAGTGGGAGCGGTTCTAACTGTAAAAAAGGGGACCAATCCATATTGAAGTGTATGCGTTTAAATACCATGTGATAGAAGGTTTGGCCAAATACTTTTGTCCATACAGTATATTATCTGTAATTGTGTTTATTTATCTGTATGTGTATTCATTTCTTTATCTACTCCACCTCTTGGTTTTCTGTGTGTGTTTATTCAGAGTGACAATGAGCTCGGCTGATTTGGCTGGAATTAAACTCTACCCAGTGGAAATGGTCACAGTGGACGAGTCTCTGAAGTAAGTCTCTCACGACGTGTTTAACTATAATAACACACTGGACGTCCTATTGACCGGAGGTTATTGCAGGTTGATCCACACGACTGTATCCCAGGTTTATATTAATGTAATATCACTTATTTATAGAGATTATTCACGTAATCTAAGATTAAATAAATAATATATTTATATATTATAATAAATCGAGTAAAATGTTTTGTTGTTACTAAACAAAGAGGAATGGCTGTGGTTGATAAGGGCAAGTACCCTTTTAGGAGAAGCAGTCTCCAGTGTCAGTGCTGTGACGGTGTTCATTCGGTTCATAAGTTCATATGGAGTCCAGTCTCTTATTGGAGGCTCAGGTACGAGAAAAAGTACTTCTGGGTGGTAACAATAATCCCACTCGAACAAAACACCATGCTGATCATCTTTAACAACAGCACACCTTCAAGTGTTACATTCCTCAGATTTATTACTGTATATAATTATTTATCAGTGTGACCCTGTTTTTTGATATACATCCCCTCCTTTTCCTTTTCAGTGGTCAGGAGAGTGAAGACGGACAGACAACGCCTAAGGTAGTGTTTCCCATCTCTGTGTCCATGCGGCATGTTTCCCATCCACTTGTACTGATACAGCGTCATCATCTCACGTCATCATCTCACGTCATCATCTCACGTCATCATCTCTTAATACAATGTTACTTTAACACTTTACCTAGACAAAACACAGCTAGGGTATTGTAATGATAGTTCTTACTAGTATAACTAACAACTGAATCAAAGTAGAAAAAGGTCTTCTGAGAGACTCCGAGAGACTATGAGATTCCGAGTGGATGAAAACTGACAAGCGCCCAGAGATTAAGAGTTATAACTGGAGTTGACAATTCATCATCACCACACTGTCTCCAAAATCTATTTTTTTAAATTTATTTTTAGTTTATTCATGATTGCATTTGAGGCGTTCCTCTATAATCCTACCGGCCAAAACATGGTGTCGGTGCTACAAAGTGTCTGACCTAGGTGTAAAAGTGAATTATCAGATAGGATCATATAACACCATTTTTAATAATTCTTAAAGCTTCTTATCTCCTGATCCATGCTTCGTTTTTTTGTAAATATGTATAAACATTTATATTTTTATCAGATAAATAGAAACACATTCACTAAATACAATTTCAGTGTATTATTCTAAAAGGCAAAATTGTTAAGATATTGCAACATGAATTTGACATGGTTACGGACACTACAGATTTTTTGGGGGAGAAAAATCCTTAATTTTACATGGAATGCTTTAACTCACGCAACAAGTTTTACATATGCTGAGAAATGGGCATTTTTGGGGCATGTATAAAATCCTCGCTCTAAAACGGCTGACGTTAGCAACCTGAATTTTTTAGAGAAGCATGATTAATCATTTCCATGTTACAAAATCTTCAGATATAGCTTCTTCATCACACACATGTTCTGTATTATATATTTAACATAAAAGCAAGTAATAGAATCAGCACCAGTGCTGTGTTTTGGTCGTCCACACGGCTAATTCACACACCGGCTGGCAGCACAGCAGCATACATACTAGGAGCAAATTATTTTTACATTTGTTTAGAATTGTAACAAAATCTAAAAAGAATGAATATTGAATCAGGATCAGGGGGTCACGTACAGTGAATGGCCTCGTACCTCCAGGGTCGGGAGTTTGATTCCCGCCTTATGTCGTTGTGCGTGGAGTTTGCATGTGCTTGGTGGGTTTAGTCTGAGTACTCTGGTTTCCTCCAATACTCCAAACACATGCAGGTTAGGCTAACTGGCAATTCCAAATTCCCCATGGTGTGTAAGCAATGTGTGTGTGTGTGTGTGTGTGCCCTGCAGTGGATTGGCACTTCATCCAGGGTGTACCCCAGTACAGAGGATAAAGCGATATAGAGAACGAGTAAGCGAATCAGTATATTTATAAAATCGTTATACTTACAGAATCACACTACAGAACGAACGGCGCCTGGGCTCAGCTGTAGGCAGTGGAGAGTAAGAAATTCCACACACCTGTACATAAACACCTCATTTTATAGCTAATCCTCCATCAATTACACAGTTACTATCTGAGGAGCTACAATAGCCTGATAATCCATCTTTATTTTTGATAAAATTGGTAATATAATGTATCGTGATAATGTTCCTAATGCGATGTTTGAGGTTTGCGAAATGTCCCACCTGTGTCTGATTCCCTGTTAGACTGTTTCTGTAGAGGACAATATGAGATTTAAACATACACACTCTTCTATCACAGTACATGCGTGGGCAGGTGGAGTTCTAACTAGGGCCGTCAATATTAACATTAATAATAATAATAATAATAATAATATTTTTTCATGCAGATTAATCATATAACCAAGTTTGACCCTAATGGCTTCCCATAAACACAGGATGGTTACCCAGCTGTGTTTGATGATGTCACGTTTAATGCAGATGATAAGAAAATTCCCCAGGTGCTGAACAGCAAGTTTCATTATAAAAAGCTTCTAGATGGAAGTTTGGATAAAAGTTGTGTGCTCGAGCGTCCTTCAAGGGGAACAGTTTTACAGAATGCATTAACTGTAAGAGGTGTGAGTGGTGGCTCAGGTGACTAAGGCTGTAGATTGTTGATTTTCATGTGTTGATCCAGGTTCGAGCCCCGCCTGTTGGTGGGTTGCCACGCCACCACACTACCCAACCGCTGCATGCAGGCCGGGCGCATTCAAGAGATTTTAATTTAACGTTTGTTAAATGTTAATGTTTGAGATATTATAAAACCACATAATATGTTTCCTCTAACCAGTTTGCATTTCTTTATTCTTTATTTATTATATACATGTTTATAATACAATTGAATCTAAGTATTTTAAAAATCACACTATGACTTTGATTAACTAGACTAATTTTTTTAATCGACTGACAGCACCAGTTCTAACTGTACACAGTTCATGCACAAACCAGTTTATACAAGGATGATACACAAGAGCAGAATTTAATGAGAAGGATGGTGTTTCTCCGCCCCCTTTACAGTTAGTAGTGTTAAGGGAAACTAAGCAGTGCTGTATATGTGTGTGTGTGTGTGTATATACACATTACACATGGCAGAGGGAAGTTAGCCTGTAATGGTGCATTAAGAGCAGTATTTATATGAGAGACGAGAACTAGTCAGTGGGAATTGGCAGTGACCCACACACACACACACACACACACACACACACACACACACAGTGTATTATAGTATGATATTTTCCTATTGTCATATTTTATGTGTGTTTCTCATTTACCTTCTCATGAAGTCATCTCATGTTGAGTGTTGCTGCACTAGATTACATACGGATTTCTCCCACTATTGTTCACTTCTTGTCAGTTTGGGTTTAGAATAAAAATCTAAGCTTGATGTTGACGTTAACGTTTATTCCACATTCTCTAAGCTTCAGAGTTGAAGTGTAATGTGGTAATGTGTGCTGTGGTCATGTGGTAGTGGCAGTGTGCATGGGTTTGTGTGCGCTTGCTTGTGTGTGTCGTGTGTTGATTGATTAAAACGTCGCACTAGTGGCTTTTGAGCGAGAAACGTTACGATCTGCATTCAGCATGTGATGTGATGAGACTGTGTGTATTGTTGTTATACAGTAGGATCCAAAAGTCCACTACTGTCCTAATTGATCTAATACTCTCTTTTATATCTTAATATAAAAACATGTGCGGATAATAAAGCGCAACAAAAAGGATTGTAACATTTGTTAGTTGGTTATTCATTAAGTACGTTCATTAGAATTAGTCAGATACAGTATAATTGGTACAAACGGCTCAGACAGGAATTTGGCTTCAAAGAAAATCACAGGTGTGTACACGTCGCTCAGCCTAAAAAAAATCATCACGTGAACAGTTGAGACCCTTCCACTGGATAATGACTGCAGTGATTAATACGGATCAGCTGATTTAACCCGAACTGATGCACTGAGGAGCTTCTAATTTTTTACTCAACCACGTCAGAAGACACATCCTGTGGGCGGGGCAAAGATGTTCCTCTGTTTCAGGAGGGTCAAATTATTGTCCTGCATCAAGCAAAGACAACAACTAAGGAGATTACTGAAACTACGACACTTGGGTAAAGAACTGTAAAACGCATTATTAAAACATTATGAAAGGAAGAAATCTGGTGGGAAAAACATCCTGAATGAGCATGATGGGAGATCATCTAAACACTTAGTGAAATCAAATGGTTAAAAAAAGATACAGCAGAATTCACAGCTTAAACATTAATAATTACAGTGAGATTATTTCTACATGCACAATGTGAAGAGAGCTCAAGGGACTAAACTGCTGCCTTAAGGAAACCACTTATCAGTGACACTAATCAGGTGGGAAAGGCGTCAGTTTGCTAGGGAGCATAAAGACTGTGGAGCGATGGAAAAAGATCATGTGGTCTGATTTACACTGTTCCAAAGTGATGATGCTTCAGGGTTTAGAAGGGAAGCTCATAAAGTGATGCCCCCATCATGCATAGTGTCCCCTGTACAAGCCTCTGGAGACAGTGTTATGATCTGGGGTTGATCAGTTACTCAGGTCTAGACTCAGTAACGTTATGTGGAAATAAAATGAAGTCAGCATTCAACATCGACATCGTTTCACACATGGATCGGCCGCCACAGAGTCCAGACCTTCAGCCCACTGAGAATCTTCGGACTGTGATGCTGGAGAAGGCTTTACACAGCGGCCTGACTCGCACATCATCAATACAAGATCTTGGAGAGACTCTGGATGAGAATGAATGTTTCATAGAGTTGCAAAAGCTTATTGAAACGGTATCACGGGGGTAATAAAAGCTAAAGGCGGTACATTGATATATTAGCATGCGCATCAATGCACTTGTTCTCCTCTATTAGCATCATGGTTGACCATGGTCTCAGGTTGACCAGTTCCTTTGCCAATCTGTCTGTTGGACACAGTGTTTTGTCAGCCCAGTGTCTCAGTAATGAGTCTGTTTGTAGTGTTTCTGGGAATCAATCCAGATAAGATCATGGTCACAGCGAGGTGAAATATCTGACTGGATTGGACTGGTGGCTCTCCGGTGGTTCTACTTGAGTTCTACTTAAATAGATTTTAATAAATGTGTAATTGCTGATATTTTGAAGTTTTCTACGATAAGGCATCTGTGGAGGGACTCTCTTGTGTCAGTGCTGTGTAATAGTCAGTAGGCTGTCTGTGAGACGGGGGAGTTTACACTTCAGCATTTCAACAAAATGACACACCAGCGTTTTTGAGTTCTATTAAAGATAAAAGATGAGGGAGCGCCTGTTCGACTGGCTAATTGATTTGAAATCTTTTTTAATAAATGATAATACAAATACTTTTAATTTCTTGTGATATAAGAGAAATAAAAGACTTTAGGACTTCATTAAAAAGGAATAATTTTTGGTGTCATAACCGTAACACTGCTTTGCCTTGCGCCACATCGCACCACTCTAGCGTTGATTCTTTTTCTATAACAGCATGGCACATCAGAGTTATATTTTATTTGGGTAGTATAAACAAATCATATAATGATTTCCTAAACAACTTTATTTAGATGTGTAAAATGTGATTATAATTTTGAAATAAATCCATTCTTGGTAGTGGACTTGTACTTTGGGATCTGACTGTATATAAATATAAGACCTGCCTGTTTGCTTATACGTTTAGACTCGACGCTCCATCCATGCTAGCTCGTGCTTGTGTTTGCTAGCTGTTTTGACGTGTGTGTTCAGTTTGTGACTGCGGTGCGCTCGATAGTTTGTGTGTGGCGTTTAATGAAGCGGACCTGTTAGGAGTCGTGCGGTGTCATTGTCGTTAAAGGACGGTCCGGATGAAGGCTGGGAGTTCCAGAGGAAGAGGCAGTATATTCTGAACCGGGCTCGACTCAAGGCCCAGCTCGCCTGCCAGCAGTACACCTTCTATGTGGCTCAAAAGGTAATCCACAAACGCTGCTGTC
Organism: Dinotopterus cunningtoni; assembly: GCA_028565755.1. Classification (NCBI taxonomy): domain Eukaryota; kingdom Metazoa; phylum Chordata; class Actinopteri; order Siluriformes; family Clariidae; genus Dinotopterus; species Dinotopterus cunningtoni. The sequence goes on from JAOTRS010000047.1 coordinate 4,232,909, forward strand.
GTCTGGAGAGTGTGTCTGGGAAAACAGGACCAGGAAACTGCATCCTCCAATAAAATACAGCTGCACCTTGGTGATTTCTACTAGAAATGTTAAAATTGTCCATTAAAAAAAATCTAATCATTACCTAGATAAAGATAAAAGGGATTCTTTAAAAGAGAAACTTTCTAGGTTGGGAAAATCTGTTGTCTATTTCTGGTCCGAAAGTTCTGGTGAAAGAAGTTACATTTTGGTTATATCTCATAGCGCGACAGTGATACGTTTAAGATGCTACTAGGGAAAAATCTATAAAACATTGGCAGATAATGTTAAGCGTATAAATAATTTGTAAATTGTAGAATAAGAGTTCTCAAAGTGGGGAACCACAACATTCCCTGGTGGTCCATGGTTATTTCTTGAAAAAGGATTTGGTGAAAATTATACTCTAACATGATCGAAGCTGGGTTTATGATGGAGTTCTTACAGTTATTAGCCAGTTTCATTATTCACAGAGGGAATGTTTCAGTCCAAACCTCAATAACTCAAAAGCAGGTTTACGTCAACTTCAATCTAATGTGGAACTGTGTCGGAACGCCAGGAATCAAAAGCACCGCGGCTCCAATAAATCACTATGAAGTTCTTACGCAGTTAAAAACGCGTCTGATTCCTGTTCTAATGGGGTTTGGAGATTTTTTCTTTTTTTATTGTTAAAGTTCTCCTCGGCTGTACATGTCTTGACACTCCTTGGTGTTATATTACGTCTGGTTCCAGATCAGGAAGTGTGAGTGTAGACTGGAAGACCCAGATTCAGATTTTATCTCTTTGCACGAATTCACGCGACAGCTGGAGTTCAGCAGGAAGTTATTTTTAATAACGGTTGCATAAACAACACAGAATTCATGTTTTGGCATGTTTTGGAAGACAAAGTCATGCAGCGGTGTTATAAAACAGGTGTGTGTAGTATAAACTCAACCGATCGACTTTAACTGGAGAGTTACACTTCTACTGACTTCTTTTGGTGTTAAAAAAATATGCCAAATCTTTTTCTTCGAGGTCAGAAAGCAGAGTGTCATATGAATCTAGAATTGTGAACTTTTTAAGGTTAACTGGGAAAGCTCAGAAGCTCCGCCCCTGTCCACATTTCACACGCTCATGCTCTGGAACTGGTGTGGTTCGGCATCATGTTCATTATATGATGCATTTATCACTATTTACTCTCGCTTGGTAGCTTTTCGTTTTTTAGCTTTTACTCAAACCCAGTCTGTCTGGAAGAAACAACCACGCCACATGTCAGGGGTTGAACCAGGGGTACTGGACCGTTTTTTGGTCATCTTTTTCTGTTTCTGGTCAACTTCCATGCATACTCTTTCTCACAATATCAGTACAACATTTTCTTCTTAACAATACAGGCCTGAATATCTGTTCAAGCTTTGATCATTTCCAGACCATTTTCTGGACTCCAGCCTCCTTTTCTGTAAATCAAAGAAAAAGAAGATGGCTTCTCTACCATTCAGATCAGCAAAGTTGTTTTCTCATCATGTAAATGAGTCTGGATATCCAGTACGATGCAAAAGTCTGCAAATGTTCCTATATATGTTTATGTCCGCATTATAAAGTACAAAACCATTCACAATTTCAAAACATAAGTAAAAAATGAATTAACAAATAATATAACAGCACAATATTTGTGTGCATGTAAATGAAGAAACATATTACACGAGGGACCTAATGTAGCCTTTTTTGGGGTTTGACAGAGTTACCAGAATCGCTCGTGGTCTCCAGCACACCCAGTAAAACCTAACAGCTGGTTTACTTACAGTGCTGTACAAACATATTGGACACGTACAGAAATATGCCATAAGCACCAGTGCCTTTGAAAACCTTTCTGCATAAAAGAAACAATCTATATCTATTAAGAGCACAAAAGAGTTATAAAATAAACACAGTCAATAAGCAGTAGCGCTGGATACAGATGTGTGTAGTTGTATAACTAAACCTGCCATTAGGTTTTTACTGAGTGTGCTGGAGAATCTGAGTTATCTCCGACAACTCTGACTATACTAATCAAGTTCTCACATGCCTCCAAACGATCACATGAACCTGTCTGGAACACTTGGTTGCTTCTTCAACTTTTTAAATAAGTGTACCGCCTCTGGAATTGAGATGGTGTGTTTTCCAGTGTTTTTTTTATTTTCCATAAATTTTTTGATGTGTTTTAAAACTTAATTAAGGGCAAGAACAGGATCTTCTTGGACTTCTTCTACACACTTATTATTATTATTATTGTTATTGTTGTTGTTGTTGTTGTTATTATTATTATAACTATATACAGCTTTGTGCTTTGGATATTAATAATAATCATGAGAATCTGCTTGTGAAGGACGTGTGTGTGTGCGTGTGGTTTCCTTCATTGTTCATTGTGTGTTTTCTTTCTCAGGGTGAGATGATTTGTCAGGAGAAGGAGGAAGAGGAGGAGGAGGGTCGGGGAGGGCGAGCGAGTGTAAGTAACTCTGTTCTGTCCCCGATATACAACACGACACACTGCTGTGTTACACAATTTATAATCAGGTGTAGATGAGCAAGACAAGAAATGAATTAAAGCAAGAGAACAATCTACTATAATATACGTACTGTAATAATGTGTAATTTTTTTTAAAGTAAATGTTATTTGTCATATAAAACAGTGCATAATGTATTTTAATTGAACTTGAATACAGAGTGAAGCTCAGAGCCCAGTGTATTCACCACCGTTCGGCTTGAAACCCCGATCAGGTGAGAGAGAGACACACACACACACACACACACACACACACACACACACACACACACCAGGGTATAGGAAATAGTTTACTTAAGGTCACACATGAGGTCTCATTGCAGGAGGCTGAAAATGCCGTGTGCTTTTGTAACTCATGTACACTGATATTTATTTAAACAGTTAATTGAATCAGACACATTTAGAATTTTACCATGACAAATCTACTGCCAGTAATAATAATAATAATAATAATAATAAAGCAGTTTTTACACATTGAAAACCTTAGTAAACAAACTGTAGGCTGCAAATCAGTTAATATTCAAATGTATATGTATGTACATAATATCATCTGTACAATTTTTTTAAGTAATTTAAAGTTCCATTAATTACTTTTTTATTGATTATTCAGTTGTGAACAAAAACAAGCAAACATTAGCAATGCTTCAGGAGTGGGAAGAGGGACGAATAAGTAAATAAGAGGGGATATGGGGGTAAATACTGTAGGTACACACGGAGCTTCAATTAACGTGCAAAAACTTATCACTTCATTACATTTTTTCAATTATTCAATCTCCAGTTATTAATTGTTGGATGTAGCTGTATGAAATCTGTCTGTGGTACGTTCCATAATCACAATGTTCAAAATGTCAAGTTGGGATGGGACTCGAACCAAAATAGTCTCTTTGGGGCTTCAGTAATACGTTTTCTTTTAAACTTAAAAACACTAAGTGTTCTGTCAGAATCATCTACTAACAAAAGTAAACCTGAACATAAAGGAGTTTAAACTTTCCACACACTTCCAAAATCTCTCGATGAGTGTGTGTTTATAAAACACATGTATATGATCCCCAATACTACAGCCTGTACACATTTTATCACTGGATAATTAAAACAAATGCAGTCTGCTCTGCACGGCGTCCTGTGAACTCTGTGAACTCTGTCAGCAAACTGGATGTGAATCAACTGATGTGCCAGACTTTTAGATCTAATGAAGAGATTACGCCAAACAGTCTCGCAGTCGAGCTCAGTCATTTTTTAATGATTTGGAATAATCAGATGGAAATAAAGTGTGGATCTGCCGACACACTGCGGGTCGTAATCAAAGCTAAAAATATTAGTGTGTGTGACCAGGCAGCCTGCTTATTATTAGTATTTATATCTAGCTATATCTAAAATTCTCAAAATTTTGCCTCGGCCCTGTTACTGACCCTGAGCTACATTTGTAAAACAGGACTTTTTAAACTTTTTTGGGCAAATGAGCCCATTTTGGAGATTTCTAGCCACTCCAAGCACTTGTATTTTAGTTGTTCCTCATTATTTAGCATCACACTTGCCTTCGAAAAAAAAAAAAAAGAAAAAGAATAATTTGGCATTGCCCAAACATATTCAACATATTTGATTGATTTGATTGTTCTTAAATGCACCATGTAATTTGATGTTTTTCAGCTTGCCTACCGTACCTGAGTGGAAATTCTGTCCTTAATTTATACATGTTGATACAATAATCTTTAAAAAAATAATAATTCCATATTTAATAAATATTTCTACATATTGTCCTGCTAGTTTTCCTTGACTGATGTTTTTCCACACCCTCGGTCAGGTTCACGCAGCGCTATCGACAAGCTAGTGGCAGGAAAACATTTGTCCCTTTTTAACTGCAGAACTCGGACACTCGGGCCGCGCGTCAGGGTAGCGAGAGATTTACAAATAAATAGTGTTTATTTAAAGTGGTGTCGCTTATGCTTCTCCCAGTAATCAGTAAACAAGAGAAACAAAATGTGTCATTATATTCATTTCATATTCAAGTCAATAAAACACAAGAGGAGATTTTGATTTCCAGATTTCCATGCTTTTAATCTGACTTTCTGTTCGTGAACTAAATGTAGACAGACGAAGGTTGGACAAATATACTTCATGCTACACCAAAGCTGCTTCCTAAACTTCTACAGAATGCTAGCAAACAAATCCTTCCATGCTAGCATATGACAATTGACAATTGTTAAAAGTGCTATACAAATAAAATTGAATTGAATTGAATTGAATAGCATGTCCACCGTTAGCTGTGCCCGAGCAAGCATTAGCCATGTGCTACAATTAAGCAATTAGCAAGAAGATATGGTTAATTTTAGCAACAATGTTCAACAAGTAGATAAAAATATTGTTTGGAACACGCTCTATTTATTTCTAGCCTTGTTAGCTTAATCTGAGGTTAAGTGTTAGCTCTTCAGGAGCAGCCCTGCTACAAACATTAGCTGTAACCGGTAGCTAAGCCTAACTGTAGTAATAAACTCCATCTCACAGCTTTTTTTTTTTTTAAACCTCGATTAATATATGATCTAGCGTTCTGCTTATTTTAGCTAATATTAGCCATTTAATAAAAGTGAACATCATTAGCTTGGTTTTATTAATGTTGCTCTGTATAACACCTTAAGCATGTTTGTTTTTATGATGTTTTTTTTAACATTTTAATCCTAATTTTTGACATTTTCTTTAACCCTGTCTTGTCCTGACTAACACTCCCCTATGTTTGCGATATTTTTGAAACATGCCTGTTGCCTCCTCCCACTTCCCTCTGGCCCTATACCGCTCCTGTGTGTAGCTCCGCCCCCTGTCCCATCCTCCCCGTTGTCTGTCAGTAGAGACACGCCCAGTAGGCCACATGACGGATCCATTCTGCATAGCGGTATGTTCGCTCAGGAAACTGCGCTGCTGTCTAATCATAATCTAATCATAATCTAATCATAATATTCCTATAATCTAATCCACGCCGTTGAGTTTATGAATTTGAATAAAATTCAAAGTTTTAATAATTCTTTTCTGATCACTGTTTACCTTCAGATAATTCTCAGTCCTGATTGACTGTAGTTCTGAGCGCAAAAAACCAATCACGCTCGCTCTAATCTGTTATCGTTTCTATAGTAACAGCTCATACACAGGGACACAGGGTGTGGTTGATGTGTTTCATAATCCAAGTCTAATAAGAAGTAGATTTAAAAAAAAATAAAACAACAAAATGATAATTATTGATATTGTGGAGTTTAAGAATATTTATTTACTATTTATCTACGGAATGAGTCTCCAGTTTTACTACATGGAGAAGTCTTCAGAACGGGGAAAAGTTTGCATTCCTCAGGAACATTACAAGCTGCATATGTCTCTTTCTTTTACCTTCAAGAGAGACAAAACAAAGTCTGGTGAAAGTTTGCTTAAACACACACTACCAGTCAAAAGTTTGTACACCCCTTCTAACTCCATGGTCGTTCCTGATTTTTATTTCTTTCTACACTGTAAAGCTTCATAACGGCTCTAATCTGAGGTGCTGGTTGTTAATTGGTGATTTCTGAGGCTGGTGACTCTGAACTTCTCCTCTGCAGCAGAGCTCAGTTTTGGACTTCATGAGAGACAGTTTCATCACTGTGCTTGATGGGTTTTACAAACGCACTTGACACAATACTGTTCTTACAAGAACCGTTCCTGAACAGCTGACCTTCATGTCCTCAAATAACACCTGACTTAATTACCTAATGCCACGTGTGTTGTTTCATAGTTTTGAAAAAAGTCAGTATTGTTTTAGAATGCAGCAAATAAATCCAAACTTGTGTCCAGACCTTCCACTGGTACTGTGTATGATAAATCCGACCTTGAACTTGGTTAATTTGACATGAAATAACCTTAAACAAATAAAATAAATACTTTTTTTTAAAGTATAAAAGTGTCATGTTTGGCAATGTACTGTGGTATAAAAGTGATAAAACACTTCAGGACTTGCAGCTGAAATTCAGGAGGGAACGCTAACACAGATACTGGCGCTTTTATTCAAGGATCAGTTCAGAGTGTGCATAAAAACTATATAGATGGCTATTATGAGGCACACACACACACACACACACACACACACACACACACACGCAGATGAGAGGAAGCGAGAGAAATCTTTCTGAAGAATTGTGGGACGGCTGCCTTAAACTGTGCCGTGTGTATTTATAGTCCTGCTGCATTCGAGAAAGGAGGGGGAACAACTCTCGACACAGAACACTTTGAGAAAAACTAAAGCTATATGTCTGCCTCCTGCTTTTCTTTCTCTCTCACACACACACACGCGCGCGCGCACACACACACACACACACACGTCGTCGCTGTTCTGATGTGATCATGCCCTAGATGATTTGCTTATCATCAGTACGACCTGATTATGATCTCTGAATTGTTTGAGATATCTTTATCTTTAAGCTAGTCCACAACCTTAGAATTAATAGAAAGAGTTTAAAAAGAAATATCTAAATTAAAAATGCTCAGCTCTAGAGCCTTCTAAGCCATCTAGAGAGCTGGACAGAGAGATCTGTGATGTTCTGCAGGAAACAGAACGTGCTCTCCTTTTTATTTTTAGCCTCGGCCTCCTTTTCAAGGCCTTATTTGAGGCTATTATTCTAGGGCAGCCACTCATAGCCTACACACACACACACACACACACACACACACACACAGAGCTTTGTCACACTCACTTACGGTTCAGTCATGAGATTTCTATCTCTACTGCACTGTGGAATAGAGGCTGCGCTCGGCTGATTGTAAACGGCCCAGACTTCCTCTGCAGTGTGAGAGCCACGTTACACTTCTCTGCCCTCTACTTATCCCTCTTTCCATCTCCACAATCGCTCCTTAAACATTTAGCTGCTCTTTTCCCAGCCCTCCCTCCGCTCCAACACGGCACTCCCACGTCTCAGTGTGTTATCGACATGAACGAGGTTAATGATAAGTCATGAAGGAGAGGGAGGGAGAGGGAGATGAACAGGAAGACTGGTTGTTCGTCCAGACAAGCTCTCGGCTGCTGTTTACGCTCACGCGGGTTTTTATGGCCTCGATCTTTGCCCCGGTGTTAGCAGACCTGGCTGGAGCAACCCGACTTCCTTCTGTCTGGGACTTTGTTTACTTTTTGAACTCGTTGATTTGACATCAGCAATGACAAGAACGGCTAAAAAACTAATCCACACGGGTAGTGAAAGTGCGCGGGTTTCATTGTTGGTGCGCTATTTTAGGAATCACATCCTTTCTTGTGCATAAACTCTGAACTGAACAACCGCTCTGAGAGGTGCTGGCAGCAAACAAGCCCTGGAGCAGCGAATATAATCTGCACCTCTTTGACTCCCCCTCATGGCTGCTTCTGACATTGCCTAATTTATTCCAGTTATGCCTCGAGGCTAATTTAAAAAAGAAAATGCGCATCCTAATTCAGGCTTATCTGCTGCTGTTTTTTTATTTATTTATTTGGTGTCATGAAAAGTAAAGTGTGTGAAGTGTGCCTCAGTGTGTAAAGGCTTTGAGTTACTCATCGGTTGGAGCCCCAGATCCGTCAGGTTGCCGCTGTTGGGCCCTTGAGTGAGGCCCTTAACCCTGACTGACTGCGCACTGACCCCGGCCTACTAACAGTAAGCTGGGATATGTGAAGAATGAAGCATTTTGATGTGCAGTGAAAGAGTAAGGGTAGTTCAGCGGGTAAGGCATTACACTGGAGGTCCTAGGTTCAAAACTCATGACCACCAAGTTGTCCCTTTAGGGCCCTTGAGCAAGATCCTTAACCCTCAATTGTTTAGGTGTATAATGAGGTATAACAATGCACCTCGCTCGGGTTAAGGGCGTCAGCCAAATGCCGAAATGTAAATGCAGCAGTGTACTGTATATGTGATAAATAAAGGCTGGACTTGAAGAAATTAAAAAGAAGACTTGTCTCGAGTCTTGACTATATCCTCCCTGGCCACTTTTGACCCATTTTGCCTTTAGAACTTCCTTAATCCTCCATGGCATAGATTCAACAAGGTGCTCGATAAATGTTGACGAGCAGATTTGTGGCCATGATGCAACTCTCTTGGATCTCCACCACGTCCCAACGCTGCTCCATTGTATTGCCGTGTGAGTACAGTGACCTCAGCATCATGTTTGGGATGACTTTAGCTTTGTGACATGGCCTGTGCTCATAAAGGGATGGACACATTCAGCAACAATACCAAACTGACTCCACACACACGCGCTAAAGTTTAATGATCTGATTCCTGCTGCTTACCGCAAATTTCATTAATCATTGCTGCATACCTAAATACAGCATCCGAGCTTCTTATTACATTCTTAATTATTACTCCTGACTATAATTACCAATTACTCACCATGATGTAAATTAAAGTGTGATTTTTCTGTAAAAGAAAAAAACCTGTAATCTCACCAAAATCCAAAGCATCAGATCAGTGTCATGTTTTTCTCTCAGGAAAAAAAAAATCCTCTCTTTCCTCACATCTCGATCCTTCCCCGTGTCAATAGTCTACTATCGCATGGTAGTTTAAATTGTAGTGTTCTGATCGCTGTTCGTTTCTGCTTTCTGAAAGTTTTCCTGAGAACTCCGAAGAGTCTCGAATCAGTGGATCCTCAGTTCACCATGAGGAGGAAGATGGAACAGCTGAGAGAGGAGCTGGAGCTCATGGAGCAGCTACGAGAGGTACACACACACACATACACACACACACACACGTTTACCCATCAGATACACTCATTATTACTTAAACCGAGCCACATTTACATTGTGTCTTTGTGTGTGTGTGTGTGCTGTTTAGAGCATTGAGAGCAGACTGAAGGTTGCGCTTCCTGAAGACCTCGGCTCCTCGCTCATGGATGGGGTGGTGCTCTGTCATCTAGCCAATCACGTTAAACCGCGCTCGGTTGCTAGCATCCACGTTCCTTCTCCAGCAGTAGTGCGTTACCCTGAACACACACACACACACACACACACATACACAGTTTTTGTAGAGTATATGTGCTGAATTCTGTTGATTCAGGAGATCTCCTAGTTTTTAAGATAAACGCAGCATTCTTGTATATATATTAATAAGTCAACAATCATAAAAAGATCTCGAAACTGTCAGATGTCCTCACATTGTAAAAAAGGTATCTCTATAATCATGGACACATTCAGTTATCTCTAAAGAGCTAAATATGAGCAACATTCAAGTCAAACTGGGACTTGTGATGAAGTTTCTGCTAAATGAAGGCTTAAAACTGACATTTACAGAAGACTTCAAGCCCAGTGCAGTGATAAGACGCTTAGCCGCAGTGAAACGTGAATGTTACAAACATTTTAAATAAGGCCTACGTCCATGAATGTTGATCCCGGCCGAGGTGTCTCTCAGCTCTCTGCAGTCGTTCCCGTCAACATTCGGTGAGTGGAACACTGAAAACTCATTCACCAACACCACTTACACGTTACAGGAACTCAGACGGAATTTATTGCCACATCCCCTGAACAGTCCTGACCTCACTCCAAGACATTTCACTCCAACCCTTCCCAAGTGTTTGACTGAGGGTACTTAGTTAGTAACCTAGTAGCCCAGGGTAAGGATCTAAACTTAAGCTCTTTTGTAAGTCGCTGTGGATAAGAGAATCCGCCCAATGCGTAAGTGTAAAGGAGTTCCTGGGAGGCCGGCGTTTCAGAAATGAATCAGGCAGTCTGATCATGGCTCTGACTTACTGAGCAAACTTTCTATCTTGATGGTGTCCAAGCACTAGTGATAAGTGCATTAGTGTAGCAGGGGATTATATAGAGAAATAACTGTGTTCTGTTATTCTGCACTGTTATTAAAAGTCCCAGTTTGACTCGAACGCCTGTTGTACATTCTCATGCACACCATCAACCTTCATACATGCCAGCTTCCTGACTAGTTTTTCCTTTGTACCCCTCCAGCCCAAGCTCAGTATGGCTAAATGCCGGCGGAACGTCGAGAACTTCCTGGACGCCTGCAGGAAGATTGGAGTTCCCGAGGTGAGTGACATCATTTCCTGTACAACAAAGAATGAAAATAGAACAAGCTTTGTTAAATTGTATTGAGACAGAATTATGAACAGTCAAGCATTGGAAATCTCTTACACACACACACACACACACACACACACACACACGCTACTGCTTGGAAAATTGCAGTTTGATTGACAGAGGAATACACAGCACTTTTTCCATGTCTGCATGTCTAACCGTGAGCAGGAAGTCCCACAAGTGCAGATCACCCTGGAGTCGTCGTGCTTCCTCATCAGTGTGTGTGCGTGTGTATGTGTGTGTGTGTGTGTGTGTGTGTGTGCATGCATGTGCCGATAGTCATGATAAAGCTCGGTCACAGTGATGGTGAAAACGTTCACCTATAACTCTGTCCTGTGTAAATGAGATAGAGCAGAAAGAAAAATTTCCTAATGAGTCATAGAGACACAATGTGCAGACAGAATGTGATGTAATTATTTAAACAAGAGTGATTGTTCTAGTACAGTAAAAGAGCGGGAAGTTACTGTAATATAAAAATGCATTATCGGCACATGTTTCATCACGGCTTGGGCTTTCTCCATCACACCTTGATTGTCCGTGTGTGTGTGTGTGTGTGTGTGTGTGTAAGATGTCTAATGATGCTTAGTTACCAGCAGAGGTGGGTAGAGTATCCAAAAATGTACTCAAGAAAGAGTAGCTGTACTTCAAAATAATATTACACAAGTACAAGTAAAAAGAAGTCATTTAAAATATTACTTAAGTAAAAATAAAAAAGTCTTCTGTGAAAAGATACTCAAGTACTGCGTAAGTGTTTCATCATAATGTCTGATTTATTTTTTTAGAAATTATAATAAATATATATGCCAACATTGCATCATTCATTGAAACAGCTAAACTTACTGTGACACGTTTCCTCTGGTTAGAAGGTGTGTT
>JAOTRS010000047.1:4245980-4256277 GCA_028565755.1 Dinotopterus cunningtoni
AGGGTACCCGCTGGTTTGGTTTTTGGTTTTTTTATTAAACAAATGATGGCATGGTGCAAAAACATCTTGATCTTGTTCTTTGGCTGATGTTGTATTTGCTGAAAACTAAGACCCGCTACAATCAGGTGATTTTACACATTTTTTTTAAACACAAAATAAAAATATAAGAATTAAAAGAGGGGCTACTAACTTTTGAACCTGACTGTATGAACAAAAAATAAAATATAAACAATGATTAGATTCAGTAGTACAAACAGTTAGTGTAAAATCATGGATTAAACTGGATTGGAACTCCCAAGTAGATAAAAGTGTACTTTATAATTTATGCCATTCTCTCTGTTATTTATTTATTTTTGCGTTGTCATGATGATGATGTAATATTTCACATCTCTCAGACTCTGTACAGATAGCTAATTAATTATTGACATGCTGCCCAGTGAGAGGAGCGACAGGTTAAAAAGCTGCTGCCTAAAGGTGTACATGGTGTTTAATATTGGCACATGCCTATCGTAGTGTAGTGACAGCTGGCGTTTTACTCTTCATGCTTGGCGTCCTGCTTTTACTTTCTCCTCTGCACGCGCTCTGTACCATGTGCTCTGTACCCTCAGATCTGCTCAGGTTAAACATTCTGGTCTGTTTCTAACGTCATTCATGCTGTAATATAATATGGTCGTCTTTTATGAAAATATAAACATCAATACCGATCAGGGCAGCTCCTGATATTGTGAGTGCCCCCTGGTGGGAGTGTAAATAAGGTTAAGGTTAAATTTTTAAACGCCAAAGAAAAACTTAGATTTGTATAAAATTGGTAAATCACTTGATTTAGCCTGAATCCCCAGTGTTTGCTTGTCACCTGTACTCTGACACTACTAAACCCACACCCATGTGTATCCCTGTTGGCCTCGGGATGACTCTTCTTCTCCTTCTGCCTTTATTCTTTCATTTCTTTCCTCTTTAACATCCTCCACCTGTCTCCCATTCTCCTTCTTCCATAATATTATTCCTTTTTCCCTGGTATCTTTTCTTTTTCCTCCCCCTTCCTCACACTCCCTCCCGGCACATCTCTTTCCTCTCTCTCAGTCGTCTCTCTGTTCGGCATTCGACATACTGCAGTGTTCGCTGAGGCCGGTCCGGGGCACAGTCCGAGCCCTGGTGTCACTGGAGGACAAGGGAGTGAAGGAAAAAGAAGGAGGGGTGCACGGAGAAACAAAGGAAAGAGAAAAAGTGGAGAGCGAGAGCCTGAGTCCGTGCCAGGATCAGTCCTCTCCCTGGCATATCTGGGATCTGATCGGCTCGAGTCTGGTGCAACTCTTCTGCCTGCTGCTTCTCTTCGGGGCCTACACCTGGAGCGAACTGACATAACACACGTTCCTACACAATACTCTATATACACACACACACACACACACACACACACACACACACACACACACACTAATGCAGACTCTGTGGATAGCACATTAAAATTACCCTGAATTTACTCCCTCCATTTAAACCACACTGCCCATGTTCCACTCGGGCTACTACCACAACAGCACCCTTCATTTCTATTAAAAAGCTAAATAAAAGAGCAAAACAATAACCTAATAGCAGAACATTATCACAGATCATTTACAAGGTTTTCCAGTTATCTGGGAGTGTAAAAAGCACAGAAATATTTTGTTATGCACCTGCAGGTTGTACAATCGTGACATGGATGCAGATTAGGTTTTAAACAGAGTTTAAATGCATCCCTGTGCTGTTTTAATGTCACTTACAAGGAGAAGTATACAATAAGCACTGGAGGACATGAGGACTCTGAATGAAGGGAGTCACTGTGGGTTTAAACACTAGATAGATGAAAGCTTATACACTCCGGAACAGAGGGTTATTTTCTCACACATGCGTTTATGTCAATGAATTATAATTATATTGTCTTAACAAATAGTCAAGAACTCTGCAGTTAGATAATTAGATGCTTGACAGTACAGAGGCCACGCCTCCTGCATTTTGACCAACAGGCACAGTGACCTTCTGAGTACCTAATAGTGCAAAGGCCACACCCACTTTATTGTGATTTACAGGCACAGAAGCCACACCTCCTTCATTGTACCTGAACATGGACAGGCCACACCTCTTTTACTGTGAATTACAGGCTCTTGATTTAGTAGGCCACACCTACTTCATTTTACCTGATAGTGTATAGACCACACCACAATCATTGTGAGTGACAGACACAGAGGCCACGCCTCCTTCTTTATGACTGATAGGCAGAGACGCATTGTGGAAGAGAGATGATGAGAAAGGAAGACAACAATGTTTCTAAATTTCAGTCTTTTTAGCCACCAGTCAGAGGAAACGATCCGTCGTACTTTAGCAGAACCCTTCAGCTGCAGTTCTGAGGCCTCACTGAATTACTGAAGGATGTGTGTGATTACTTCAGCATGGATTATTAGCACAGGGTTAATTAAGATAATCTGCATTTTGTACTTACTGACTACTTCAGTCTTTCGTCTTCAGTTTAAACGTTATGCAGTAAAAACTCAGACAGTACATCATGACTGAAGGGACACTAATGAGGTTTGTTGAAAAGGGCGTTAATAATTTAACATGGAGTCATTCCCTTACCTGATAACACACACACACACACACACACATTTCTCATGCACATTTCATGCTTCCCATATTTCTCATAATCCCCTCTCAGAAGAGTTTTCAGATAAGTATCTTTATGAGCTGCTGTTGTAAAAACGTTGGCCTGAATATGATTAACATCTGTAACATTTGTGCTAATGAACGTTTCAGTTCAGCACGTGTGTGTGGTTTTCCATTACTTGCTGTTAAATATTCTAAAGAAGCGTGAAACAAAATTTTCACATCATAAGCACAGTGATTAAGAGACCGCTAGCTTCTGTTTGTCTGTACGGCAACTGTACTATTACACACACACACACACACACACACAGGTTTTCAACAATTTATGTCGGATTCAAATCGACAATTCAGACGCGAGTAACACATAATGGTACGTTAGTATAGGAATTGTACTGAAGGGCTAATCTAATGTATGAGGCGTATGACAGGAGCGCGCTCTGTGCTTTTAAACTCTTGAGCGCACCTTCCAGCTGACTTCCCCTCTTTAATCTGGTCTATACTCTTCATACTGTACATAGCTGAAGTTATGAGTGTGTTGATTAGCTAGCATAGTCCTTCTATCTATCCATCTTTTTAATCTTTGATAGCTCTCTCTTTGTTTCTATTTACACTATATATTTTACTGTATATTTTTGGAATATGAGGTGATAAAGTGGAGGTCCAGTGCTTAGCATTATGATAAGTAAGCTAACAGAGCAGCGGCGAGGGGAAGCGGTAATGGTGTGGTGCAGATGGGTTTGAAGCACGGGGCCGGACCACTCGGTTCCAGCGAGACGCCATGAGACTTTGCACTTGTGAAATCTTTGTTATGTAAATGCTGAGTGAACCTTTGACCTGAGAGTATTTACACCGTATTTCTGGTACCTAAAGAGCACCTTCTGTGCACATCAGGTGTGTTCTGGCTAAAGCTCTTACTGCTTTTAATCATTTTTAAAAAAGGAGGCATTTTTTCTTTGGAGTTAGAAATGAAGAATGACGGAGACGTATAATTCAGACTCTTCTGAGAAATCGTCATGGCTGCAGGTGGTTTTCATTTCCTTTGCTTTAGTTGGTCTTGTTTTACCCTGCTGCTGTGACACAGTGATGTAATCATCTATTATATAAGTTCTATAAGGCTCTGTGAGGCGTGTGTAGTTTATATGAGACTATAAAAAGGTAATAAAGGTACAGTTTGAGGTTCTGCTCGTGTGTGGGTTTCAATTTTGTTTTTGTTTTTTTGGGGGGTTGGGAATCTGGTCATGTGCTGCTCCTGAGCTGGTCTGAGTGCTTTTAGAGTACTTTTTTTACACACTGTGTGTGTGTATGTATATATTCATGTATACACATACATCCAGCTGTACCACGGCATACAAATCTAATCCATCCGAGAGACGAGCTCTTAAGGTGAAATTTCATATTGTGAAACGCATTTTCATGTAGGAAATAATGTGAATGCAGGTAATCCGTTCCAGCCAAGTTTCCAACACTATAATCATATTTTTGCATTTAAAAACAATCAAAACTTTTAGAAAAGACATGTAAATGAAGACATAAAATCTGAAATAAATAGACATTAAACCTCACTTAACCTTAATTTATGGTTGACCATAAATGACCGGCTGCTTTAAAAACCAAACTAAAAGCGGCTTCCTTTTCTTTATGCTACCGTCCTTGATAACATTTTCATGACCCATGATGCTGTCTCTTCACTAAATCATAAGACTCCACAAAACATTTTGAACGGCTCTCAGATGTACACGTGACTTAGGCGTTCAATTCGGCACAGTTTGTTCGCTCGTATGCCAGAAATGCTTCATACACAAAAAACGTTTCTGACAAAATTCAGTCATTGAAGAAAAATATTTGTATGCCAGAAAAGAAAGCAGCTCATTATACTGTACTGTATATATGATCACTTTCCAGAAAAAACAAATGAAAAAAGACGAACTGGACGCTATGGAAATATGCATTCGAAAAAGAAACAAGTGCAACAGTCTGGTTCTGCAGCATTCTGAAAAAACTCAGTAGCACAATTAAAATTTCCTTATAAATCTGCGCACAACGTACCCGAGACTCAAGGTTCCTTAAAGTGTCGTCATGCCAAACGCTGACTTTGTTTCATTAATTACTGTTTTTTTTTTTTCTTTTTTGAAGGCATCCTTGCTCTAGAGTGCATTTCAAGACGTTTGCACAGTACTGTATATAAAAGGCAGTCGTGTTGCTGAGGTCATTATGAGGACCCTGAACATGTGGTGCCTGGACCCCTAACTCTACTGTCAATGCAAGTTCTTAAGTACAGGCTGGTCCAGAAGTCTGGATCTGTTGGCAAAAATGTGCGTACATGGAAGCAAATACGCTTTCTGATTTCACGGCATGCGTGTGTGTATACGCCAGAAACAAGAATGTTGACCGTTTCCTAATGTTCCAGATCCGACACTGTTCCATGCACAGATGATTTCCTCCTTTGGTCTAGAGTACTGTAGATTTTAGATGAGTCCAGTGGTGTTATTTAAGGACAAGTGCATGTGGATTTGGATTCATGGGCCACCCTGTATATGATTTAAATATTTCATATTTAAAAAATGGTTAAAGCCTTATGGAATAAATTTGTTCCAAATGCAACTAGTAAATGTTCAGTGGTGGCTCAATCAGTTAAGGCTGTGGGTTACCCTTAACCCTATCTGCTCCAGAGGGCGCTGTAACCTGGCTGAACCCGCGCTTTGCCCCCAGACTGGGATATGTGAAAATGTCATTTTGTTATGCTATAAGGTACATGTGACAAATAATTGAATATTATTAATGTTATTAAATAAACACACTTTTCTGTGTTTGTGTTAAATTAAATTGTTTCCCAAAGCAAGTAGTTTTCATTTAGTATTCAGGACAAGGTGTGAGAGTCTCTGCTCATTTGCAGAGGTTAAGAATGCACGCTGATTAAGAAGATCAAGAATGTGTAATCACTTCATCAAGAATACTCTAAAGAAATGAGTAGCTTGTGTTTGTTTGCACTGAGATATGATCCAGCCTCACTCACCCTGTACAGGGTAAGCAGTATGGAGAGAGAGAGAGTGCAGTGTGTGAGCAGTTCCTTAATTCCTTGCCCACTGTGTGTTATATTTATTCTGATAGTGATGATAAATATATATCTGTGCTATGATGTGTTTAATTAATTTTGTGTCCCCCCTTTTTTTTTTTTTTTATCTTACTCTCTGTGTCTCTCTCTGTACTACAGGACAAATTGTGTCTCCCTCATCACATCCTGGAGGAAAAGGGTTTAGTGAAAGTGGGTATCACTGTTCAGGCTCTGCTGGACGAGGCCTTGGTGAAACAGAACCTCTTCACGTGAACTGTTATACACATCAGTGAAACCTAATGAAACTCATCTTTTTTCTTTCTTTTTTTTAAGCATGATATCCAGTACGCATTTACACAAATGTTCCAGTCAACCTTTATTAGCCTAATAGTCCAAAGGTGAACACACGAGACAGAGGGAGAGAGAACATTCCTTATTTAATAGCTATTTATTTAAGAAAGAATATGGTTTAAAGGAAAAAAAAAAAACATAACTACATTTTACTTAGCGACGATTTTTTTACAAGCTGAGCCACGGCAATTCTGCTCAAAGTTTTGTGTTTTTTAAAATAAACTTAGGTGCACAAGGCGTCTGGTCAAGATGAGAGACGTGTGTTAGGGCAACACGCAGCCAAAAATACAATAAAATTATATATATTGTGTGATCAGAACGTTTTCCCTTTTTTTCTGTTTCTTTGAGGATTTTTTTCCTTCCAAACACACCTAAATGTTTTAAATCTATGCAAAGTGGTTTTTGGAGATAATTTAGAGAATTCGAGCAGATGGACGCTTTTTGGATGTCTCAGGGGAGGTGTGACCTCAGTAAGTAGACCAAAAAAAAAAATCTGTCTTTTCTCTGCTTAAGATACATGATTACTTGTGTGTGCAATTTGGAATAAGTGTAAGTTCATTGTTAACTGACAAAACTAAGTAGCAGATAAAGGGAAATGTACATTTGGGGCGGGACAGAGTGATATGTACGACTAGAGATTATATAGAAGAGTTGATTTAAAGCCTTTTAGACTGTGTACTGTATATAATTTGGATCAAGTTTTTGAATAGATGGTTTTATTTGTTCTTTTCTGAGTAATGTCATGTTCACACTATCATGCGAGAATCCCGCAGGAATGTTTAGTTGTCGAGACATTGAGGCAAAGATCATCTGGTGTAGGAACTCCACTCGCATTGGAACACCACTGGTATCAGGTTGTTATTATTTTAATCAAATAATCGTGGGATAATGTTAAATAAATCACAATGCTGGAAATATGACAAAACAATGTTGCATCTATTATTAACAGCTGATGCACTTTTTTTTCCTGGGAACTTTGTCAAAGGACAAGCATTATAAAATAATTCCTCCTACGCAATGCAATTTACCAAACCATTACATCTGGTAAAAGATGAAAGAAGAAGACAAAAAAATCACTTTGAAAGTACATGAAGACTATATGAAAGTACAGTAGACAGCTACATGGGTGGAGTGCTGTAGCGATAGTGTACAAGTGTGACGCCTCAAGCATTAGCGTCATCATTATTATAAGGCCAGTGGTGACTTAATTGGTTAAGGCTGAGGATTTCTGATCGGAACGTCAGGGGTTCGAGCCCCACCACCACCAAGCTGCCCCTGTTGAGGCCTTGAGCAAGTCCCTTAACCCTATCTGCTCCAGGGGGCGCTGTATCCTGACTGACCCTGCGCTCTGACCCCAGCTTCCTTTTATTGTGCTGTAAAGTACATGTGACAAATAGTTGAATCTTAATTCATTGATCTTCCACCTTTCTGTTGCTTACAACAGATTCTTCTCCTTCTGATGGCTTTGCTGCGTTTGGGAGCCGGGGTGCAAATCACAGTGATATTTTCAAAAGAAAATTAAACTGAGATAATGCTGCAACACTCAAGAGACGCACTTTGTGTACAAGACACACGAGATACACTCGCAGAAAGCCGTTGAGTTCGTCCCGTCCTCTTGTGTGGACCCCAGATGTAATGCACACGTACATTGTAAACCTTCTTAAAGTTGTATTTACAGCATTGCTGAAATGTTATTCAGTCAAAATTACTCCAATTACATTTTTATCAAAGTCGTTCTAACTTTCAAAAACAGTGTTGTCCTGATGTTGTGTTTCAGTGGAGCTGTATAACATCACATAACATTAGGGTTCCTTATGTTGTTCTTTGTGGCTCTGCACTGCCTCCACCAGGGTTTGGTTTTATTCTGATGAAAATGGTAGAAGCTACAGCCATATAGCTTTTATAGCTAACCACACACTAAGCAGTGTGAACATTATTACAGCGGTACCTCGGTATACGGACACCCCGCCTCAAGAATCTTTCCCTTAAGAGCTGAATTTTTTCAAGAAATATGGCTCGGCATATGAAGCATTTTTTAACATACGGAATGTCGGCTAAGTTGTGCGTACTGTACATTCGGGAGCCGTTCAAAAATTTTTGAATCAGTGGAAAGAAAAGCGAAGCGAGTTTACATTTTTGTTTGTGAGTTTTTTTGTAATTTGTGTAAGATTTAGTGAAGACACTGCACCACGGGTCCCAAGAATGTTATCAAGGACGGTAGCAAGAAGAAAACTGAGCTATTTTCAGTTTGGTTTTTAAAGCAGCCGGTGCCAAGAGGAATCATAAATTAAGCTTAAGTAAGGTTAAATTTACGTGTTTTCTCAATGTTCTGATTGTTTTTATATGCAAAAATATGATTATAGTGTTGGAAATTGGTAATATTGGTAATATTTTTAGGTGGCTAGAACGGATTATCTGCATTCACAGTACATTATTTCCTATGGGACAACGTGTTTCAAAATACAAAATTTCACCTCTGAAACAAATTAGACTCGTACGCCGAGGTACCGCTGTACATGTAAAGCTGTCTGCTTTACTTCACATTCTAGCATTACTTAGCAAAGCAAGCTAACTGTACTAGCTGCCTACACTCAGCAGTGGCACCGACAAACTCTGCCCCCCCCCCCCCCCCTTGTACATTAAACAGTAATTGGGAATCAGTTGTAGGTTGGAGCTGCAGTTAGCAAGGAACTTTTGCAGCCACATGCAGCGTAGCATTCACGCCAAATGTTCAGAAATTCCACTTTGCCACGTCGTACCTAATGTGAACTGAGAAAGTCTAACTATGAAAACTCAGAATTATTATAGAAATCTCTATATATTTGTATTACCTTGTACCACAAAAAATAATTATGAGTTTTCATTGGCAAAAGAGTCATAGATTTTAAAGTAAGTATATATTTTTCTATTTGTTGTTTGAATCCTGTATTTGCACACGTGTATCTAAACACTTTAAAAGACTTCACAATCTCCTCCATCCGTGAAGAATACCACCAAACTCACTAACTAAATTAATACGGTATTACATATTACAGTAAAGTAATCTAATAGTTTTGTGTTGAAAACGTCTTTTCCTCTAATAATCAGGACAGACCAGACTGTATGCCAGTATTGCACTATTGCTTATGTTGTACAAATACACTGACTTCATATTTTTTTCAATTTAGTAGCAGCAAATTTATAGCTCTGTGATTGAGAAAATACAGCTGTACAAAGCTTTAAAAAAATGACTTAACTGCTTCTGAAATGAGCAAAATCCATCACGTCTACAGTTTGGCAGGCAAGCGCAGTATTACACAATATTGGAATGTTTATTGTAAAAAAAACAGGAGATAAATTTCTACTGTGTTAGTGAAGGTTAAGCCGTGCAGTCATGACTCAAATATTTTCAGAGACACAGTTCTCCTGTTTGTTCAGGATTTTCTTTTTTAACCATTAAGGAAAGAGTTTGGATTTTGTTTAAACTTAATTTGCAGGAAATGTCACAAAAGCGCTCGGCCTACAAATTTATTTTTACAAAGATATTTATTGTGGAAAAACATCACAAGGAATAAACAGGAGAAAATCGTGAGCTGACTAACTTGTGGAAATCAGTTCTACATGTAACGATTGCTTTAAACTGTATGAGGTTCAACGATATCAGTGCTGAGAAATATAGAAACTGCAAATGTTGGAGAAAAAGTGAAACAATTATAGGCTCCAAGCCCCCCCCCGCAAGCCCTATAATATGATAAGCGGTATAGAATGTTAAAGAATAAATAAAACACAAGCTCAGATAGCAATTTCCAACCTGACCTTTAACAGATTACTAATTTAACTAGTAAAATTTACTTTAGTGTGACCGTGTTATGCACAAGAACACTGATCTTTAGATTTTGCCAGACAGACAGCAGGAGTGTATGATGCGTAGGCAGAACTGTATTAAACCAAACACCACCTAGCACAGATGTTTTAATATATACTTCTAAGACCAGTGGATTTTTTTAAGGAACAGGCTGTTTTTGATACCTGCTGAAAGAAAGTACCTTTAGTTTTATACTTTCAATCACATTTGATTATTGTAAAAAGCTTAGACTGTACTTTTTTTTTTTTTTTTTAAACCAGTGTTGGTTCTTTGATGTTTGCCGTGATGTACTGTAGCAGATTTTTACTGTCATGTTTTTGCCTCAACTTTTGTACATAATGTGTGTGTGTGTGTGTGTGTGTGTGTGTTTTGGGTTCCTAGGGGTGCATTCTTAAATTCAGTCTGTCTGAATCTTT
>JAOTRS010000047.1:4357709-4369693 GCA_028565755.1 Dinotopterus cunningtoni
TACAGTTATAGGTAAGGTTTATTGAACAGCCATGTTTAAATTGATTGCACAAACAGTATTGTAATTTATTCATGACATGTTTGTTTATACATATTTGTATTTAATATACAAAATAAGTTTGCAGACACATTTTCAGGGTTTTACAGTATTTTTATATTTTTCAGGTTACATTGAAGTTTAGCCCAACAATTTTAGCCAAAATGCAAATGCTAATTCATTCATGACACGTTTTTTTTAAAATATATATTTCTATTTCATATAGCAAATAGGTTTTCAGATAAGTTTTCAGTGTTTCATACTATTTTAAATGGTTTTGAAGTAATGGCTGTGCTGGTGTGGCTTCAATGGTTTGCACAAGTTTGCAGATATTTTTTACCAGTTTTACAAACCTCATCTTCCAGTGCTTTCCAAAAGTGAGCATTTTGTTACGTTAGAACCTCAAACGTAAATGTTTTTTTTTTTTTTGGATTTTATGTAATATGTCAACACAAAGTGGCACATAATTATGAAGTAAAAGTAAAATTATAAAAGTTTAGCAATTTTTTTTCTCACAAATTACAATCTGAAATCTTTACTCTCATCCCCCTTACTAAAATCCACTGAAACTCATTTCATTTAGAAGTCTCCTAACTAGTAAACTGAGTTTGCTTGTGTGTAATTTACTCTTAGTATAAATGCAGCTGTTCTGTGAAGCCCTTATAGGTTTGGTTAGAGAATATTAGTGAACACACAGCATCATAAAGCTCAAGTAACACACCAGACACATAAGCGATAAAGTTTTACAGAAGTTTAAAGAAGGGTAAAAAAAAATGTCTCAAGCTTTCAACATCTCACTGAGCAATGTTCAATCCATCATCTGAAAATATAAAGAGTATGGCATTACTGCAAACTACCAAGGCATGGCCGTCCACTTAAACTGACAGGCCAGGCAAGGAGGGCATTAATCAGAGAATCAGCTAAGATGCCCACGGTACCTCTGGAGGAGCTGCATGAAAAGCAGCCATGACAAGCCAGGTGGGAGGGACAGCAAACACGTCAAAGAAGGTGCTCAGGTCAGATGAGACTAAAACTTAACTGTTACAGTAAATGCAAAAGCTATGTTTTATAAAAACCTAACACATGCATGGTGGTGGCAACTTCATGTTGTGGGGATGATTTTCTAGGACAGGCACAGGGAAGCTGGTCAGATGGGAAGATGGATGGAGCCAAATACAGGAGGAAAACCTGTACTTAGAAGAAAACCTGTTAGATTCTGCAAAAGACTTGAGACATGGGCAGAGGTTCACCTTCCAGCAGGACACCGACCCTAAACATTCAGCCAATCAAAGGTCCATCCAATCTGACTGAGCTTAAGCTATTTTGCACAAACAAATTGTCAAAAATTTCCCTCTGTAGATGTGCAAAGCTGGTGGAGACATATCCCAAAAGACCTGCTGCTGTAATTGCAGCAAAAGGTGGTTATACAAAGTATTGACTTCAGAGGGGCTGAATACAAATGTATGCCACACCTTTCAGATAATTATTTGTTTAAAAAATTATAATTTTCCTTCCATCCCACAATTATGTGCCACTTATGTTGGTCTATCACATAAAAAATTCCAATGAAATACATTCACATTAATAGTTGTACTGTGACAAAATGTGAAAAAGTCCACGAGGTATGAAAACTTTTGATAGGCACTGTTCAGTATATACCTAACAAATTTACAGTACTGTATGTGAGATCCTGTACTGTTAGCACTGAGGTGAAATTAGTTTGTGGTGCAAACTTTCTGTTTCCCTTCCCAATTTATATGTCTATTTTTCTCACTCTTTTTCCTGCCCTTACTTTCACTAGTTTTGCTTCATTTGGGAGCCATGATGCACTTAAAATGATATTTCTAAAGCGAGAAGGCAGAAAAATTCCATCACACCAGTTGTGTAATGAATTGCCTGTAGAATATTTTTACTTGATTTGCAGTCACACGTTATAGACAGGGCCACAGGAAGTTCCCTGCAAGCCTTTTGTTGATGTGAGTTGCTTTCTATAGGATGTCCCCTGCGGGCTGTTTTTATGCAAGTTTTTTTTTTTTTTTTTGGAAAAAAAGATTTTGGAATTGTGTTCTCTTTTGATAGTTTCCTAGTTTAGGCAGTACATGATAAGTCTATAAAATTCTTGTGGTTTCAGCATTTTATTTCTAAAATGACTGTATATTGGGCATCCTAATAAGTATATTTCATCTTCTACAGTATATAATTGTTGCATGTATAGGGGATGACTATCTGATACGAAATTCACACTTATAAAACCCAAACAATTTTTACATAATACTAGCATTAGTACCTGTTGTTGACAGGGTAAAGAGTTAAAAGGTTGAAGCTAAAAATAAGCTGATTAGCATCTTACACATAACTGCTCATAAATTCAAATTCAAAATATTTTGATTTAATTTATGGTGCAACGTTCAGTTTTCATAGTGTACGCCCCATTTTTTGGAGTATGCCATTTTGTGTCCACCATCTTTTTTACTTCTTTGGTGGCTCCAAAGTCATACCAAAGACCACCATCTAATGTTGGCTAGCTATACCATCCCCCTGCAGTCACCTCACAGTCTCCAATCTCCTTTACAGTACAGTACATTGCATGTCCTACACAGCAGGTAGTCCACCTGAGTATATCCCCCAACCATTCTTATATCACCCTGTGTTCCTCGTTTTTCCTAAAAAAAAATATGTATTCACATATCGTACATATTTGCCATTTCCTTCTTTTTTTCTTCCCCTGGATCCCATACCTACTCATCACCTACCCATCACCTTTGTTTCCTTTTCCAATATTCTCATTAAGGTACAATCTTTCAAATCACTTCAAATCACAACAAAATCACATCATCTCCAGCCAGTGAAGCATATGCATGGATGACATTTATTATTCCCCTTCCACTTCCAGTTTTACACTCATTACTTTATCAGACACTCTCCTCACTTCTACTGCACTCTTGGCATACTCTTCCCTCAGTTAGACCTATTTTTCTCATTACCTATGCCGTAGTAAAGCAGTTTGAACCCACCTCCAATGTTCTTTGCCTTGCTTCCCTTCCACTTGGTCTCTTGTACACACAGTATAATATGTAAATGTAGAAATGCTATATATAGATTGATATGGATATCAATCACTTGATATTAATATTGAAACAACATTTTTTTTCTAAACTTTCAAACTGTTTCAATTCCAGTCTTTGTTTGCTGTTGCATGACATTGTGTGTGTGTGTGTGTGTGTGTGTGTGTGTGTGTGTGTGTGTGTGTAAGTAATTCTTCGACTTTTACATTTAAAGATATAAGAAAAATGTTTCATATTTTCTTCTGTATACTTCACTGGTTTTGTGGTTTCTTTCTTTTTCAGCAGTGTCTCAGGGACCCAGGAGAGATATTATCTTTTTGATTGATGGATCTGATGGTATTGGGAGAGAGTTTCCCATTATCCAGCAATTTGTTCGTGAAGTTGTAGAGACCCTAGATGTAGGTGAAAACAAAATTCGAGTAAGTGTAGTGCAGTATGGAGACACTCCTCAAGTGGATTTCTATCTCAATTCCCACAAGACCAAAGAGGAGGTCTTGAATGCACTCCAGGCACTCAGACAACGTGGAGGTAGAAAGCGTAACCTGGGCAGGGCATTTGATTATATTCGTCTTAATTTATTGGATTCTGCTCGTGGGAGCAGGAGGCAAGAGGGTGTCCCACAGTTTCTGATAGTAATCTCAGGAGGAAAAGCAACAGATAATGTAGAAACATCAGTAACTTCACTGAAACAGTCAGGAGTTGTACCTTTCAGTATAGGGACGAGAGACACTGGCAGTCGAGAGCTTCAGTTGGTCTCCTATGCGCCTAGATTTGCTTACTTAGTAGATGATTTGCCTGGCCTTTACACTGTCAAAGATCAACTCAGCACCACTGTGACAGAATTATCTGATGAAGAACTGAGGACACTGCAACCTGTTTATCCCACAGGTAAGCTTGTCAAAAATGTTCCTATGTCAAATTCTTTTATTCCCACCTTTATATAGACCTTTAGGTTTCTATGAAGTTTTCAGCTACAGTATACATTGTAGTAAAGCTATAGTGTAGCTATACCAAAATTCCAAAGATGTATGTAAGTATGGTCCCAGCTTGGTGTAAAATCTAACTTGTTATACCCTGAATAATTCACCTGTCAGGGTAAAGGTTCTATTTTGATAAGCTGATGTGCCAAATAGTATGGGTTAGCTCATGATATGTCAAATAACTCAAATAAAATGTAATCCTCTAAGTCTTTTGTCGTTTGTGTCACATAAAGTAGTAACAACAGTGTCAACTGGAGAAAAGAAGGATGTGGTCTTCCTGATTGATGGAACAACTATGATGCAGAGAGACTTCCCTGCTATACAACAGACGATTTTGAACATTGCAGAGAATCTAGATGTTGGATTAAACAAGGTGAGGATTTCAGTAGTACAGTACAGTGAAGACCCAAAATTGGAGTTCCTTCTTAATGAGCACTCAACCAAGGAAGAGGTACGCCAGGCAGTGAGAAGAATGAGACTTAAAGGAGGCAGAATACTTAATACTGGCCAAGCACTGAACTGGGTCTCAAGGAACATCTACCAGAGATCAGCTGGCAGTCGAATTGAAGAAGGTGTGCCACAGTTTCTTATCCTAGTCACTGGAGGAAAGTCCAATGATGATGTATCTGGTCCTGCTAACCAGCTGAAGTTGAGTTATGTAGCTCCTATGGCTGTTGGGTCCGGAAATGCTGATTCTGAAGAGCTAAAACTAATTTCCTTAAGACCAGGAGATGCACACATCATTAGAAACTTCCAACAAAAACCAGGATTGGAACAACGGCTTTTGACAGCAGTCAACACACTGACACCAGCAGAAATCCGAGAAGCTGTACAAACTATGGATATAGGTACTCAGTGTATTTAATGTGATTTGATTATTTAATTTTAGTATAACAGTATAACATATCACAATTAGTATATCAGTATAACAGACAAGCCTCAGAAGCAACAAAAAAAATGTAAATCATGAGACTTAGCATGGCAAATTTCACTTTCTTCTGTGAGATTTGTCATGCTAAGATCAAATAAATAGCAACTTTTGCTATTAACTTTTAATTTTAAGTTTGATAAAGTTTTGTGTTGCATTCATGGGTTTGCTTTTTTTTAGGTTTGGATCTTGGAAGAAAGGACATTATTTTCCTAATTGATGGATCTGATAGTGTTGGTTCAAGTGGAATTGCTCACATCCGTGACTTTATATTAAAGATCATCCAACAAGTCAATGTGCAGCCTGACCAAGTGCGTGTGGCTGTGGTACAGTATGCAGAGAGACCCAAGACCGAGTTCTCACTTGTGTCCCATAGCAACAAGAAGTCAGTCATTTCAGCTATTAAGCGATTGCGTCACATGGGTGGTCGTGGTGGAAACTTAGCCAATGCAATTCAGTATGTAATTGATAATGAATTAAAGGAATCTAAAGGAGCTCGACTGAACACAGCCTCTCAGCATTTGGTGGTGCTCACAGGTGGAAGGTCAACCTCTGATGTCTCTTCTTATGGACCAATTCTCAAACAATCCCAGGTGAAGTGTATGGGAATTGGTGCTGGGGCAGCGGATTCAAGACAACTTAGTGAGATTGCGACTACACCAGATGATGTCTTCCAAGTGGCAACCTTCCCAGCACTGCCAAATATAGAGAACCAATTTATTGCAAGGCTCAGTGGAACTGTGGTGATTACAACCACTGTGGCTCCCACACGTAAGTACAACAGTTTCCAAATTACTAGTACAGTTTTGTACTAGAGATATTTTAAATTTCACTGGTTTGATCTCTCTCATCTTTTTTCTAGCTTCTGGTCCAAAGCCAAAGCTTGGTGACATTGTTTTCTTGGTTGACGGTTCGATAAACCTTGGGAAGGAAAATTTCGATACGACCATGACCTTTATCAGAGAGCTTATTGACCTCTTTGTCACAGAGAATGACAGCTTCCAGATTGGCTTGGCACACTATGCCACTGATGTCACAGATGATTTCTACTTCAATACATATAATAACAAAGATGACATCTTGGAGGCTATCAGCAAAACTGAGTACAAGGGTGGTTTTAAAATTAACACAGGGAATGCCATTAGGCATGTTCACCAAACACACTTTGTGAAGGAAAAAGGTAGTCGGAAGGATGAGGGAGTCCCTCAGATCCTAATGTTGGTGACGGGCGGACGTTCACAAGATGATGGAAAATCAGCAGCACTGGCCCTTAAAAATGCAGGTGTCCGTGTCTATGCAATTGGTGTGGGTGACCTTGAAGATGAGCTCAATGACTTGGCCAGTGAGTCTACCACAGTGGCCCGGGCCAGTACCTTCCTGGAGCTTTCAGAACTGAATGAGCGGATTTTGGACACACTTGTAGATGATGTCATGGGAAAACTTTGTACAGGAGTGAAAGATGTAACAAAGGGTAAGACACAATATATATATATATCAGCTATTCCACTCCCTCTATTTACTTTTTTAGACATTTGTTCATAAACTAGATACTAAATACTGTATGCTAAAAATTTTGTTTTCAACATTGTTAGCTTGCAACTTGGATGTCCTTGTGGGCTTTGATGCGGCTGGTCAGAACATCTTTACATCTCAAAGATCATTGGAGTCCAAGATGGCTGCCATTCTGCAGCGAATTACCCAGATGCAGGCTATTAGCTGTGCTTCTGGTCAAGTTCCATCAGTACAGGTGGCTATATCGGCATTGGACTCTGCTCAGGAGCCTGTTCATCTGGACTTTACTGATAGCCACTCCAAGCTCATTGAGTCCTTCAGGTCCTTGCACAACCGTGGACCATTCCTCTTGAATGGCAAGACAATTGATGTATATGCTGCAAGGTTTAAGGAGCGTCCTTCAGACAGAGTAAAGGTACACATACTGTAGTCTGTATATGCCCTTAAATGTAATTTCTGTAAGCTCACAATGTGTGCACTGCAGTACAGAGTTGGGAAACTTCTTCATAATAACTACTCTAAATTTGCTTTCTTAACACATGCACCAAGGTTGTAATACACCTCACTGATGGATTGGATGCCCAGTATAATGTAATGAAAGAGCGAGTTGAGCAGATGCGAATTTCAGGTAAGGATAACTATGTTTACCAAGTCCTCGATTGTGGTTTGTTGTCTGATTAACATGTAGAAGAAACATTTATGTACCTGCATATCATCAATAAAGAATCATTGTCAAACTAAGAAATATGCTAAAACTATATGACACTAAATAGCACATGGTCTCATTTCTATAGGTTGCTGGCTGGTTGCTCTGCTTACCAGATTTTGGGATTATAAATCATTAAAATATCCAGCTGTAGAAGGAGAAATAAAAACAGTACTAAGTTAGTGATGAAAGGATGTTCACCAATATAAGCAATATTGTAAATAAGAGTACTAGTATTAGCACAGGACATTCTTTTTGATTACAGTAGTCATTATTCGAATTTACAGATCTGTAAGCGTAAGTCTTAGGCATAGACTGTCTTAGGAAAGAGACAATCTTTAAACAATCCATCATGCATCATCCAAAGCAGCAGAGAGTACACAAGTCACAAATGCAGATGTTCCAAACGGAAGAAGAGCATTAGGAATCAGTCAGGTCTAATGGCCACAAGAAACAGGCATACAAATATAGCATGACAGAAAGAGGGAACTCTGGCGATGGTTTAGTGATTCAGCATAACAGCTATTTAACCAAATTAATTTCTAAACAAATATGTTTTCATTACAGACTCGGTCCCTAAATGCTAGTTGTAGTTTTTACTGTTCAGGTTACTAATAAAAAATCCTTTAAACCTCTATTGATTAAAGCAGGAATGGTGCACCATAATGGTCTAAATATTCACTAACTTACAGTGGCACAATTCTCAGTCCCTATAGGTTATGGGTAAAATTTTATACTCAATGCGAATTTACCCACAAGCCAGTGAGTAAATTTAGCTTAGTTTTGTAAATACTGTACAAAACTGGCTTTCTTCAGTTTGGATGGAGAGAGTTGCTGATCTAGCAAAATTTAATATCACATGGATCAACAGGCATTAGTGGCTCAGTGGTAGGTTTCTTGCCTGCAAGCCTACATACATACAAATGTATGTCGCAACCCTCCCATTTTATCTGGGCTTTGGACTGGCACTGCATCCAGTGGCTAGGGTTTGGACATTGGGTGGAAATCTAACCTGGGCCTGCAGAAGGGAGGGTTGCATCAGGAATCGCATTTGGCGTAAAACAGCCGCTAAAAGACTAAAACAACGTGGGCACAACATCTAGTGTAAAGTGTTGAAACACATCAGACCAAGCTAGTTATTTTCAATAAATCTGCTGGAATTTAAATAGTGTTCTAAAGTTAGTTATTCACTACTGTTACTATCCATAGCAGTAATTATATAAATAATAGGTTGGTAAAGTTGCACAAAGCTTCCTTCATTAGCTGATTATTTTGTATTTTTGTATGTATGTTTTCTAGGAGTCAATGCTTTTATCTTGGTTGGTCTCGAGAGGGTACCACTCTTTGAGAATGCAGTGTTACTGGAATTTGGACGGGGCTTTAGGTCGAAACCTTTGCGTGTGAATCTAATGGACTTGGACTATGAACTGCTAGAGGAATTAGTATGTCTAAATTGCAGATTTTGTCTTTAAACTGTAGTAAAATATGGCAAAATTACTTAATGAAAATATTTAAAATTTTACTAATTCTTCAAGCGTGTTTTAATTTACATGTCCTGTTTTGTGTAGGATAATATTGCTGAAATGGAGTGTTGCTCAGTCCCATGCAAGTGCACAGGCCAGAGAGGCTACAGAGGAGTTTTTGGTCCTCCAGGATTAAAGGTCCAGTATTTATTTTGTTTGAATGATTAGCCTGAGTTGTCTATAAAGCATATTTAAAATTGTTTATCCTGACTTACATGTTAACATATACTGTATATTCATAACAGTTGTCTGTGGGTTTTGTGTTATAAGGGATCACCTGGAAACCAAGGCTACCCTGGACATCCTGGTGATGAAGGTGGACCGGTATGTAGCATTAATGTTGCACTTTAAGCTACACTTACTGATTTTTCTGATTTTATGTATATGCTAGCTTAGTTATTTAAAAGTATATTTCTCTAAAACATCCTCTAGGGAGAAAGAGGTCCTCCAGGTATTAATGGAACTCAAGGTTTTCAAGGATGTCCAGGACCAAGAGGTCAAAAGGTATGTTTTTTTGCTGTTTGTTTTGTTTTGTTTTTAAGTTGGTATTGCATCAAAGATTCAAAACTTGTTATTAATATGCTTCTTCAGGAAAATATTGTATTAAAGAAATTAAATGCAGCACAAAGTGTAGCACACTATGTATGTTTGTGTATGACATCACTCAGCATATTTAGCATGTTTTATGTTGTCTTTCAGGGTGCACATGGATACAATGGTGAAAAGGTGAGGAACATGAAATGATTAAAAAATTTGACAAAGATGTTTATGATTGAAGATTATTATGACAATTTAAGATTATTATGACTTATATGTGTATTTAAATGGTATGTTTAAAATGCTATTTGCTTTGAACTGTGTTTTCATTTTTAATTACACCAGGGGGAAGTTGGAGAGATTGGTTTAGATGGCATCAATGGAGAAGAGGTATGTTTGGTTGTTATGTGAATGTTTTTAGCTCCCAGGTTGTCTTTTGCGATGTTTGCTTTTATTGATTAAAATGTACACACGTTTAGGGCAAAGCTGGAGTTGTTGGACCACCAGGTGACAGAGGCAACTCTGGGCAAAGGGTATACTTGTTTTATTTATCTATTAAATTAGTTTTGTTATAATGATTGATTAATCTGTCACTTTAAGTAGAAAATCTAATTCAACTTCTTTTTCACAACCTTTGTGTATTTAGGGTCCTAAAGGTGTGAAAGGCCAGAGAGGAGATGGGGGCCAGACTGGAATTCGAGGAGATCCAGTAAGTAATTTTTTTCCAGTTTATTAGTCTACTGAAGGCCTAAGAAACTTCCAGCTTCATTACTGAGTACACACTAGTACTGATACTTGTTGGGTTAGGTCTCAGCAGCTCTAAAACTTATTTGAAGTCAATTTCAGTACATTTGGGGTTTTTCATCGTACAAACTTAGATTCCTGCTGTTGTTTGTTTTGTTTGTTTTACATTTTAAA
Source organism: Dinotopterus cunningtoni (assembly GCA_028565755.1). NCBI lineage: Eukaryota > Metazoa > Chordata > Actinopteri > Siluriformes > Clariidae > Dinotopterus > Dinotopterus cunningtoni. The sequence continues at coordinate 4,367,915 of JAOTRS010000047.1, forward strand.
CCCTGATATACCTTAAATACATTAGACAGTTCATGTGCTCCAATATGCAATTAAATTGCTAATGTGGTGTAATTACTGTAGTACTGACTTTAAATTCTTGAGGTAAACAAACCTTTTAGGAAGATATACATAAAATGTATTGATTTAATTTTTACTTATTATTACATTGTTCCATTCAATTTTATATGGGATTGAGGTAATTCATGATGCCCATACTAATACACTGTAAGTAGAGTAAGTACTTTGATAAATAAATAATAAATAAAAATGAATTAATGTCTGTATTAAATAGGGCGTTTCAGGAAAGGATAATAACCAAAGAGGACCGAAAGGAGATCCAGGCGATGCTGGGCCACCGGTAACATTTCTTAAAACTTGTTTATCTGTACACACATGCATTAGGCAGTTCTATCAATAATATCATATTTGCAAATACAGTAATATCTGGAATAAAAACCTCAGGACCCAACCTTTTTTGCCTTTATGGGACAGTTCAGGTATGTATTACTGTATACTATCCAATAAACTTTAAACTTCAATGACTATAAAGTGGTAACAGCCCTGGGAATGTATATTTAATCTGACACCTTGATATCTTTTTCAATCTTTCTCTCATACAGATAAACATACACAGATTTAATGTAAACAGTCTTTACAATTTGTAATTTGATGATTTTATTTATCATAGAGCCAACCTGGAGAAGACGGCAAGAAAGGAAGTCCAGGAGAAGCAGGGAGACGGGTAAGCTTTTAGACTGTGTTAACTTTCTGCTCTCAGGGCCAGGGACCAAAATGTATCAGCCATTAATCAAAATTAAGTGCTTATAAAACTTGCTTGTTCTAGTTATTAACTATTTTGTTCTAGTTAAACTCTTCTAAACACTCTTTTCCTCTCTCTTCCCTTCCCGTCTTTCTTACTCTAGTTCTGATCTTCCTATTATTTAGCTTTTTTGTAGACTTTTATTTCTCATTTTACAAACAGTGGATGCAACTTAAACAAGCAGATTCAGTAAAATATTTTAAATAAATATTTATATGTTTAATCAAATTTTAAAACTGCAAACACACACATACAGAGAGAGAGATAGAGAGAGATATTTAATGTAAGTCAGGTGTACCACAATAATTTTTAATTTCCCAACACTCTCAGTGCAGGATGAGACACATATACACTGCCTGACAAAAACAATAATAATAATAATTATTATAATAATAATAATAATAATAATAATAATAATAATAATAATAGTCACCATTTCAGAGGGATCAAATTATTGGGCTGCATCAAGCTAAGAACACAAATAAGGAGATTTGAAGTCCCATTATCAAAACCTGGAAGCATAGAGCTGAACTGCCAACTTGGAAAAAATGTGGTTAAAAAAAATTATGAACAGAGCTCAATTAAGCACTTGGTGAAGTTGCATAGTAAAAAAAAAAAAGAAAACTTAAAAAATCTATTAAATTCAGTTCAATTTTATTTGTATAGCACTTTTAACAATTAACATTGTCACAAAGCAACTTTACACAATCAAAACTATTTAAGTTTGTATGAAATGTGAATGTGTATAAATAAAAATGATAAGATTGTCCCTGATGACAAGCCAAGGACGATGGCGACAGTGGCCAACTGTGGACAACTCCCTGAGATGGCAGTAAGAAACCTTGAGATGAACCAGACTCAACAGGGAACCCATCCTCATCCGGGTGATAACGGATAGCAGGGATTGATCTGCACTCATACTGTGTGTTAGGAGGCTGGAAGTTCAGTATAACAGGAGA
>JAOTRS010000047.1:4408345-4419490 GCA_028565755.1 Dinotopterus cunningtoni
CAATCTCAGTGAGAGACTGCTATTGCAACATGCCCTGCAATTAGCAGCAATAGGAGACAGCAGAATGGTTTGTTAATGCGGAGTATAATAACACACAGTGGTGTTCTACAAGCGTAGAAGCTGTTCTTCCACCTGGTGGTGCTAGCCCACATGCTGCTTAACCTGCTGCCAAAGTGAAGGGGCCAAACAGTCTGCACTTCTCACAGTGCATGAGGCCTCGCTCTTTCCCCTGCTGTTGTAAATGTCCTCACTGGTGGGTAAGCTGCTGCCAGGGATCTGACTTCCTTTCTGAAGGCAAACAGCTGCTGTACTACACTGTGATGTAGGAAGGTGCTCTTCACCTCACACCTATGGAGGCGAGGATGAAGGGGCTCAGACTAGCCCTCCTTAGCCTCCTCACGAAATACAAATGCAGGTAGGCCTTCTTAATAAGGCAGGCCATGAAGTATCTCCAGGTAAAGTTGTTCACAATATGTGCTCCCCTAGACATTTAAAGCAGGAGACCACCTTAATGTCCGCTCTGTCAATGAGACAGAAGTGCCAGAAAGTGCACAATTAACGTACTAATTTTCTTGACACTGATGGTAAAGCTCTAGTTGTTCTCCTTGCACCATGCCACCAGTTTCAACCTATATGCTGACTCATCTTTATGAGTAACAAGTCCTACCATTCCCTTGTCATCTGAAAATTTTACTATGTGTTTATTTGAATGGTGAGATTTGCAGTCAGTGGTGAACACATGCGAGGGCTCAGGACACATCCCTGGGGAGCTGGTGTTGAGGATGTCAGTAGAAGAGCTAAGAAGTCCAAAATCCAGTTCCAGTTTGGATAGTTTTACTCACCATTGTTTGGGGGAGGATGGTGTTAAAAACTGCAGTTTTTTGAACAGCAGTCTTCTTAGGGTGAATGAGAGCCAGGGGCATTACAGAGGATATGGCATCAGCAGTAGAGAAATTCTTTCTATATGCCTATTGATAAGAGTCCAGTTGTTCAATGGTCTTTATTTCCTCAATTACCTCTCAAGGTACTTCATGATTATAGACAAGAGAGCCACTGGGCGGGAGTCATTCAGACATGACACTGTTACCCCTTTTCCACCAAGGCAGTTCTGGAGCTGTAGTTTGGTGCTGTGCCCAATTTTAAACCAGTCCTTTGTTTTCAGACAGCCAAAGTACCATTCCTTAAACAGAAAAACTGGTTTCATGGCGGCATTGACACTTTGCTGGGCTAGAACAAAAAAAAAAAACACATATCAGGGGCTGGAGGTGGAGTTATCATGACAAACTAAAAGTTTATTAACCGCCATCTTTAGGTGTTTAATTCCTTAATACGAGCGTACAAGCTGTTTAAGGCATCAGGTATTGACGGGTCTGTGGGACATTCTACGTCTTTGTTGTTATGGTCTATAATCCTGAGGTCACTGGTGGGAAAATTAATCTGTATTTTGAGAACGGAGTTGTTTTCAGGCCTGTTTATTCTCACCACCAGGTTTCTGCTTGCTGCCCTGCTTGCTGAGTGCTGCTGCGTCCCCAGAACTGAATGCAGAGTACCAATCTGTCGGTAATAAGCAGAACTCTGTATTTAACCAGGATTTCTGGTCGGGAAGTATGAAAAATGTTCTTGTGACAATAACCCTTGTTAATGTACGCAGTGGCTAATAGACCATACTCCTCAAGACCATTAAGCTTACAACTGGTGCTCCTTCTTTGAATAAATGTCATTCGGCACAATCAAAACAGTCTTGACGTACAGAGTCGGAATCAGCAGGCTACACAGTGATAGCCTTTTACCAGTGCGAATATATTGGACAAAAAGAGTGATGGTAGCTAACCTGCTGGTGTTAGATTGTAGATTAGCCAGCAAGCCTACGCGCTTGACCATCTTCTGCTTCCTTGCACACCACCTCCTCTAAGCCACTGTAGTCTGCTGCTCCAATCCTCTGCCCTCAGCAGCTGCAGTCTACCCAGAGCTGCTCTAAGCTTTATTGGGAGTTGGGTAGCACCGGGTTGTTGTTAATGTCTAGATGTTAATGTACTTTAACGGCCTTGTTACACTAACACCACAACCCACCGCATAATAATCTGCCAATTTCCTCCCACTGGGTTTAACACTGGGAACTAGAGCTACAGTTGCACTACTGCCTGCCACCATCTTAGGTCTGAGCTAATATAAATATTAAAGAATACAAAGCTTATTAATCTTAGTTTGTGGATTTGCATCTGGGTTTTGTTGTCTTAGTTTATAAGGTGTAATAATGACAAGATAATGTATGTTTACTTTTACTAACTATGTTATGTGGTTGATTTAAAATGAATATGTCGCTATAGAGCAAATTCCAACTGATTTTGATACATTTGTTCAGTGCAGACCCGCGCCCATCAGTCACTGAAATCCAACCAAGAAATATACTATTGTAAATCGAGGATGTCTACTGGTTCTTCTTTACCGACAGCTGCTAGAAAGAGCTTTCCAAATACCTTTATACTTCTTCAATATACAAGTTCACCTAAAAATCTGGACTCATATGGTTATTCATTATATGAAGTCTTATGATTTTTTTAATCAATTATTTCTCAGACTTTTGAAACTGACAAAAAATACGGAACAGGACCAGCTCTAACACCATTCGACTTTTCCCATTAAGCTCATCTGAAGTCAGAAGTGTACCGCAGTATGTTCAGCATTCTTGTATTTAGTGTACATGTACACACAAGTCCCATGAAGCAAGAGAACATCGGTTTGACCATTTCCTCCAAGTTATAACATGCTGTTGGATACAGACATCTGCGTTTTCCTGTGTGTTTTGTTTCCCCCCAAAAATAAATAAAAAATATATATATTTTAGAGTACAACACTAAGCAAATGGGGAAAAACAGAAGAGACTTCTGAATTCTATTTTCAATGTTCTACTTTATGTCTAACTTTTCATGGGTTCCACCAACAGTCAGAAGTCATAGAACCACTCTCCCAATGGGACAATTGATCTTCACATTTTGTAATTTGTCACCACTGTCATGCAAGAATCAGAAACACATGGCTCTTGATCACTGTTAGTGGTTACATAGTCCCACAATGTCTCAGGCAAGAACACATGGAGCCATGAGAAATGACTGTGCCATTGAAACAGTCTGGGAATGGCTTGTAAATGTCATACTTGAAAAAAGAGGTTTGAATATTTAATTGTTTAAACATTTTAATATTTTACATATTCTGTAATTAGTGAATGAAACACTCATAGCTTCTAAATGAACCTGCTATTTAATTTTAAATTGTATCTTACCCTTTACAGCTTCTTCTACAGAATATCCCACGAAGGAGGCAAAGTCCTCTGCACTGATTGAGGTGTACGCTTGGGCTACAAGGCCATATGCCCTCCTGCGGGTGGACTCTGGTCAGGATAAAATACAAAACCAAATGAGTATCATGGTCGAAATTCATGTGCAAGGTGGGAATCTGTTTGTAGGTGATCCGAACCACAGTTATGAACCAGTAGAGTGAATACTCTGTCCAGTCGAGGCTACTTGTGCTTTATATACTCAGAAATTAAAACAGTACTGTTACTCTGTGTTCATTTACAACATTTTGTAAAAGCCTAGAAAGGACAGAAAAATAGGTGCTACATTTCAAGCTAATTAGGCAATTATAGGGGAACATCCTTTATGAGGTACTTTTCTTCAGCAGGTTCATCTCTCTCCTTGTTGGTTCATGTTACATAGCTCACTCTTCCTCCTTCCAATTCTTCCAGTACTATTCTTCCAGTACTATTTTCTAAACCAGGCTTTATTTATATGCTTGTTTGCTTGATATTTGGATTTATAGAACAGTGAAAATACTGATCTCGTTTGATTTTTTTTAAACCCAAATACCTGGGAATTATTTTAGCATAAGTCACTCTAAACATAACTCAAAGAATCTGTTTGCTTGATGTCCCTCTTTAACCCCCAGTATGAGTGACTGAGGACAGAAATAGGAGCCCAGTTCCTACACCACTTGTCCTGCACTCACATACTATTCCAAAGCCTCCTAAAAATAGGCCATGCAAAGCATGCTCCAGCACACAGCAAATTTTAAAGACAAAGAAACATGCTAACTTGTTTTTTATATCTATACACTGAACATAAAAAAATGCGCCTAGTTTACAATTTAAAGCTTTATTAAGCATTTCATTGTAATGCAGTATAATCATTCACAGTCTTCACAAGAATAGACTTATACAATCTTGTACACAATGACATACAATCTTATTTTACATTTTTATGTTCTGTAATAATTTCATATTCAAGTAAATAAACAGTATGAATATGTTTTCTATTCAGTTCTGAATACAGTGTATACAGAATGCATTAGTCACAGAAAGACAAATACATAAACTATCATTATAAAAGTATAAAATGACACTGAATTAATTTTATTTGTCCCAAAGTGTTGCTTGTAGTTTTCAGTGTTTCATACAGCTTAGCCGCTCACCCTAAAAAACATCTCTGTGTTAACACACAGTTAACACACATTATTTAGCAACACTGTCCTTCACAAACACTAACTGGTCAACCCCCATGTTCATTCCTCTTCTTCTTCCTCTGCATCTTCATATTCCTCATCATTGTCTCCTCCAAAGTCCATCTTTGACAATAATATCTCAATTTCGTCTGTGAAAAGAGTAAAATGGTCCATCCTCTCAAAACCAGGTTCAGGTCTTTCCTCTGCCAGGGAACTCTTGGCTGCCTCCTTTGTCTGTGCAATGAGACTCTTGGAGGACTGTAGGAACTCTGCAGCGCTGCTTTTTTCCAGGGCCTGAACTGCTGTATCAGTGAGTTCTGTACCTGCTTGGAGGCGGTCTCCATAACGTCTAGCTAGCTTTCGTAGGGCTGCCACCTTCTCGTCCTGCTCTTTGCTAATACGCTCCAATAAGGCATTCTTTCGTTCCTCTAGAGCTATATACAAAGCATCAAATCGCTCTGCTAGCTTTTGCTTAGCATGTTGGGCGTTGTCCTGAACAGCTTTGCAAGCTTCCTCCATCTGGTTTAGCAGGGCCTGTAGCCGCCCATTGCCTGCAACCAGAGCATCAATGGCGTTGCTCATCTCCCCCTTTTGGGCCTGGTAAACGCTAGCAAGGGGGGAAACTTCACAGTCCTTGTGCTGTCCAAAGACTTTACACATTGAGCAAGTGGGAACCTGGTGGGTGACACAGTAGATGTTGATCTTTTCATCCTCATGCTCCTCACACAGCGGTTCGGTGGAGGCTTTAGGTTTTACAGGTGCTGCTGCGGTTCCACTACCTTCTTGCTGTTGTTTGTAAAGATCAATAATGTTCTCTACTAGAAGATTCCTTTGAAGCCCATGTACACCATGACGATCAAGAACCACCTCGAAACGACATGTTGGACACCTGAACACCCCGCCTGAAAATCTGTAGGGGTTTCGAGAGTCGTAAAGCTCACTAGCGCATCCACGGCACAGGTTATGTTGACAAGGCAGGATCACTACGGGCTTGGTGAACATATCAAGACAGATCGGACAACTAAGTTGTTTTTCCAGACTCTCCATTGAGCCAGGTGACCCCATCAGGGAGCCAGTCCTCTGGATATCCATTTTAGTTACCGCTGGTGTCTACTGCTGGCTGCAATGCCTGTCGTAATAATAGCAACACAGTACATGCATGTCCCATCAGCTGTCAGTCCTGCGGAAGCACAGCGGCCAAAGGTTTTATACCATCCTCTCGTCACTAGTGACACTCAAACCCACCAACCTATCAGGGCACATGGCTTGTTCTTAAGGCTCTTTTTGGAGAAGCAACACCCCAACCCCCCGTCAGCCTTCATACATCACATGGAGTCCAGGGCACAGCTCTTCGGCCTTTCCAGTGACAAATTCCATACGATTAAATCCTTGCGAAGTGATAAACAAGGCCCATCTGTTGAGTCACGGACACAAGTCTGTCACATGGTTATTATATTACTTCTTAAAAAATACCTTTTAAATGTTTATTCCTGTTTAAATGAACTTTGTAGTACTGTAGCATTGTCCTATTTAAAGATAAGGCACAGTTTCGATTAAAAAAATATTAAAAAGCTGTTTTTTTTGTTTTGTTTTACATTATAGCATGCTTTTTGACAGTACAGCAGTGGAATAAGTGTTAAGTAGATAGTTTTATCTAACTAACTTTTCATGACAAAGAAAAACGGTATAGATTGTGACCTTGAAGGATTGTGACTCTATCTAACAAGAAGAGTCTTGATAAACTAGCATGTTATTTTCACATGTCGTCAAACTGTTTGTTCATCCAACAAATTGAGTATTAGTCAAAAGTTTTGATGTCTAGATATACACAGGAAACACTGCTACATGAGCAAAGGACTATTTATAACTTCTCGCCTGGTCTGGGTGAATCATGTGCATGCACATGGGGATCAAGTGTGTGTAAGTGATTACTCCACTTAGCTCAGAAATAAGTTTCAGAGAAATGTTTTGCTCTTCTACCAAAATGTATAACATTTCTCCTCTTTAAACACATGCTGAGTGCATTCTTAAGTGTTTATTTTACTGACTTTAACAGAAAACATAGTCTGGCAGAAAGCCTACGTGCATTCTAATCAAACCAAGAAACTGCAGGATTAAATCTTGAAATGAGAATTAAAATGTCACAATGCTGCACAAGGGTCTCGAGAAAAATAAAGTTTGGTTGTAAAATAACTGAAGATCAGAAAAAATGCAAAAGAACTGAAGGGTTTTAAATGGTTCCAGGAATTCAGCACACGCTTGTCATGACTAATGGATAACAGATATCCGTATAAAAAAAAACTCAAAGTTCAGCAAAATCACAACTAAAAATCTAAAACAAATCCAAAGAAGCTGTACAGCACATGCCCCGAAGCCATGAGGCGGGGTAACAACGCCCTCTGCTGCTGTCCACTGTTCTGCTCAGGAAAAGCTTGAGTAACATGTCTCAGACATTCTCCCCAAGACTTCTGTACACACAATCAGGCTTATCTCTCAGAAAACACTTTGGATTATTTTCAGCCCTTGTGATTGCTGAATAATGGACTAGAAATCATCAAGAGGAAGCAGGAAACTGAACATGAAGAACACATTTAGACTTCTGAGCTCATCTGATAAGCTTTGATGAGCCATAAAACAAAGTGCTGATTATAATAGAGGTTAATGACATGATGCATCATTACTGTGACACAGAGCTGGACTTTTTTTTTTTTTTTTTTTGCCGTACACGACCCATTTGGGTCTGGGCACAAACCTGGAGTTCACCTGACTTGTACATCCAGGCTGAAATATGCTATTGTGCTAGCATGAACAGACAGCGAGGGACTGAAGAAACATTCTCAAAGAAAGTCCTATTTTTATTCAATATAAGCAGAGATCTCTGTGACCCTGTAACCATGACGTGGTTATTGGTAACAAATGAGCTGGTATTTTAGAAACTGCAGATCTCTTGGGATTTTTACACTCAACAGTTTTTTTACCCAAAAAAAAAAAAAAAAAAAAAAAGCACTACAATGCTCGCCTCCTGAATCGTCCCATCAGCCATACGCCATTTTGTTGGCATTTATTTCTCTTATATGGTATGACTCTCTGTGTTTCTGTCTTATCCTGTTTTATAAAATAATGTTGATTGTTCATTAGAGATAGAGATTTATATAAACATTTACATTTGGAAGACACCCTTATCCAGAGCGACTCACATTTTCTCATTTTTTACATCTGAGCAATTGAGGTTTAAGGTTCTCGCTCAAGGGCCCAACAGTGGCAACTTGGTGGTGCTAGGGTTTAAACCCATGACCTTCTGATCAGCAGTCTAATGCCTGAACCACTAAGTTACCCCTGATTCCCCTGCTTATAAGGCTGCTGTCTGACCATGTCCAGTGCTAGGGTTGTTCTAAAAATAAACTGAATACTGAATATATTATAGTGCCTGGCCAAAAAATGGGATTTTACTTGACTGCAGTTACTGTATCTTTGATTATGGCATGAAATGTGGTGTCCAGTTTAAGTATGAAAATGTTTCCTTATGCTCCTGGAGCCAATCTTTCACACTCTTGAGTATTCCCGTGCCATCTGAAAAGAAAAACTCTATAGGAGCGACATAGATGTTTATCACATCCTGGTGATTTAGTACATTTCATGCCGTCAGCTGAATTTATTTTATTGCCGCATAACGTTCCTGAGCCTAGACTGGTCATAAAAGGGGAGTGGCACTGCCAATCGCAAAGTTCCAGCTACTTTCAGAAGTTACAAATAAAGGAATTAGGGACCAGAAGGAAGCGGCATTAATTAATGTATACGGGAAACCTGGGACGGACAAAGCATTTATTATTATTATTATTATTATAATTATTATTATTATCATCATTATGTGAACTTAATAAGACACTGAGAGTTCCAGTTATTTGGGAAACTGGAACATACAACCTCAGAGTGATCCTTCCACTTTGGGACGTTGCCAAAGCCATTATAATTAAATTTGTAACGGGGTCATCGCAGAAAACAGAGGAGAAGCAATATATAAACACACTGAGTAACTAAAAGATTTAGAATCTAAACACAGACAGAATAATGACCCACAGGTTTTTGCCAGGGTGAAGAACATCAGAGCAAAAAAAATTTATGATCAACAAATTAATTGGAAACTGAAATTCGCTAAACAAAGATCAGATCAGATCGGTCCTAGAGCCAAGAAACTAGTGCCTCAAACAATAAAAAAAACACCAGAAAGAAACTTCGACAAAATTAACACATCCGAAAACCAAGATGATAAGTCACAAATTAGAAAAGACACAACAGATGTTTGAAGGGTACTTCCAAGATTTATTCTCTGACTGGAAGAGAGCAGAAGATGCTAAAACTTTTTGAAATGCAAAACACCACAATAATCCCGGAGATAAATACGAAGGTATTAAAGGGACTGGCTGTCTTACAGACAAACGTATAATAATGTATAGTGAGTACTGTACGTTATTGATCCTGTAATACAGAATAATACAAGTGCCCTTATTACTACTCTAGACTCTGAAAAGTCTTCTGACTCTGTTTGATGTGAAACCTATATTTAGTTGTAGAAGGTTTTGTCCAGAGGCAAGTAGAGTCTTTAAAGCAGTACACTTTTTGCCTACTGCAGGAATAAAGATAAGTGTTTATGTAGTATTTATGTCCATAAGGGGCTTTTGATAAGGTTCCCCTCCCCTTTTAGAGCCACTGGCACAGTTTGTTAAAGCTGACACATAAATAGCACTTCAATAGCAGGAGCAGTGTTTACTGTCCGATTTATTTCAAGCAACTATAAATCTTATAGGTCTTGAAGTATTAAAAAGTACTTAAATTTATTTTAATAAACCCTAAGAAGTTGCTTCGATCTTCTTCTTGTTCTTTATTCGGCTGCCACCGGGGTCGCCACAGTGGACCATTTGTCTCCATATAACTCTACCACGTCTTCCTTCATCACTCCAACATCCTGCACGTCCTCCATCACCACATCCATAAACCTACATTTCAGGATCCACATGCAGCCCTCCTCGTTTAATCAGGTTTTGGATTCGACACTACACTGGCCTGTGTAACCTACATAAGTTACTTCCTCGTGATGCCACCTATTTTGTGAAGTGCACAAGTCCCTCCTGGAGCAAACCCCGCCCCCCAACAACAGGATGCTGCCCCCCTGTGCTTCACAGCGCTCTGTGCCTCCCCTTTTTCCTCCAGACATATTGATGGCCAGACTGTTTAGTTTTTGTTTTATCAGACCAGAGGAAATTTCTCCAAAAATTACGATTTGCAGCTGCAAACCGTTGTCTGGCTTATTTCTATCAGTTTTGGAGCAGCGGCGTCTTCCTCGCTGAGCAGCGTTTCAGGTTAATTCACTATCGGCCTCTTTTCCCTGAGGATGTAGATACTTTTGTATCCGTTTCGCCCAGTGTCTTAACAAACTCTTTTGTTGTTGTTCTGGGATTGATTTGTACTTTTTCTACCAAAATACACGTCTCTTTCCTGAGTGGTGTGATGGCTACATGGTCCTGTGGTGTTTATACTTCTGTAGGAGTGTTTGTACAGATTAACGTGGTACCTCCAGGCATTTGGAAAATGTTCCCACAGATGAATCAAACTTTCTGAGTTCTTTATTTACTCATGATATCAAACAAAGAGTAATATGTCTGGCACAATGACTAATAGGTACAACAGAACATTATGTATCACTTGAAGGCAGTTCTTAAAGTACATCTACCCTAGGGTTACCTCCGAATGACTCGAATGGTGTCAGTTCTCAAAATCAGAAGCTTCTAAAGCATCATTTTCTGGAATGAAAGGCACATTTATCGGTGTGTATGTATAGTTCTGACCGACTGGAATTGTGATACAGTGACTTAAAAGTAATCTATCCATAAACAATTTTAGAAAAACTTCAAATTTAACATTTCTGACGATTTCTGACTGCTCTGAATAAGGGAGTCTGACGTGTTGTAAACACCACCCTGTTCACTACATCATAATAATAGTTGCTGTTAAATAATTGTGTGCAGATTTAATGAACTGTGACCTTGTGACCTCAGGAAACTTGGCATGCACATGTCCACATGCCCAGTATTTCATACTGGAGGATCTACATAAATAAAATAAATGTTTTGTCCGTACATTGGTCAGAACTTGCTCTTTCCATGATATCTTTATGTTTCATACATTGAAGGACCAGAAACTGAACTGAAAACTGAAATCAAAATGTTAAGTAAAAGTGAAGTTATAAGCAATTATGTGCCAAATAAAGTTACAGCATCTAGCACTTTTGTTTAATTCAGTGGCTCAAGGTGGCTGTACACGTCACTACAGAGGAAGTTAACACAGTAGTTAACATGTGTGGACAAGTATATGGGGAAAACACAGAAACGACTGTAATGTACCTGCAACCCGCCACAATCCCCAAGGAACAGAAACAAAAGCGCAACACAGCATGGCTTAAAAAAAGGAACATCTACTATGAAAACTGAACCTTTAGAGATGTATGAACAGAGGGACAGAGGTTTAAAACCAGTTTTTGTCTCATATGTTCTGAAACCATGGCGATAATAAAAAGCACTTTGGCTGAAATAACAGTGCTGAAGTGGTATAAGTGAATTTTAACACGCTGGAGTCGTTTTAAGACAAAACTTC
>JAOTRS010000047.1:4538503-4551736 GCA_028565755.1 Dinotopterus cunningtoni
GGATAAAGTTATTGAGAAATTTAAAGCAGGCTTAGGCTACAAAAAGATTTCCAAAGCCTTGAACATCCCACGGAGCATATTATTTCATAAATGTATTATCAGACAGTCCAAAAACATAATAGATTACATATAAATAATGTACAATGTACTTAAAGTACAACTTGAAATACGTATATTTAATTAATCTCCACAATCTCTATAAAAAAAAGCATTATGTTTTGTAATTTTTTTTATGGCTGTACCACCAAGTGGTAAGGCTTTATATTCTGAGGTTGTCTGTCTGTCTGTCTGTCTGTCTGTCTGTCGGTCTGTCCATATGAGATACTCAGCATTTTTTAAGAACATGTAGCTCCGTATGGAGTTATTATAATAACTAGCAGGTGAACTGATTCAAATTTGCATTTGACCTAAAAGGTTCAAGGCTAAGTCAAGTTGAGGTCAAATGTCAGAAATAGTGTCTATTTGCTAAATTTTTGAAGTGCAAATTATTAAGAAGTCTAGATATGTTTTACTTGTTTTTTTTTTTTTTAGCCCCTTCTCCCTCTGTTTATTCCCAGAGTCTTGTAGTATAGATCTTTATAGAATAATCAATGAATATTATATTTTAAATCTATTATTTTTCCTGTAAATATTTTGTTGTTTCACTTTTTTTACTGCTTTGTTGTGAAATAAACTCAAGGTTTGACAGATTATAGTAAAACTGTTTCTCTTTCTTCCTCAGGCTGAGGCCCGACTGGCAGCTAAGAGGGCTGCCAGGGCAGAAGCTCGCGAGATCCGCATGAAGGAGCTGGAGAGACAACAGAAAGAGGTGAAGCCTTATTATTACACTTAAATCAATTAAATACAGTTTTAAAAATGCTTAAAGTTTTTTTTTTTTTTCCTATCAACATAATCTGTAAGGACAATAGCGAAGTGAGTCACCAGGGACAACCCAATGCAATATTCTCATGATACCTAGGTGGCGATACCATTTGTATTACGATTCAATTTAATCTGTATTTTATAAATATCCTGATTTATATGAACTCTTTTTTTCAGATTTTGTTACAATTCTAAACAAACCTAGCAAATAAATTGCGTCTGCCACACAGGAAGCTGTGCTGTGTGAATAGCTGCGTGCCACCTGTAGGATTATAGAGAAACAGCAACATTTCACTACCTCACATGCAAATTTATATAAATGAACAATTCTTGGAGACTGTATGCTTATTCATGAATTGCAAAACGAAAAACTTGTGATATGTAGCTGAATCGAATTTTCCCCCATCTTTAGAGGACAAGATGGTTACTGACTTGTCAGGATTTGTGTCTCATGTTAAGACTGTTAGTTCATCCTCTGGCTGAATAGATACGGTTTCATTTGAAAGTTATCATTTTAATAATGTATGGGTGCTTTGTTGAAGGTGAAGGTGACCGAGTCATTCCCTGGCTGCGATGCAAACACTGATTACTGAACTGTATTGCCCATGGGGCACAAATATAACCAAAGAGTCTCTGGAGCATTGCCAAACAACAAAACATAAATAGCTTATTTCCTATTTTAGACATAAAAGATTTTTGAATAATATTAATAAGATGTTTTCCCTTTTGTGGTGTAATTACGAACATACTATAAAAATATTTTAACCTGTGGAGGGTTTGAGAGGTTTATTTTTTTGTTAACTTTTATTTGTTATTTTTTCGTGTAATTATGTATGGGCATTCACCATTTAAATATGCAAAGAATGTCTTGGCTTAAACAGTTGTCCCCATTCGTCTTGCCCTCATCTGACCAGTTTCTTCCACCTTATTGTGAGGATCTGGTTGTCAGGGTGATTTGCAATTGTACCTTTTGATTGAAAACTTTAGCCAAAACCATAAAAGTTACATCATGATTAGTATCATGATTTTTTTTCTTATTCCTTTTCCAGAATGCCCAGCTTTGTTGGGTGTGTGGCTCCATATTTATAGTTCTATATTTATAGCCTTTCATTCAAATTTCCTTTAAAGGTACTGTAAAAAAAAAAAAAACAGTCCTATTAAAATTGTCATTCTGAAAATCATTTATACTTTATACTAATTTAAGGTTTTTTTCTGCCCTGTATGGGGGTAAAAATGTCTATCTTCTTTTTTTCTCTTTCTCATGGCTTTTCTGCTCGCCTTCCACTTCTGCTTTTCTGATGCTTCTTCTGTCCACCTGTCCTATAGATTTATCAGGTCCAGAAGGTAGGACTCTTGCTTGTCTATAAAGTCTAACTCCAGAAATATTGATACCATTTATGGACATGAGCAAAAGTTTGCTTGTATATGATTAATATTGTTTTTATGACTTTAAAGTTGGTCCATTTTTATCATTATTTTATCTACAAAAAACTTGTTAAATGTAAAATTAAATGTTCAATTTCAGTTTAGTATATTGAAGATAAGTAGCAATTTGTTTTGTTGTTGTCATCGTTTTTTTTATTTTTTTTTTAATTGCAATCTTTTCACAGACAAGGTGCTCATTAGTATGCATGACAACACACCAGGTGTTTATTGCCCATGGCCTCTGGTCAAATCAGTCACAGTATTCAGTATTCACCAAACGCTTGCTTGAACGCTGGAAGGATTTTGTGTTTTGTTTCACCTGCCAGAGTCCAACCCGAACAAATCAATACTGAGGGCATCATGTGTATACATAAAATAAAATAAAATTAAATTAAAAATTTAATATTTTATTAAATTTCTTTTTTCGAAATTCCCCCTTTAGCAACGCTTTGTGATGAGGGCAGCTCTATGGTCTCTAAGACCACACCGGTGCCACAACAGTCCGCTAAGATCAGGAAACTGAGGCTAGTATTCTCATTGATTCATCAAAATTTGAACAATAGAAGATTGGAAAAAAGTTGCCTGGTCTGATATGTCATGATTTCTGCTGCGATATTCATATGGTATTTATTTAAAAAACATGAAAGCATGGATCCATTCTGCCTTGTATCAACAGTCCAGGTTGCTGCTGGTGTAATGATGTGAAGGAGATTTTCTTGGCAGACTTTTTGGGCCTCTTGGTACCAACTGATCAAAAACCCGCAGCCGTCAAACCCGACGCTATCATGTCAATATGGACCAAAATCTCTAAGGAATGTTTAGAGCACCTTGTTGAATGTGTGAAAGCAAAAGTGGTCTAACCCAGTGCAGGGTTATGAAGTGGCCTAATGAAGTGGCCATTAAGTGAAGTTTCACCAGTTATTTTTAATATTTGAATCTGTATTTATATATAAATACATTTTAATGTTTAAAATATTACAAATATTTATGTAATCTGTTGCTCTGATTGAAGGTGCCAATAAATCTGGAGTTAACTGTAGCTCTGCATCTTAGTGTGATTTTGATATCTGTACAGTTTAACTGTGCATGCCGTATAAATGTCACACATGCAGTCCTGTGAAACGCACACCCAACACCTTCAATTCTGTGTTTTTATTTATCAGCATTAATGAGAACCACAAACACAAAAATGTCCCTAAAAGAAAAAAAAAAAAAAGATGTTGGGTAGTGGTGGCTCAATGTGTTAAGACTCTGAATTACTGATTAGATGGTTGGCGGTTTGAGCCGCAGCTCCACCTGGTTGTCGCTTAACCCTAATGGCTGACCACGCGCTCTGACCCCTGCATATTAACAAGAAGCTGGGATATGCGAAGAATAAAGAATTTTACTGTGCAGTAATGTGATGGATAAAGACTTAACTTCCACTCACTCGCTCATCTTCTATACCGCTTTATGCTGTATTCAGGGTAGCAGGGGGCCTAGAGCCTATCCCAGGAGGTTTAGGGAACAAGGCGGGGTACACCCTGGACAGGGTGCCAATCCATCGCAGAGCACACACACATAAACATACTGACACACTCATTCACACACTACGGGCAATTTGGGAACGCCAATTAGCCTAACCTGCAGGTCTTTGGACTGTGGGAGGAAACCGGAGTACCCGGAGGAAACCCACCAAGCACGAGAAGAACATGCAAATGTTTTGTTTTGATTACATAAAAACAAAGCACAGGGTTAAAGGAAGGTGTTTTTTTTTTTTTTTTTTTTTTTGTTATGATTATTTCCATTTTCCATGTCACAGGCATATTTCTCTACTTCAGCTTTATTTTTCTTTTCTTTGTGTTCTGCCACTTACAGTATTGCCATGTGCACTCTTTTCTCAGAAATACTATGGACTGGAGAACCTGGACAACAAATGGGGGGACATTGAGCAGTGGATGGTATTACCAGATTTTGTGCCCAGAGCAGCTCTAGAAGCAAATTTGTGTTGTTGTTTTTTTTTTTTTTTTCAGAGAAATACTGGTTTGATGAAGATTTAATGCAACAGAAAGATAGCAATTGGGTTCTGACACTGTATTATACAGCACTATAATATTCGATCTATTCACATAATTATATGTTTATTATTCACAGGGCTGCAACATGAGCTCTTTTCATTTAGCCAGTTTGAAAATTAGTACCCTTTTGTACCAGCAGTTTTTGCATGGAGTAAGAAAGGAAGTTTATTAAGAAGGGGAATTATTCATTATCGTGTTAATGGACAATGCAGATGTGACACTTGATATTTTTTAGCAGTTCTTGTTAATGTATACATACATATCTGGGTTTTGACAAACTTCTTGTTATCTTTGGTATCTGCCACATACTGGACCCTCACTCCATTTAATGGACCAAAAGCAGCTGGACAGTTGCACAACTAAAGGCAAAATGCCCCAGTTACAAGCTGGAAGTTGTGCCGGCTACAGTAAACTCACAGTGTGTCACCAAATAAGACAACATTTGGTGTCTGTGTGTCCCAGTCTTCAGACATTTCATTGGCCTCAAAGTTTTAACCAAATATTGAAAATGCTAATTTATGACTGTTAGTTTGTCCAGTTACTTTTGGTCCCTCTTTACAGTAGTGCTGTAGTTCCTACACCTTTCATTCAATCTCACTGTAACCAGCCTTAGTTTAGAGTTTACATTTTTTCTTTATAATTATTTAGTTTAAACAGCAGTACAATGTGGTAAATTTAAAATATCTTTGACAAAGTAAAATATTTACCGACCTGACTCTATGTATGCCTGTTTTAGCAAGTTACAAAGGAAAAACAAATGCATGTTGTGAATTGTGCTGCTTTACTCCTTGCATTTTCTTGCATTTTTCCTCTTTACTTTTTCTTCCTGTACACTTTTCTTTCTTTTGGTCCCAACAGGAGGACAGTGAGCAGTATACACGCCACTCACAGAGACATGTTTCGGTTGGTATAGTGTTCTCTTCTTTGCTTTCATCTTTGCTTTCCATCCTTTTTATGTTACTCTTCTCATACCAGGCTGGCAAATCCTTCAGGAGACTTCAGGGGACAATAAGCAATCCTCACTACCCCAGCACAAACTAAGATTTGTTTGAAAGCAATACATTTATCGAACTTTTGAAAACACACAACCTCAGCCACAACAGCAGATGGCAGAAATAGCGTTAACTGACATTAAACTACTACGTATTTTCGTTCATAATTTACGTTCAAGGTGTATTTCAGAGCCAAACGAATAAGGTACAGTAGATTACCTGGTGATTACTTACAGGATTACCTAATGCGTTTTCACACAGGTAAAAGAGTAATCTAGCTGATGTTCTGCAGATTGTTTTCATATGCATTATGTTGTAGTGGGCGTTGCAACTTATTTCATAAGATCAGGGTAATATGATTATCACTTTGCAAAAGTTTTTTATCATAGTGTGATTTAAAGCTACCTCAGGCAGTGTGCAAATGTTTGATTCCTTCTGGATTTGGTGGCGTTTGCTAGCGTTTAGTGTCTCATTCTGTTGCAAATGAGACGATTCTATGGAATATCCTGTGCTTTACACTTCATAAAATGATGTGCAAGTCACGTTAACTAATACTGACATTTCAACCTTTCACATTAGAAGGCTAACTGACTGTTCTGGGGTTGAATCCCAATTAGTGTAAAATGGAAGGCTAGTGCGCTATGCAGGGTGTAGAATCTCTTTGTTTTTTCACACAAAGTAGTGCCCTTGTTCACTGATTAGAGAGGGATTTTGGATTTAGCCTTGTGCTAGTTAGCACTGTGGCTCAAAGCACAACACGGATGGTTCAGAGGCAATTTTACAACAACTTAGAAGCAATTACTAAGGAGACAAAGTTGTGTTTAGATTAATAATATTATTAGATCCGTTTTCTTGCTAAAAGTGCCATGGTGACTGGTTTTGATTATTTGTTTTTTTGGCACTGGCATCTGGTAAGTAAGGGCCCTTTCACCATACAGAACTAAGTTGGACCATGGTGGACAGACATCATGAGGTCACATGCAAAAGGTCAATAGGACTACTTTCTGTTGCAGATTTATATAATCATTATGGATAATATTAAGTTCATTAATGCGTAATGCAAATTTGCCCATCCAGGAGTATTCAATTTGGATATGAGTTCATGAACAGTAACATGCATTAGATCTTTGGATTAATATACCCTGACGGTCTTTGTGTATATTAATATTAAGTTGTTATTCAGCCTGCACTGCACAGCCATGTTATATACAAAAACCACAAAATAGTGCATAAGAATCGTCTAAAATCATAATGTGACCCTTTTTCTGTTTTGCCCTTTGTATCTTTGCAGGTGTCCGATGATGAAGAATGTATGTCTGTGGGGAACAGGAGCAGTGTGCCGGTGAGTGGGTAACTTTGTCTGTTTTTGTAAACACAAGTACATGGCACAGACTCCATTTCAAGTGTTTCATTCAAAGCCTGTGTGCATTGCCATGTTGCCCTGCCGGAAATGCTGTCCGACTGTAGGAACTGAATGGCACCCAAGTTAGAATTGTGTGTAAACAGATTGTTTGTTTAAAAAATGTGCATTTGAGTAGTGAGAATTTTCCTCATTTTGCGCACATGTGGTTTGTAAGGTGGTTGCATTTTTGGCGATAAAAGCTATTTGTGATGCTGCTGCTCATCCCATTTTTCTGTATAGTTGGATTTGGATTCAGAGGCTGCGGTAAGAATTATATACAGTAAATGTTATATTGTTAATGAGTATTTAAGGCTTATTTGTAACAACTGACTATCTGCTGTAAATCAGTGGTTCTCAACCGTCTATTAAACTGCTTCCTCTGCTCTTAAACACCTGCTACAATGAAACAGCTCAATTCTGGGATGTTTTTTTTTTATATATAAACTTTTTTGGCAAGTAATACACAAAAATGATTAGTCAGATATTCTCTAGATGCATGTTATAAGCAGTATAAATGCACTGCTGTGTTATGGTGTGATGGTCTCTTTAGTTGCATGTTTAGAAAGAATGAGGTTTGTTGTAGAATGAGACAGATGTATGGTTCTTACTAACTTGTCACAAAAAAGGCACAACAAAATTTAATATGTAGTCATATTTTTCAAAAAGTAAGTCAACATTCAGGATATAGATAAGAAAAATATGAATACCCTATAATTAAGTTAGATCACCTGCAGCAGCAGTAATTTCAAAGCTAAAACTTTATGTACGTAGGAGTCTTAGTCTCTCACTTGATTTTGGGGAAACTCTGGCGCTATTTACAACATTGCTTCAGTATAATACTTTTTGAGGGCATATGCACAGCTCTCTTAAGATTTCATCACAGCATGGGGTCGAGGTCTGGACTTTGACTTGGCCATTCCAACACTCCTTTAGCCATTCTGATGTTGGTTTGCTGGTGTGTTTGGGGTCACTGTCCTGTTTCATGACACAATTTTGGCCTCGCTTAAGCTGCTGGTCAGATAACCTCACATTTGTTGCATGAAAAGTGTGGTATAAAGTGGAGTTTATCATTGTTCAATGACTGCAGGTTTTATAGGGTCTGTGGCTGCAAAACAAGCTCAAATCATCTCGCCATCATCCACAATGCTTGACTGTTGTGTTTGTGGCGATGCGTAGTGTTTGGTTTTCCCCAAACTTGGCACTGTGGATATTGACCAACTATCTCCATCTCACTCCTATAAAGACGTCAACTATCTAGAAAGCTCTTACATTTCGAAACAATTCTTACTGTTGAATTTTGATTCCCAGACAGTTTGGACACATCCTTATAACTCATGCCAAATTGATAAGCAGCAACAAATGTTTCTCTGAGGATGTGGCTCTTATTTATCTGAGTTCTCCAGAACAGTTCTACTGCTAAATCAGTGAATGTGGAAGAAGGAAGCGCTGACTTATTTTTTTCACCTCAATTCTGAATGTTGGTTTGCTTTTTGGAAAAAAATGACTACCTTTTGAATCTCTAGTGTGTGTGTTTTCTTTTTTCTTTTTTTTATGTTGATTGAGACGATTAGCAAGTGCACCTTCTTTTTACAATGCTTGTATTTTAAGCTGTGACTCTCAATGTGCAACTTTTCTAGTTGGTTTTCAGTAAACTTTTACAAATTAAATCGGGTTAAAATAATTACAGTATAACCTGGATTCAACATCAGTTTGCCAATTTTCTAATATATTTCTACTTGTTTTTCCTGCAATTAATCCCATGTAGCTATCCCATACATCTTATTTAAATAGTCACAAGAGCGCAAAGAAGAAGAAAAAGAAGTCGAAGCACTCTTCAGATATTGTATGTAAACAACCCAGAAGAAACCGTTTCTCAAGTCTTAGCACATTTTACCTTTCTCTGTGGTGGAAACAGCATTAATGTTGCATATTATTTTGTGCCATTATTTTTTTTTCTCCAACAGAGTAATGGCTATGATAATGATTACAGCACAATTTCCAGTCGGGTTAGTATCACTACTAACCGTATGCTGGAAGATTTTTTTGTATGCTATAAAACATTTCATAAAATTATTATTTAATTAATTTTCAGCATGAGCTATTTTTTTAATGAATGCATTTTGTGCGAGTGTTCCATGGTGCATGAACACACCTTCGAAAATTTCTTTACTGGGCGAAAACTAATGCTAACAGAACATACTGTGTGTTGTTTGGTCTGTTAACACAACTGCAGGTGGGATACGTAGCCTTGGCTCAGTTTGAGTTTTATAAATTATTTGCTGTGAGCCATGCTCTAAGCTTGGGAGTAGAAAGTAAAAAAAAAAAAAAAATATATGATTGGTCATGACCGGTGATCGGCTGATCAGCCTCAGATATAAACAATTCTGTACCGAGCGCAGAAGAAACACTTAATGTTTTGTAACTTTTACATTATCAATAATTGTATGGGTTAAAAGCCTCAGATCTGTGTTTTTCTCCAAACTCTATGAGTAAATTAGTCTCAAATTTCCATATTACGCATGCTTACACCAGCCTAAAATCCCAGCAAGCCAATTAGTCAAAAATCTCACGCACCCGCATGCTAAATGTCAAGTTAAGTTTTGAGACTTTGGAGCCATTTGAGGTGGTAAAAAGTCACTGTTTTAGTAAAATACTGTATTCCTAAACATTCTCATCTTGTGTGGTGGGAGTGAAATATTTGCTAAGTTTGTTTAGAGATAATAATGATGACAGAGGACAGAGATGCATGTTGCTCAGTTAAATGTTAAACTCTTGTATTTGAAGTTAGTTTGTATTGTTTAAATGCTGCGCTTTGTTTTTAAGTGAGAAAACTAATGTTATAAGGAACGGACTACATTTAATAACTCAGATTGGGATCAAATTTGTTATAAAATGTTACAAGATCATAATACTTACAGATTGTAAGTATATACGTATATTGTGGAAACGTCATGTCGGCTGGTGACCGGTGATTCCCATCCCTAATAAAAAAGGCTTTCAGAGTGTAGATGGTGAGTGAGTGGCTTTACACTCTGATTTAAAAAAAAATTAACATAATTAACATGTTTTTATTCATGTTTTTAATAGCATGTGTTGTATATCGCAGTTTCAATAGTTAATAATACTTTAATTAAGCACCGATGCTTAACCTTAATTATCCCATAATACCATGAAAGACTGTTATTAGATTAAATGCCTATGTCTTTAAACTCTTCAGTTTGGATGTTTTTGGTGCTTGGTTGTTGCATGCAGAGCATTTTCCCCCTTTTATATATTTGTTTTGCATGTGGACTTCTATAATTCATACATTTTAATTTTTGATTCAGTTACAGCGGCTGAGATGATCTCATTTTTATATTATATCTGCAAGAAAAAAAAGAAGTTATGAATATATATGAATAGAAATCTAATAGGAGGCTACAGTCATGGCTGAGAACAAACACATTAATAGACACACTTTAGGGCAGACTTGTGTTAGGCTGTTACAGAAATGGTAAAATAATGGGACCTTTAAACCTGAAAGTCTAAACTTTATTTCCCATTTTAATTACTTCTTTTCCAAACCATTGTGATGGTGTTGGTGTGGGTTAGTCGTGTGTCACTGTCTAAATATTTGGGCCAGCAGTCCAAATATTATACTGGCAGTCCTGGTGTCAACAACCAGGCCACTGTGAAAAACACAGCTTTTCGTGCTTTCATTTCATCATTAAGACGTTTTTTTGCAGTTGTTCTGCAAAAGAGGAAAGTGTCCTCTCATGCAATTGTGTTTGGGTTATTTCTAGGAAAATCCTGCAGAATCATAAAGGATGGTCTTGGTCTTTGTAAACATCTATTACCAATATCTATTAAAAGCAACATTATGAACTTCATTATTATGAAGAAACTTAAGGGAAATCTTGTGGTAGAAATGTAGCAGTAAACCCAGCTCAAAAAGGTTTTGTGATGTGTGCTGTGTACAGAATAATAATAATAATAATAATAATAATAATAATAATGTTAGAATATAATAAATTAATGTATAATGTATCTCATTCGGGCTGCCTGGTGGCACAGCGGGGTGTAATGGCATTTTGCAGCTCCCTGGTCCAAAGTTCAGTCCTGAGCTCAGCTTACCATCTATGAAGTTTAGCAGATTCTCACAGTGTCTGTGTGGCTTTTCTCTGGTCCCTCTGCTTTCTTCCTGCCTCACAAAAACATCTCAGTGAATTGATTGGCCACACTAAATTAGGTGTGAATGAAGGTGTGTAAATTATGTATAAATGGTAATCATTTCATAACTCAGCTGATGTGTATTTGTGTATTTTCTCTCTTTGTTTTCTCTGTCATGCTTATTAGGGATCTTTATATGAAAACAGTCTCTGCGGCAGCTCGCTTCGCTCCAGTACTCGTACTGTAAGAAAGAGATCTGCTCGTTTCTTTTTCTCGGTTGTAAACTAATAATGCTTCCTGTCCAAAATAACTAATTGATGTCTTGTAAGAAATAAGACCCTTAGGGGCATGCTTTTATAGGAACATGATCCACAGCAAGTTAGATATGATCTGATTCGAGCCTAAATTACCACCCCGAAGTGGATTTTTTTCCTTTAACAGCACATTGCTTTATGTTATTCCCCTTATACCATGATGTTATATTTGTTATTGCATGTCTACAGTAAAACTATTTAGTTCCCTTTATCTCTTGTAGCAGATATAAAGAGTCTCACACCCTAGGAGCTCTTTAAAGTCCCTTTCAAAGTTAAATTAAAAATTTGGCTTGCTTGTCCTGGAAACCAGACTCAGTGTATTACGTAGTTCTGGAGAATCTCTCAAGGCAAAAAACATACTGACTATTTAAGTCAAGCCTGCCTTAATAATAAAAACTTGGAGAATGTTTCACCATCTTAAGCATTATTTGTATTGTCATTGATCAGTCAGTTTTTCTGTGAAGTGCACACAGCATTGTCCTTCCCAGGTTTCAGTGATGTGTTGTACAATTCTTACCTCAATTCTAATAATTTCCAAAATCTCTTTGTCTCTTCTGAAATACAGTAACATCTTTTCCACAACCACAGTATATGTCTTCTTACATGCAACTTAGTAAAAAAGACTAGTTAAGAATTAGTTAATAGTAAGATCCAATCAAAGGTTAATTAGTCCTTTATTTAAATCTAAATTGCACCTTTTTTGACCAGGTTGTATACTGTATGCACTTGTTTAATTAAAGACAGCATGTCATTTTAATCGGTTTCTATTAGCCCTACATTATCTGCAACATTCTCTATAGAAGTCATTATGAATAAGATCTCAATATAGGAGCAGTGATTTATTATACCAGGTGGCTTAAACTACTGACACAACTGTGCTGTTATTAAAAGAATAAAGCACCATCTGATTAAAGAATTGAACACTTGCGAAAGACACTTAAACATCAGACCCATATGCGACTTTTTCCCAAACTGTTTGCCTTAAAGTTGAAAGCACACAGTTTAAAGCCACTTACTTCACTGACTGGTAAGAGGCCCAAACCTGTCCAGGATGACACTACCCATGTGCGTTAAGGTGCCCAATGTGAGGGAACACACATTCTCATGGCTGTGCTCTAAAATGTAGTTAGAAGAGTGCAGCACATTATAACAGCTAAGGGGAATACATTTGAACTAGATGTTCAACAAGCATATAGGAGTGTCTTGATCAGATTTCTACAAACTTTGTGCCCTTCTTATTTTTGCTATTGCCTGTTTTGTTCCATAACAATCTGTGTGTGTGTGTGTGTGTGTGTGTGTGTGTGTGACTGTCACAGAACCATAATTTAGCTGATTTATTGTTAAAATTCGGGACTGTCTCTCTGTATGGCAACCATGGCTTTCGCATGTATTTTTGAAGGAGATTAACATTGAATCCAAAATGCTGCATTTAACTCAAGTTAGCCAGCACTATTTTTATTTTTGGCTAATAAAGGGCTTTCGTGTTTTCACATCCCCCTAGTTGTCAGAGTATAGTGGTCGTTTGGGCTCAAGCTCCAGAGCATCGTCCAGGACGAGTTCCAGATGTGCTAGTCCAGTGGTGAGCTTCTGTTTCACCCAGAGTGTCACTTATATTTCAGTCATATTTATCAGTGTTTTGTTAGCATCTCATTTAGGCATCAGGGTTATGGTGAAACTTACTTCCTATTACATCCCAGAGGCTGTGGCTCGCTGTGGGAGTTAATTTTTAATGTTTGGGTTCATACAGTGTCTATGTTTCTAAGAAGAATTTAACTTGCTTGTAATTTCAAAAACTGAAATTTGAGTGATTGCATCTATCTGTTTGGTTGGTAACCTAATTGAACGTTATATGCATTTATTCTCCTGGTGGTTTCCAGGAAAATAGCAGCAGCTCAGTAGCTAGTCTTTTAAGAAAGGCGGCTAGCAGCAGTGGCCTTTCCAGAGACTTGGATCATGTGACCCTCCTGATTTTATTTTTTATTTTTTGCACTGACATTTAAAATTAGGACTGGCATTATGTTGATTTCTTGTTT
>JAOTRS010000047.1:4570218-4589729 GCA_028565755.1 Dinotopterus cunningtoni
AGAAACATCTGGAGAAACACAGCTGGGTGAGACATTGGTTACCAGAGAAACACAGCTGGGTGAGACATTGGTTACAGCTAAAGAATCCGAAGAAGAGCAAGAAACATCTGGAGAAACACAGCTGGATGAGACATTGGTTACAGCTAAAGAACCAGAAGAAGGGCAAGAAACATCTGGAGAAACTCAGCTGGGTAAACTATTGGTTACAGCTACAGAATCCGAAGAAGAGCAAGAAACATCTGGAGAAACGCAGCTGGGTAAGATATTGGTTACAGCTAAAGAACCCGAAGAAGAGCAAGAAACATCTGGAGAAACGCAGTTAAATGAGACATTGCTTACAGCTAAAGAACCCGAAGAAGGGCAAGAAACATCTGGAGAAACACAGCTGGGTGAGACATTGGTTACAGCTAAAAAACCTGAAGAAGGGCAAGAAACATCTGGAGAAACGCAGCTAGATGAGACATTGATTACAGCTAAAGAACCCAAAGAAGGGCAAGACACATTTGGAGAAACACAGCTGGGTGAGACATTGGTTACAGCTAACGAACCCGAAGAAGAGCAAGAAACATCTGGAGAAACGCAGTTAAATGAGACATTGCTTACAGCTAAAGAACCCGAAGAAGGGCAAGAAACATCTGGAGAAACACAGCTGGGTGAGACATTGGTTACAGCTAAAAAACCTGAAGAAGGGCAAGAAACATCTGGAGAAACGCAGCTAGATGAGACATTGATTACAGCTAAAGAACCCAAAGAAGGGCAAGACACATTTGGAGAAACACAGCTGGGTGAGACATTGGTTACAGCTAACGAACCCGAAGAAGAGCAAGAAACATCTGGAGAAACGCAGCTGGATGAGACATTGGTTACAGCTAAAGAACCTGAAGAAGGGCAAGAAACATCTGGAGAAACGCAGCTGGGTGAGACATTGGTTACAGCTAAAGAACCCGAAGAAGGGCAAGAAGCATCTGGAGAAACGCAGCTGGGTGAGACACTGGTTACAGCTAAAGAACCCGAAGAAGAGCGAGAAACATCTGGAGAAATACAGCTGGATGAGAAATTGGGTACATCTAAAGAACCCGAAGAAGGGCAAGAAACATCTGGAGAAACGCAGCTGGGTGAGACATTGCTTACAACTAAAGAACTCGAAAAAGGGAAAAAAACATCTACTGACAAAAAGCTTGATGAAGTACCAGAGAAGGAGCAAGAATCATGCTGGCCAGCACACATGGATCAGGAATTCAAAGTAGCAAAGGAAGATGAGGTGGACTGTGGAGAATCTGTGGAGTTTAATATGGTGTCAAAAGAAAATTTGCATGGAGAAACCGAGTGTCTGCAAGAAGATAAAAGTATTTCTTCTTGTACTAAGCAGAATTGTACAATGAATGACCTCCCAGATACTAAAGATGGCCCTAAAAACCAAATGCTACAGACAGATGAACAAAACAAAAAATGCCAGCAGAAGTTTGTTACAGAAAATGAGGAACAAGGATCTCAAGAGCATGAAGAAATTTTACATTTTGAACAAAAAATGTTTCCTGAGAAGGAAACAAGTCCAGCACATAATGTACAGGTTCTTGATAATGAACCTCCTGAGACAGGAGAGGTAGACCAGAAAGCAAATAGTATCATTCCACAAGAAGAAGGTCAGAATTTGGAAGAGCAGGAAGTCATGGAAGTTAAAGAAGGTACATCAGAGAGAAACAAGGTGGATGCAAAGAATGGCTCCAAAAAGGAAAGCAAGAAAGGAAAAGGGAAGGGTAAAGAGGACTGCAAAATGTCCTAATAACAAATAGAATGTAACCATAAAAATTAACAGTGAGGTCCAGAGAATTTGTTTGAATGCGGAAAAATCAATATTGACACAATTATGATATATTATAGCATATTATATTTATTTAACTCTACACCAAAAATGAGAAATCAATACACTGCAAAAACGGATCCTTAGCCAGTATCTTGAATATAGTATATATGTACTGTATTTATATGTTCTTAAAATAAGATTACAACAAACCAAATAAAAAATCATTAAGCTTATATGAAATTCTATTAAAATGTAGTGGTTTTAGGAAATAATTTTTTAAAAGAAACAAAATTCTTTGCCCATAGAACATTTAGAAATAGAAAGTTTCACTTACAATTTTAGTAACATTCGACAAGAAATAAGCTTAAAGATTTTATGTTTCGTTTGTTTTCAAAAATCATAATGATACTTGGTTAGATGTTTTTTTTTGCAGTGTACTCTTTAAGAAAGAAACTCTGCATTTGCACATTTAAATAAAATGTGTTTAAATATACCGCTATCAGCAGTGTTTAAATGTTTTGTTGTGTGATCTGTTTGTCGGTCCTATTAGCATCGTGTGAGTTGTAAAAATTCCTAAAACATCTGAACACATTTAAGACATGTTGAGCCTAATGCATATGGCTTATTTATTGTCGAAGTATTCTTACTGTGGTAGTTAACATGCTGCTTTATCTTCAAAAATATGGGATGCAGCATCTTGCTACATTTTTGCACACGATATAATAAATTCTTAGTTTTTTTGTTGGCTTGCCATCAGGGACTTTTGTTTTTTTTTTAAATTATACTAAGTGTATGTGGCATATTTAAAAAAAAAAAAAAAAAAACGCACACAAAAAACGGTTTCTTATAAATGTCACTTATCGAAGTAAGGTTTTACAGCTGTTCATTATTCCATTCACTCATATCACCTTTTAGTCTGATGCATTCTGTAAGCAGTGTCAACAGTCCTGGGAAATGGCATTGTTATGATGGAAAACCTTGAAAATAAAGTATTAAAAATGTAAAGTAGGCTCATATATGACTTTGTGTGTGTTATAGAATGTTTACACCATTTTAAATAAATGTTTACAAATCTGAGACAATTCAGTAAATAGAACTCATGAACTTCATGCTGCATGAAGCGGTATTTGTTGTTCCATGTTCCCTCCTGGAGTTTCTGCATGTTATCCATCCTCACCCTCCACGTCCCTTATAGATCTCATTTGCATGCACTGAATCCTTCCCATAAGCCTGTTTTATCCAGCTCCTGTAAGTCTGATTCCTTTTTTTTAACCACAGAACAGCAGTTTGTATTGAATAGATTATGGATATTACAGGTATGTCCAGAAATGTCTTCACTGATCCTGACCAAAGCACATGAGGGTTTCTATATGGAAAAACACCCAGTTCTGTTTACTGGATTTAAAGTAAATAATATGAGACAGTGTTTTTTAAACAGGAACACAATTTTAGTGCAGCAGGGACATTTCTAGACATATCCGTAATATATTGCAAAATATTAATATTTTATAAACTTATAAGTAAACAATGAGTATACACTTAATGTTATTATGAACTGTGTAGACGCATGTTCTTTGTCTCCTTTCCAGAAATCCGTCTACGAAAACTGGTGGATGAACGAGAGCATTTGATAGAACAGGTAAGAGTTACACATTAGGGTGATGCTCACTTTAACTGTACATTAATTCAGAATGTGGGTTACCTAAATTCAGTGCTAAAAGAACTACATTTATATGTATTTCACAATATCTTGACAGCTAATACTGGTTGACTGTCAGAAAGCCAGAGGTTTTGATATAATTCCTCTTGCCCAGGATATGATGTGACATCCTGAAAGTAATTAATTGAATTGGCAGTCAGAGGGTACGGGAAAACAGTAGCTATGATTCATATGTTAACGTATAATGAATAGTGTAAATACATTGTACATTTAAAGATTTGTTTTGCTGTTTTGACTTGCTGATATGTGGAGTTGTGATGTTTAGTTTTAAGCAAATGATTAGCTATATACCCATCAGTGTTTTATTTAAACCCTCTTTGAAGCCCTGTCCTTCCAGGTTTTAATAATGATAAAATAAAATTTGAATTTAATGTATGGGACAGTTCTTCTTTTCAGCAATCTCCTTTGTCTAGTTTCATCTTTTAGTTTAGCTTGATGCAAGCCAATAATCTTAACCTTCTGAAGCCGTTACTTAATTTTCTGCAGTCACAAGATCCATCTTCTGATTGAGAGGATGAATAATGAGAAGCTAGGTTAGGATCAATCAGTTAGGATTGAAACAGATGTTGGCAGCTGAAACGTATTAATCACTTTAGAAACGGCTAATCATTTAATCAAAGGCTTTTTTGTTTGGATCAAAGTTTATTTGAATGCAAACTGTTTATTTTTTAAATGGCCAGGCAACATTCCATAGAAGGGTGTATTATGAGGTTAAAATCAACATTTGACATTTTGGTTTCTGTCAGAAGTGGGTTGTAAATTTATCTACACTGTTTATATTCAGGTGAAGACTCTGAAAGGACAACTAGAGCAAAAGAAAATGAGACCTAAAAGAGATGAGAGCTGCAGTCCAGAGGGAGAGGTCCTTGAGAACAGCACTGACGCAGATGTCATGGACATGCAGAGTATGAGACATACACGAACAAACACTGTTGTTCGTAAAGATGGTAGCATTCAAATACCCAGGAGTTATGAGGGTGATACCAGCAAAAAATGGATATGTATATGATTTAAAAGTGACATGGTTATGTTTTTAGGCTTTATTTGTTATATGCAATATACATGATGGTATTGTAAAAAAGCTCAGTCAATTAAATAATGTTATTAAATAAATGCTCTGCTTATTTAAATATTTTTTTTTATATAAAATATGGATTTCTATATTTGAAAATGTTTATTGATGCGTTTATAGGAGATGCTAACAGACAAGTCACTGATCTCAAATTCAAGCTGGTCAAATCAGAGCAGGAAATTACAGCTTTGGAACAAAATGTGAGTGATCTGTAATATTTTTTATATAGTTTGTCCCTTTTTGATAAATGGTAGAAGTGGCCAGAGCCCAGGTTGGGGAAATGGTTCTAAGCAGGCATTTTGTGTAGAGTGAGTTTGGTGTGGTTAAATGTGTAACAAGTTTGGGCCTGTGGATTAACAGCCAATCTTTTTGTAAAAATTGTAAATAGTATTGATTTATTTTTGTATTTTTGGACCTTTTCTTCTCTTTTGAGTTTCATCTTGGTATATTTGTATTATGTATACATTTGGGAAGCCACATGTTTGCAACTTTGGGAGAAAAACCAAACGACCTTGAATTGTACATTTTTGCCTCTGTTGCCGTTTTACACCACTGACCGCTGGTACATCCTAACATTATGAATCAACAGTTTTCTCATGGGGACAGTTGCATCTTATACCTGGTCATGACCAGCTTGTACATTTGTATGCAAGTTATAACTTTATGGGTAAAAGTGTCAAACCATGGTGTAAATATGTGCCGGTATGCTTAGCCATAATGCACATTATGAAAGTTACTTATCTATAGTCCGCATTAGCTAGTTTATCAACACTGCTCTTCCAGGTCTTCCATATTTGGCTTTTCATATTGGATATTATTTGTGATTCTCTTCAAACACATCAAAGTGCATGACAGTAAAGAGCTCTACAGTCTTTTATTTTAATTTCTGGAAATGTGCTATTATGTTTTAGTCATTAGTGTTTTTATCGCACACTAGACAAATAGACACAGGCATTTTAGTAACAAACACAAGTTGGTTGGTATGACAGTTCATTATTTTATAAACTTCACATAAACTCTGTCTTCTATGTTTTATTGAACTGAAATAGACCTTAAGCAGTTTAATTCTCCTCCATATCCTATGGCAGGTCACAAGACTCGAAGGTCAAGTGACTCGGTATAAATCAGCAGCAGAGAATGCAGAGAAAGTGGAAGATGAACTAAAAGCTGACAAACGCAAATTGCAGAGAGAGGTTGGTGTACGATATCTATAGTCATGTGCATAATAGTTTTAAATGTGTTATGTATAAATGGCTTTTTTTTGTCGCAGCTCCGATCTGCATTAGACAAAATTGAAGAGTTGGAGGCAAGTAACAGCCACCTGAACAAACGACTGGAAAAGATGAAGACCTATCGAGGCTTGACAGCCTCACCCTAGTCTAGTCACCTCTATGTAGACCCACTCACAGCTGAACCTCCACTGTGCATTTCACTGGCTGCTCTAAAGCATGTTGTCACTTCTGTGTACAGCTTCCTGTGATTTTGCGGGTTAAATATACCAAAAATGCACCGATACACTACAAGATTAAATTGTTTCTTATTTATTTTTATTTAATGGTTGTTCTCTAGGGGTGAAAAAAAAGGACACCTTAGTGGAGCTTTTAATACTTGGAAATCAAAAGGTTGCAAAGCTTTTTTGCAACTGCTCTAAAACTTGGTGCTAGTGGTAAAAGACATGGCTTTGGAAGAACTCTTGTGACTGCCATTGTATTTTGTATAGTACAGATGGTGACAAATTAAAGAAAACCAGCAGAAGGTGTTGAGCAATCACAAGCTACAGTACCACAATAGCTTCAGTCCTATAAATTCAAGGCATAAATTCTTATGTGAGAAATAAGTAGCATTGTTTCTAAAGATATTCCATTAGATAATTTTAAATTGTTGAATGATGGTTGAGAGTCCTGTCTAACATTCTAGGATCTCGAATAGGTGGATTGGGAATTATTTTCACGTTTGAGGGTAGGAGAAAGGTGATCATTCAGACAAGTGGATCTCAACTCTGCCAGCCAAACACACGCACTGGACAAAGACACTGCTTTTTTTCTTTAATTATTTTCCTGTCTTCAAGCCGATTATATGTGTCTGTTCTCAAACTGCATCTAAGGTTAAAACCCGTGGACACCTTTTAATATGTACTTGTATTGTTCTTGAGTTGCTGATAAATGTTGTATCTGATCCAGTTCCAATGAAGGGATCCTAGAAAAATATGCACCATGTAGTGACATTCAATGCTGCCATATCCTTAGTAAGATATTTTGTTCTTGGATGAAGATTTAATCACCTTGGTTGCCCCAAGTACACAAAAACTCAACATTAACAATTAAGAAAAAATGAGTATTAAGCTCAGAATCTTTGCTTGGATGTTTTCAGATAATGGAGGGAGCTAATACTTGAAAGAGGCTGTAAAGTAGTTATGGTGCGCTTTTGGCTTTTTTTTTTTTTTTAACAAAGCTTAAAACCTTTGTAATGCAAATTCTACTGTATACTGTGCAATAAAATGTTCAACGAACAGTCAAGATTATTTTTTCCACATTATTCTTGCATATTTTAACTGTTTCTGTAAATGACACAAAATAATATGCTGTTGCACTGTTTACTGAAAGGGATTTATATCCCAAAGTAGGAAAATGTAAATGAACCCTAAAAAAAGGAATGTGTAGAATATAACAGGGGCCCAGAATTATATTTGGCTACCATATCCACAGGAATAAGTATGCAAATGAATGCTGATAGAAAAATTTGTCATGCTAAGCACAGTAATTAAATTATTATTATTATATAATTAAACAATTTTCCCTAAAAAACACTTCAGTATATGTGTATCTTATCAATATTAATAATTAATTTGTCCCATTATCTGTTCTCTGGGTGTCATTACCTGTCTCTCCTTGTATGGAGAAAATCACATTCTCCTTCAAAATGTGGACAAGTAGAAATATTTTTTATTCTTATAGTCTGGAAGTGAACTATATATTGTATATTGTAGTTTTACAGTTTAGCTTTTCACATTTCATCAGATTGCTTTGCTTGTGCCAAATAAAAAAATGCCTCAGGGTTCCACTGTATTTTATCTAAAACCATCTACAACAACATATTCTGTTTCAACTCTTCACAACTTGCAGTGTTTTGAAAAAAAAAAAAAAGTGAAGTAGATCTGAATGTAAGTCAGACATGTTGCAGACTTGTTTCAGGGTTCAATGTTCCAATCTTAGTCTGTAATCAATGAGCAAAAACAGTGCACTACAAATGCACCAGCTATCTTAATATCTTACAAACGCTTTCACAGTGGGCAATTACTTGATTGACATGACTGTTTATGAATATTACTTTTAACACTGGTTATTATGAATATTACTTTCAAGCACCTGTACCATGGCCAACCTGTGTGCTTTTTGAGCATGGTCTCTTTTAAGCCCTGGAAGCCACTATGAAAAAAGCCACCTTGATGACGTTCAATATGATGTCACTCAGGAAGGTATTAGCCACTTTTTGGCAAAAGTTTAAGGCCTTGCCTGTACATCCCTGAATCGTTTGAGACATCACAAATCCCATCACAATTTTTCATCCTCAATTCAAAAGTCTTGCCTGGTTTGGTAGCGATCACATAAATCCCCTAGGAGGAGTATATCAAACTCCATTGCAAATTTTGCAAACAAGCCAAAATAACTGACTTCTTGTTGAGTAGAGCCCATGACCTGCAGAGCGAAAGTTGATCACCTTACTGGGATATAAATGTGTCCGGGTTTTGCATGAATTATGTACAAATGTGTATGAGCTATGCAGCAAGATCTCGTAAAATGACCTTTTAAGCACTTTAAGACCCCCAGTAATACCTTCACTTTTTTATCTGTACTTTTTTTTACCTATTAGAGATTTGAGACATTCCTGGTGAATTAATCGCTTCTTTATTTCGCGATTTTTCTGCTAAGCTTTTTTGAATAATTCATGTATATGGCGCTAGGCTCCGCCCCCTGACCTTCACTCCTGTTAGTGTATTTTCATGGTAAACACATGATCAGCTGTTTGTCTCGTCTGACTCTCTGTGACTGAAGCTGTTCGTTTCCGCTCGAGGTGCCGTGTGCAGTGTGCCGTGTGCAGTGGGGAAGTTTGGGGCAGATCTCACGGAATATAGTTCCGCGCGCGCAGCAGGAGGCGCTCACGTGACAGCAGCTAGCCCCGTGATCACATGATCAATTAATAAGCGAGTTTCTCATCACACAGTCGCGTGCATCGCCATGTTTCGCTTTCTTGTGTGTGTCCTGTTGATGTGTGTGATCTCACCCGCGGACACACACCTGCAGTATGCAGTGTTTAACCAGCGGACAGGGAAACTCCACTTACAGGAGGCATTTCACACGGAGTTTGTCGCGTTCGCCAACTTTACTGATGACATCGTGAACACGGGGTGAGTGTGTGGCGCTAACACACACGGACACACTGATAATAATCTGATGATCTTTAATGTAATCAGTGATATTATTTTTTCAGGTTGTACAGCAGAACTCTCTGTCTAACTCATTAATACAAAGAAATCACATGTTTTACGCCTTGTTAACACTAAGTTCTATTAGACCACTTTGGGGGAAAAGCACTAAATTAGTGGGAAAAAAAAACATGCTGTGACATTTATGGTGTAGATTTAACTACAGACTGGCAAAGTTCCGTTAAATTCTGTCCAGACAGTCTGACCAACGTACAGACAAAACCTTTCTATATATTTATACAGTGTGTTACTGAGTCTACACCTGAGCAACTGAAGCATCGGGGGTCGTTCATGAACGATTCATTCTTTTTGAACGAGTCTGTAACGTGACTCAGAAGAACGAGTATCTCAGAGTGATTTGTTCACTTTCTACTGGGCGCGCATGCGCAAAGCATCGATAAACCTCCGCTGGTTATGTACAGGAAACAGAAATGAGTTACCGCTCGAGTCTTCTAGTCCGAGTCGTTCATGTTTTTTTTTTTTTTAATCACGTGACTCCCATAGACACTATGCAGTGCAATAGATTCAAAACAACAAACGACTCGGACCAGAAGATATAAGAGATGAGCTGCTCATTCTGTTTATTATAATATGTCCTTAGCTGTAGTGTAATATTTTCATTACTGGAACTATAGCCAGAATTTGTTTATGTAGACCTTTTAGGAGTCTTTTTATTGAAAATGCAACATTGTATTTTATTTCTGATCAAAAGAACGAAATGAACTAAATGACTCAAAAAAAGATTCATTCATTTTGATGAACGAGATTCAAAGAACCGAGCCACTAAAATGATCCAAACTTCCCATCACTAGCTTGTATATGGGTGCATCATTCATCTGCTTCCCTTCTTACCCTGACACGCCCATCGCTCTGGAATAGCCTCAATCTGAATCAGGTCACATGGCTGAAGACTGAAGCCTTTAAAAAAAATCTAACTAACAAGTGGTTTTCTCAGGATCACACAGCTGTTTAGTCTTAATCCTGTAGGATTTTTTTTTCCAATCACATTTCTTCCATGATATTGATTAAGCTTTCAGGTTTGAGTAATGTGTCAGACAGTTATTAACCCAATTCCAGTTATTTTAGTAATCTCTTTAGTTGTTTTTGTTGGTTGATGCAGGCCAATAACTTGATCCTTCTGTAATACAGTAGTATACACACTTATACATGTTTAGACCAGGCACTGTGTTTAGAGTTTTATTTAATCAGCTAGAGGTACAGTAACAGTGACAAAAAACTGAGGAGAAAAGCTTGAGGAGGAACTGAAAGTAAACTTGTCCTCTCCTTGGTGACGCAGGTTAGTGGGATTACTAAACATTATTCTTACACAATCTGGTCCACTCTGTCTGTACTGAGAGTCAGGGCTGTGCAGAGAGTTTTAGTGAGGCAGGGTCTCGACTACTGCATAACCATGAAAACTACAGCAAAAATGGCTGGCCAAAAAAGGCAAACACTCATAACTGTGAGAAAATCTGAACAATTCAGAATCACACTAACGTCCAGGAGCGCATGGGCTGCCTTTTGATTCTTGTTCCTGAGTTGTTTTTTTGTTTTTGTTTTTTCCTTGACACCTAACTCTATATAAAGCTGTTTTGTGACAATTATTATTTTTCTTCTCACCTCAGGTGGTCATACCTGGAGGTTGTAACAAATGGAAAGTACAATGACACTTTGCAAGCATATGCTGCTGGAGTTGTGGAGGGCGTGATCACCTCGAAGGTATTTTACGCTAACATTTTATTCTAAATCCATCACAACCTGCATCTTATGGGAGGGTTTGCAGCTG
This sequence comes from Dinotopterus cunningtoni, assembly GCA_028565755.1. Taxonomy (NCBI): domain Eukaryota; kingdom Metazoa; phylum Chordata; class Actinopteri; order Siluriformes; family Clariidae; genus Dinotopterus; species Dinotopterus cunningtoni. The sequence continues at coordinate 4,581,084 of JAOTRS010000047.1, forward strand.
CTCTTGTGTTTTCCAGGACAAATTTTCTCAAATGATCAAACTGAAAGTGATTTAGCCAGGAAATATTCAAATTTTTTAAAAACAAATGGCTAATTGGATTTACAAAACGCCACAAAATTAAACAATTACTAGCCAGTACACTGTAAAGACAAAATGTCATAATGTCGTTACTGGAACCAAAAAAAAATGTGTGAAAACTTTGAGAGGGACAAAAGTTAGAGTGAAAAGAGTTCACTTGTCTTTCTGTTGATGACTACAGAGGTGTCATGAGGGTCTGAGCAATCGTCCACTTTTAACTTGATTAAAATTAAACACAAAAACTGTAGCCCAATAAAATTTAAGTGACACTTAAATGTAATGTATCAGCCAAGTGCTTTGCTGTTCTTAATGGTTTAAATTGATTTTGTAACAAAGCAATGCTCCTAATGATTTAGTAATGTACAGTATAATATTAATCAGAAACCCATATAGTATGAACTGTATGCTGGTCCCGAGCCTGGGTTAACTGGGGAGGGCTCGAGAACAACTAGTAAAGCACAGAGCATCCCAAGTCTGTCTGTACTACCAGGTTAAAATATGGAATGTCAGGGGCATGAGTCAAGAAAAAATTATATTATTAAGCAAGAAATAACTGCCGAACATCATAGTTTTAGGAATAAGTTAATTGTGTTGGACCGGCAATGTTTTTTTTTTCTTTTTTTTTTTTTTCCCCAAACAGTTTCATGGTTTACTACTCCATGGCAAAACATGACAAAATGGCATCACAGTTATTGTGCAGAAAAAAAAATTGTGAACTCCAGTGAAAAGCTTCAACACCACCAGCGACAGAGTGATGGCAGAGTGTGGCGAGCCGCTCAACATTACACTTATTCAGGTTTATGTGCTAATCATGCATGCATCCGATGAAGAAATCAAATAGTTCTATGAAGACCTTTAAGCAGCAATTGACCAAACACCAAAAAAGGACATGTTGTTCATTATTATTGGTGACTGCAACAATGGAAAAACATTCACAAACGCATGGTTTACACAGCCAAAGAGGCATTTATATACATGAGCGTTTCCAAAAAGTCATTATTGAAACCAAATCAATTACATCCTGTGTAGCCAAAGATGAAGTCTGAAGAAGAAGTAAAAGTAATTATTATTAGTAGATTATTATTATTATTAGTAAAGAAGAAGTAATTTTCCTTGGGTCTAAGATTGTCCAAGATGGAGCATCTAGATCTGGGTTTAAAAAAATAAATAAATAGTGCGAGGCCAAAGCACCTTGCTCAGCATGGAACACACAACGTTTGTGTCACAATCAAATGTAGACTCATCACAACCATACAGTAGTGTTCCTAATCGCAACCTAAGATTACAAAAATACACTGACACTGAAAATGGTAACAGAAGGAAAATCAATTGTGCTGCTGGAGAAACTTTTGGTACATACCATGGGAGGCAAACGTGATGAACAAAGAGGTGCTCATAAAACCTGAAACGTCAGAGAAGCAAAAATCATCAGGAGCCGATTGACTCATTTTGACCAACTTGTATTGCATACTAAATGTATTGAAAAGACCTCATGCTAGGTATTGGTCCGTGGTGCAAGGAGACCAGACCAGCAGAAGACTCACTGGCTCAACACCATCAAGGCTGACACTGGCAAGAGCATGAGTGAATTTAAAGAGTTGGCACAAGATCGCAGTGCTTCGAGAGCATTAAGCTATGAAATCTCAAAGGGTCAAACATGAATGGATGAATAATACTTGCATGCTTTAATCAGAAAGAACTGAGTGACAAGTTGAACAGATAAGGGAAGCTTCTTGTATCTGCACTTAAACATGTCTGAAGTGCTGTATGAGATAAAATGGCTGTATGACAGCAAAGTGCACAACTCCTCAATCTTTGCAGTGTTTATACTGTACATGTAAGTCTGTCAAGTCTCTGAACCAAAGGGTTTCTATGCTTTCTTTCTCAATCTCTCTCTTGTACTTTCCTTGTACTTTTTTGCATATACACTTTTATGTTGTCTCTTTTGTATTAAAAAAACGTAGATTCTCTGTTTAACTTAAAATGTAAATCTGTCTTGTCCCAGCTAGCCGGCTAATTAGGTCTCCAAGTTAGCTACAGTAGTTAGTTTTTCTGTTAATTTATGTTGTCAAATTTATGTTATATGTAGCACCTTGGCCCTGGAGGAACGTTGTTTCATTTCACTGTTTACTATACTGTATATGGTTGAAGTGACAATAAAGCCTACTTGACTTGACTTTTCTGTCATTGTTGTGTGCCTGGACTTTAGCTCATTTATAAGCATTGGATTAACACATTGATGGGATATTGTGGGATAGACGACCCGGGCTACTGTCATCGTCTGAAAGAATACATTACCACTAACCTCCAGTGGGTCACAGAGCAGATCGAGAAAACGGCAGAGTCGCCTTACTGGCATCAGGTACGTGGATTTCTTTCCAGTGGTCGTTATAGTGATTAGTCACCTCAAATACCACTGATAGACCTAGTAAATGATCACGCTTTATAAATATTAATTAACAGATGTACTGTAGGTTATAATAAAGCATGTGGGCAGAAAATCTAACCAGTGTTGATTATTTATTAGGAGCAACATGGGACTCCTCTATCTACAGTTAAATCTAGATAATCAACATGAATAAATTGAACATAACATAAATAAAATCATGTTATGAAGAAAGCACGTTTTGTTTTTATCTATTTTAAATGTTTTTAACTGTTTTTATATTCTGTTTGATGTCCAGATTAACATTAAATCTGTTATAATCACTTCTGCTTTAGGTCCATTTGTCTCTGCTGCAGCTGAAAGGTTTGGAAGATGGTTATAATGAACAGCCTACATTTCCAGAACCAGGGCTCAACTTTAACCCCCTAGGATTACTGTGAGTGGATTGTAAGCTTTCTCTACTCTACTTTCGGTAAATCAGTGCTGCTGCAACCTTAGAATCCTTACAGCAGCCTTACAGAATCCTTACAGCAGCCTTACAGAATCCTTACAGCAGCCTTACAGAATCCTTACAGCACGGCTATTGATGATCAACAGAGCTGCCAACTTATCAAAAAAGCTTGGAGTGACGTTCTGAAAATAAAGGCATTGTTAAACACACACACACACACACACACACACACACACACACACACACACACACACACAATATCTCACATTGTGTATTCCTAGGCTTTTTTTCTAACACTAATAATAACATTAACACTAACCTACATGGCTCAGGTTCTGTGTCTTTTAGCGATGCAATGTAAAAGTGGAACATCATATGCATGTGACTGTGTTTAATGCATGAGATTTAAAATATTCACTCAAATAAAATAAACGATATAGTGCCCACCCTTACCCACTGGCCAAATCACCTACAGTACATGCTCTCCAGCAGCTCTATGTACATTTACAACACTGGATTAAAGTATTATCAGCTTGTTTATACTCAGTCACACACAGCTGAGGAGCATGAAGCTTATATATAGTCATATATCCTTGTATAAATAGAAACAGTTTTATTTGGCTACAGTTTTTTTGCATTTTATATAATAATAAAAGTTCACCATGTGTATCAGCAGAGAGCTGCTGAATAAGCCAAGTCTTAGGCTTGTTATAACTGGACTTAAGTTATTAAAAGATACCCTATGCAGTAATGAAAAGTATTGTATTCTTAGATTTTAAAAAGTACAATAAATTGAAATGGTCCAGTGTTGTTTTTGCTCAGAGAGACCCGCCTTTCACAATTTTGTGTTTGATTCATGGCCCAGACTTTTCCAAATGGGTGGAGACCTGGAGGATTTGGAGGCTGCACTGAACAAATCCAGTCAGTCCCGTACAGTGGGATCCGGCTCCTGCTCTGCTCTAATCAAACTCTTGCCAGGTAACAAAGAGCTTCTTGTCTCGCACGACACATGGAATACCTACCAGGCAATGCTTCGGATCATGAAGAAATACATCTTTTCATTCCGTACATCTTTAAAAGGTGATTCTGTTTTAATTAGTTATAATAAATGTTCTGTCACTGCCAGCTCAACTGAGTCTAAAGACTTCTTTCACCCCTGTTTCTACAGATGAGACGCTGATTCCTGGCAGGACTCAGGTGTTCTCCTCTTACCCCGGCTCCATCTTTTCAGGAGATGATTTCTACATTCTCAGCAGTGGCCTGGTAAGCTGTTGCTAATTATTTATATGAAACTAACGATGCAGATGAAGTGTGCAGACTATGCTGCATTGTCTGTCATCCATAACATGGGAAGTGTTGGGAGACAATTGACCGAACCTACAGTTACGTGCTTTCCTATGTCTAAAGTCTTCCTCTTTATAGCCAGTGTTAGTACACTGTTTTTAATAAAAAAATGTCTCCCTTTGTTTGCCACACTGCACTTTTATCCTGTGGATCTTTTGCTCTAATAACTCCCAAAGGTGTTCTACTGGAATCAGATCCGGCGACTGGGAAGGTGACTGAAGTCATCATGTTTTTTAAATCAGTTTGAGACGACTTTTGATTTGTGACATGAGGCATCATCATGCTGGAAATAGTCATCAGATGGTGTTAAATTGCGGTCATGAAGGGAAGCACGTGGTCAGCAATACTCAGACAGTGTGCCATGGAGGATGTGAGCATGAACTGAGGCTGCACATTGTATCTGCAGGATTTTATGAATTGCACAACTGGCTTATTTAGAATGAGTACGGATTTTCCTAATAGTGTTCAGTGACTATATGTTTAAAAACATAAAAGTTGTACAAGACATTTCCTAAAATGTCGTATTGCATTTTTAATTACTAATGATAAACCGGTTCAGTGCAGAAAAATGAGGAAAAGCTCCAAATCTCTTTTAATTTTTTTTTTTGTCAGAAAAGCAAAGACAAAAAGTAACCAGACTTTACAGACAGTATTATGCAGTATTCACTTAGATTTATAATTTGTGTGTGTTTTATAGTTATACATGTACTGTATGTATATGTCACAACTAACTTATTTGTTAGTTTTGGCCAAGATGGTTTACACAAAGTCATTAGTGTACTAAATAAATTTAAAATATTGCCTCTATTTTCAGGTCATTGGCAGACAGTGGTAGGTTTGATTCTCGGACAATGCCCAAACCCTAGCCTCGGGATGCCGTGCCGGTCCCAAGCTCAGATAAAATAGAGTTGCATAAGGAAGTTGATCCGGCGTAAAACCTGTGCCAAGAAAGACTCATGACATTGTGTCTATTTTCAGGTTACACTGGAAACCACAATTGGTAACAGTAACGCTGACTTGTGGAAGTTTGTGAAGCCCAAAGACTCTGTCATGGAGTGGCTGAGGAACATCGTAGCAAACCGACTTGCTCGATCTGGGAAAGAATGGGCCGACATTTTCAGTCAGTACAACAGTGGAACGTAAGGAACGCACAAACATACTCATCATTTCTGCATCAGGAATGAATGTTTCTTCTTGCCCCCTAACAGTTAGAAAAAACCTTAAAGTTGCAAAGTTTTCCTGTTAAAATTGTTATTTTGTCCCTTTTTTGCTTTAGCTACAACAACCAGTGGATGATAGTTGACTACAAGAGTTTCATTCCAGGCAAACTCAGTCTGAAGAAAGGTTTGCTAACTATACTTGAGCAAATACCGTAAGTCTATCAAAGTTTGGATTCCTAATTTGTCCACTCATGTATTATTATTATTATTATTTACACAAGATTTGCTTTTTCTGTTTGGCTTGTTTTACAGAAATAATACTGTATGAATTCTAATATGTATGTAATTTAAACTGGTGCAACTGTCAAATTATGTTTAAGATTTATTTCTGTTTCTTGTCGAGTCCTGCTCTGAGAACTGAGACATAGTTCCTACTGGCACTGGAGTTGAACAGAAGTGGTTCATAAAAGCATTTCCCTCATATTAAACACCTTCCTTTTCCAGAGGGATGATCCAAACTGCAGATAAAACAGAAGAACTGTATAACACCAGCTACTGGGCCAGCTACAACATTCCGTAAGCACTAGAGCTCAACATGTATTTCTGGATTTTAATGTATTAATTTTCAGTAATTTATTTTATCATTTTGCTTCTGCCTTCCTGCTGAGAGTGGAGCTCAGCTCAGACATCCCTCAGATATATACATAAGTATATGAACCAGACTACAGTATAAGGGCTGTCAATATTAACTTGTTAATGCATATGATTTATCTAGAAATTTAAACGCATTACTATTTTTTTATGCAAATTAATCACACAACTAAGTTTGACCCTAATGGCTTCCCATAATCACAGTGCGGTTACCCGGCTGTGTGTGATAATGGCACATTTAGGGCGGATAATAAGTTGACCCCATACTACCCACCCACAGCATGCAGTGCCAGTCCAATTTGAGAGAATTTAACATTTGTTAAACGTTAATGTTTGAGATATTGTAAAATTACAATCTAAACAGTTTTTCATGCATTTCTTTATTTCAACATTGCACGTTTATAGTAGAAGTAACTCTAAATTGATTGACAGCATTAGTATATATATCAAAGTTTTAATCCAGTTAATCACAAAGTGTGTGATTAATCGCGATCAATCCATTTTAAGATACTCAATGTCATTTATTTTTATTTGAAATCCACTTTATTTATATCTAATTTACTGGATTTCCACTTCGAGACAGGCACACCAGATCGTGATTATGCGTGTCTGTGGCTGTGTGCATGGGTACGTGTGGGTAGATAAAGAAAGTACTGCTGTATTTAAGTGTGTTTAACATGCATCTTGTGCACATGTCTTTTCTTTAGTGTCTCTACATCTAGAAATATATAATTTTGTATGCTTTTGGTTGTTCTAGGTATTTTGAGGAGGTGTTTAATGCGAGTGGCGGTCCAGATCTGGTGAAGAAGTATGGCTCGTGGTTCTCCTTTAGTGACAATCCAAGAGCTCAGATATTTCGCCGTAACCAATCCCTCATTACTGACATGGAGTCCATGGTTCGTTTAATGAGGTACAGTGGGATTTCACAGTCAAACTACAACATCCCTCCTGCTTGGTTTCTGGTTATCTTTGGTTTCAGATTGAATTAGCCTTGCCTTCATTTCTTCCATCTTTCTGTCCTTTGGTGCAGGTACAATAATTTTAGGAATGATCCTCTGTCGGAGTGCGATGGCTGTGATCCGGCCCGCAACGGTGAGAATGCGATCTCTGCGCGATCTGATCTGAACCCAGCCAACGGCACATACCCTTTTGGAGCTCTTACACAGAGGCCTCATGGTGGAACAGACATGAAGGCAAGAAATTAATTAAATGCTTTCAAAAAATGTCAAGAAGGGGAAAAAGGTTTTGGTCTTATGAATCCACAATATGTCTGGATGACCACACAGGGTTCTAAATATCATTTATGCACCTGACTCTTTTTAAACTGCAGCATATTAGTGTGTGTGTGTGTGTGTGTGTGTGTGTGTGAGAAAGCGGTCATATCTCTCTCTCACACAAACAGTAAAATATACCTAACATTTTGAAAAATAAATTTTGTCTCTTTTTTTTTCCAGATGACATCCTATGGCTTATTTGGTCAATACGAGCTGTTAGCAGTTAGCGGTCCAACATGGGATCAGGTGCCTGTTTTTGAATGGAGCACATCTCCTTACAGCAGCTTAAAGCACATAGGCCACCCAGACCGCTGGGATTTCCCTACTGTACATGTCAGATGGTCAGAATAAAGGATATTATACAGTATGTTATTGTACAGTATGTTATCTGCAATCCTCCAATTTATTTGTTTCCTTTTTTTCATATAAGGAGGTCTGTACTTTCTACCCAAGTGTTTGAAGTCAGTTGAGTTTGTCATTACCAGTTAAAAAAAACCTTGAGACTGTAAACACCCAAAATACCTCTGGACAAGCTCTCAAGAAGAGAAATGGCATGCAGTGAAATGTTGTTTTAGCTTTTACAATTGTTTACTCAGAGTTAAGTCCTAATGTGCAATATCTGCATGATCAATTCAAAACATGTATCCAGTAACTTTTTTTTTCTGACTGTCATTTGTTCAGAATGAAGCATTAACATGCTTCTACAATTTACTGTGTGCACAAAGCCATCTTTGCATGCTTGAGTTAAATAATTATTTCTTTTGTGTTTCAAGGGAATGTTTTGCACAATGTGATTTAAAATGCTTGATTTTATGTTTGCCGTGTTTGTTTGAAATGTACCTAACTTTGAATAAACAGGAAATATATACAGTTACAGTATATAACTACTTTTATTACAAGAAATGGCTTCTGTCTGTAATATGTTCTTAGGCAAGCAAAGGTTTTCCAAGATACTATTCATGTGAGTGCTAATGATTATACAGTTAGTATTGGTAACAAGGCAGAGATCTAGAGCTACTGTAGCACCACGGTAGCAAACCAGACCAAACTAAACCAAGTGTCTACTAGCTTCCTTAAAGCGTTTCTCAGTTGAGACTGCGTTTCTTTCATGAGCCAAGAGACTTTTTAGGTTCGTATTAATAATCTAAACAACTTAGTTGGGTTAAATCAAATGCACAGCATGGAGACGACGTACTGTACACCGCTTGGTGAAAACTGTTGCCATTTGTATTTATACTGAACAAAAATATAAACGCAACACTTTTGTTTTTGCTCCCATTTTTAATGAGATGAACTCAAAGA
>JAOTRS010000047.1:4605344-4625155 GCA_028565755.1 Dinotopterus cunningtoni
GGTAAAGGAGCAGATCTGGGGGACTCATGGACGTAGAGTATTATGGTGAACTGGTATGTTTAGATGCTGTCTTCCCCGCTTTCACTGATCACTCAGGTTTGTTGACGTGAGAGTGACTGGTTTGCCTAACTTGTCAGGGAGCCCTCTTCCCGGATCTCCTGTTTAGTTAATAATGTTTACATTTTTAAAATAGCATTTTTAAAATCTGATATGGGATCAAACAAACAAAACAAAAATTCAATAACATTAAGTCTACTGATATGAAGAAAGCTGTTTAAGTGTTTAAAGTTTATTATAACTTACCCTTCTTTGGTGTAACTCTGTTTAATCTCCACATGATGCTGACTGACGAGCTGAGCAGTTCTAGCATTGAACACCTGTGATGAAAAAAATTAAAACTGCCACGTTAAATACCAACATCTGGACTATGTCTCAAAGTTGCAGGCTTCAGTCAAGCTCCTATTCCTGCTTGAAGACAAATGATGAAGTCAGTCTACTCTGACCCTGGACTGTGGAAGATAACTGGAATTAATCCAGTTCTAATCGAGGGGTACTCATAAAACTCACCAGCCAATTCAATAGGTACACATTGCAAATACTGGGTTGGACCTGTTTTGCCTTCAGAACTGCCTTAATGATACATGCCATAGATTTAAAACCGTGCCAGAAATATTCCTTAGAGATTTTTGTCCATATTGACTTGATAGCATCACACAGTCGCTGCAGATTTGTCAGCTGGACATCCATAGTGTGAATCTCCCGTTCCATTACACAGTGATCTACTGACTGAGAGCTGGTGACTGTGGAGACTGTGTGAGTATAGTGACCTCTCTGTCACGCTCAAGAAACCTGTTTGAGATGATTTTAGCTTTGTGTCATGACACCACCCCATCCAGCCTGAACCACTGATACACGACAGGATGGTTCCTGGCTTTTATGTTGTTACACCAAATTTTGACCCTACCATCTAAACATCAAAGCAGAAATCGAGACCCGGTAATGTTTTTACCGGTCATATAGATGTCAATCATCTATTGACAAATTTCCTCTTCTTAGCTGACAGCACCTATGTGCTTAGCACCTGGTGTGGTCTACTTCTGCTGTACTCCATCCGATTTAAGTCTCAATCTGTGGGCTGCTTGGAGATACAAGATGTTATTTGAGTTACCGCTATCTTACTATTAGTCTGGCCCATTCTCCTCTGACCTCTGGCATCAACAAGGCATTTTCACCTAGAGAATAGCCCTCACTGGTTATTTTCCTTTTATAGACCATTCTCCATAAACCCTACATAAGGAGGTTTGTGAAAATCCCAGTAGATCCACAGTTTCAGAAACACTCATACCATCCTGTCTGGCAAGCATGTCACGTACAAAATCACTTAAACCCCCTTTCTTCCCCATTCTGATGCTCGGTTTGAACTTTAGGAGATCATCTTGACCAGGTCTACATGCCTAAATGCACTGAGTTGCAGCAATGTGACTGGCTGATTAGATATTTGCATTAACCAGAGGCCAATGAAGTGGCCGATAAATGTATGTCAAGTTTAGTAAAGAAAAAGAAACTCTACATTGTCACAATTCCCAAGAAAGCTGGCGCTGAGAGCACAGGAGAATAATTCTACTTTACTGTGATGTTGAAAAGACCACTATAGTTATTATGTGAATGTATTACTCCATTAGAGACAGCAGACATGAAACCTGTGTTTACGAAGCTAACACTGAGAGTTGATGAGTTACTCGATGTGACCTTCTGTTTTAAAGAAACCTGAGCTGAGAATCCTGGGAGGTGGAGTACCTGAAGATATGGTCAGCTTTTGTGACAGTTTTGTACAAAACATGGCCAAAAGTTTGTAAACACCAACACTGTTTCCTCAGAGGTAGAAGCAGACGGTTGTATAGAAACCCAATCCAGGTCCAGCATGACAATACCCCTGTGCACAAAGCCAGCTCTATAAACACATGGTGTATGTGAAGCTTGGACTGGAAGAACTTGACTCTCCTGAACAGAGCCCTGAATGATCTCAGCCTCACTGAACTGGAGCCTCCTTGACATTCTGACATCAGTATCTGGACTCAGTAATGTAGCTGAATGACCACAAATCCCAACACTCCAACGTCTACTAGGAAGCCTTCTCAGAAAATGGAGTGCACCAGTTTCCCTCTATGGATCCAAATGCTGGCGGGCCACCGTCAAGCGCACGCAAGCCCTGCATGTCATGGAGATGAGGATGCTCTGCTGGACACTTGGCTTTATGTGGCTAAATCAAAACTAAATCAAACTAATGCTTTACTGATTTCTTTGAAACTTACACTAGTGCTGATGAAGAATGGATTGTACCATGGATTACTACAGTGTATTAGAGAAATGATTACAGCGTAGTAGAGTACAAGGCATAATTCTATTAAATGTGGTAGATGACTCTCACAATGATAAAGAACAAGAGAAGAAATATGTTTAACAAATCCTTGCCTTATAAGCCATTATCACTTAAAGAGCAAAAGATTCATCCATTCATACACTGGAGGGGGAAATGCCATTACCAAACTGCTTTAACACTCATTTACGTCTTTCATTTGCTTAGAGGTCAAAGGTTAAACTGATGACGCTGTACTTTAACCTATGTGTTGTGTTTACTTGGTTGCAGAAATCCCGAGCAGGTGAAAGTTCTCCTGCAGACTTAGTGACCTACGCTGAGCAAACACCTGACGTCCTGAGGTCACGTGTAGGAAGTCAACACTCACTGACTCAACTCTACTGCTGCACAAAGTCTCCTAACTTTAATAACAGTGCCTGTGTTAGTTTTAGTACGGGTACCAGCGACTGGTCTAGAAATGGAGTGTAGCCTGACTCGGATCAGTTTACACACACACACACACACACACACACACACACACACACACCTCGTTAATTTTTAACACCGCTTTATTGTTCGTAGCAAATTCTAGAAAAAATTTGACTCTCCCTTATTACTTAACATCAGTTTAACAGCCATCTGCTGCATCTGTCAAGCACAGGAGGAGGATGAGGAGGATGAGGAGGAGGATTAGTAGTAGTAGTAGAGGTGATGTGTATTGTATTTTGCTTTGCATTTTTTTTTACCCAGTACTTTATTATGTACAGTGTTATAAAAGCAACAAATTCCAAATTAAACAGCCAGCAAGACTTTGTAAAATCACTAACTTTACCACGTATTCATTAAGTATTTTGAATCAAAAATTTGTTTCATTTAATACGCTTATAAACTCACACAGCACAGTAATGCTTGCACTTTCTGTTTTGACTAAGCCTTGTGGAATTCACCCTCTGTTTGGTTGTTTGTTTGGTTGTTTGTTTGTTTGGATTAGTTACTTTCTTTCTTTCTTGGTCCTTTTTTGTTTGTCTCCTACTTTAGTGTAGATTTATTTATTTATTTATCCTTCTTATTTATTTACGTTCTTTTTTTGGTGTGGGGGAGTGAATTTAATTATTTATTTGTTTGTTTAGCTTGTTTGGGGGGTTATTTACTTATTTTGGTATTTATTTATTTTCTTTATTGGGGTGAGTTTGTTTGATGGTTGGTTTGCGTTGTTTATTAACAATAAACAATGCAAACCATTGTTTTTTTTATCGGGGTAAGTTTATTAGTTTGATGGTTGGTTTGGGTTGGTGACTTTTTTTATTGTTCTTCTGTAGGTCTGTCTGTCTGTCTGTCTGTCTGTCTGTCTGTCTGGGTTAATGAGCTGATTAACTAAATCAGGAGAGCTGTGAACCCAGAAAACGCTGAAATGTACAGTACACAGCGTCCTCCACGGCAAGGTCTTTACCTGAAATCCTGAAACTCAAAGTCTAAAGTCAGAAGACAAAAACTAGAACTCTGGTAAACTGAGCCTCCAATAACGAACTGGACTCCATATGAACTTAAACACATCTCCTGTTATACTGAACCTCCAGCCTCCTAACACACAGTATGATGCAGATCAATCCCTGCTATCCGTTATCACCCAGATGAGGATGAGTTCCCTGTTCAGTCTGATTCCTCTCAGGGTTTCTTTCTATTTCCATCTCAGGGAGTTTTTCCCTCAGTTTTTCCCACCGTCACCCTCGACTCGCTCAGCAATGAAAGGACAATCTGATCATTATGATTCATACACATTTCCTCACATTTTTAAAACTTATTTCCACCATTTTCTTGATTCTATACAAAGTGGATCAGACACAATATATCTTATATAGATTAGATCAGACATGCTGTCTATATATAAATCTACGTATATAAGATGTATTGTATAATCTACAGTATATACAATATATCTTATATAGATTAGATCAGACCACATACTGTAGATCTTTTATGATCTTCTATTTTCTCAAAGTCTGAAAAAGAAACACTTTAGAACTTTGTGCCCTTTTATGTTTTAGTGTCCATAACTTTTTTGAATTCAAATCTTTCGATGATCTTAAATGTCATTCAGATGAAACTTGGTCTATTTAGATTTTACAAAAATGCTATATAAATAAAACTGAATTGATTGAATTGAATAGAGGATTAGCGTAGCTTTCCTCATTGCGCTGCCTTCTCCAGTCATCCCTGTGTACATCCAGTTTATCTCATCATGTCTGATTACACAGAAGCCGAGTCATAAGCTCACACACACACACACACACACACACACACACACACACACACACACACACAGTGAAGCAACATTCTTGTGACTGTAAAAAGGAGGATGAAATTTCGGATCTTCCCCAAGTTCAGTGTGAGTGTCGTACCAATAGATTGAGTTCATCATAAAAACCTTAAACTTCTTGAAGCTGCGTCTGTCTCACACTAAGGAGAGAAGATTAAGTGAGACTACATCTCAGTAAGCTCAGACATTCCCTCAGACACTGCTTTCTCTCTCTCTCACACACACACACACACACACACACACACACACACACACACACACACACACACATTCACACACACAAACATCAGAATTTAACAAAAAAAATTTTTTAACAGAAATCACTGAAAAATCCACTGACAAGATAACAACCCAGAGTCTGCGTGAAGATCAGCTGCCTAAAGCCTCAGTGTAGGAACCCCACTTTTCATGTCTTTACTTTTAAACACAGATAAAAAGTTAAAATACAAACATACAGTAAAGGAGAGATTCACTTGTTACAGGTATTTTTATGGATATATTTCCTCTTACCAGAAACCTTGTGGAGCTCGTCCCCTGGTCCACTGCCCCAACCAGCGGATCATCAGCCATGGTATCACCCAGGTACAGTGTGTGTGTGTGTGTGTGTGTGTGCTGGTGAGGAGTTACTGCCTCGCTTTTATATATCCCAGTGAGGTCTGTGCGTGTGGTTGCGTGTGGGTGTGTAAGTGTGTGTGGGTGTGTGAGTGTGTGTGTGTGAGAGAGAGACAGAGAGAGAGAGACTAAAGGGCACGATCACAGCTGAGTTTCAGGACAGTAGAGGAAGTCTGACTTTTAGTCCCAGTCTGTAAACCACACATGAGTTTTTTTGTTGTTGTTGTTGTTTTGTGTCTCACAAATGAAACCTGATTCACTGGAAAAATCCTGTATAAAAGTGTGTTTTGTAATAATATATCATTCATGGATACAAGTGACTCTTTGACCCGACTCTTAGGTGAGATAAGCGAGTGCCAGTGTCCGACTCGTCTCTGTCTGACTGAGACATCATGAGGCTCCGACTTACAATCTGATCAAAAGTCTTTAGATATGTGCTGTGTACAGTAGTGTGGAGGTAAATACAAGGGTGTTCAAATCACTTTAATTGTGCAGAATAACAGAAGACAGTCCTGAGAGTAAAAACTCCCTTTATTTCTCTATATAATCCCCTGATACACTAATGCACTTATCACAGTGTTTCACATCAAAGTAGAACTCATACTTACTCAGTACGCCAGAGCCATGATCAGACCATGTGTACTGTGCAAATTGTCACATTTCATTTTACTGCTTTTTTTTTTGAAACACTGGCCTCCCAGGAACTCCTTTAGTGTGGAAATGGATTGCAGTGAGGTCAGGACAGTACGGGGGACGTGGCTATAACTCGAGTTCCTGTAATGTTTGAGTGATGTTGGTGAATGATCGTGTGTACAGTTCACACAGACAGATGCGTCTCTTCCGCACTCTTCTCCTTTATGAGTGAAATTTTCAAGGTTCAGCATGGAAGTACAGCCTTTTAAAAAAAAACTTTTGCACCGTTCAAATGTTTTACTGCGACAAAGAGTCTCATCACCATACTGGGCTTGAAGTCATTTGTAAATGTCGATTGGTTTTACTCCTTCATTCACCAGAAATTTCACCACAAGTCCCAGTTTGACTTGAAATAAGCATTCAATTTGTATTATTATAAATAAACAGGAACCTTTTTAATTTCTGCTGGTATGTACAGAACAATAATGCAGTATGTTTGGGATTTTATATAGAGGTTATGAAGCAGAAGAGTCCCTGAGGTGTAACGTCTCACCTGCTGCTCTCCGAAATATAGAGAGATGAAGATTAACGTGACTGTAATTAAATACATCCACACATCACACACTCATCTGTGAGCTCCTATTAATCATTCAGCAATGCTGTGTGTGCGTCTCTGTGTGTGTCCAATCCGTATCTGTGTTGCATCATGTGGTTCTGTGTTACACACACTGACCTCAGACTTCAGCGTGTCACACCCTCCATCATAAACATTAACATGACTGATGTGAGAACAGATAGACGCTCTCTTACCCATTTATTACGACTTCACGAGAAGAAGCATTCTCAAACTGCACTTCCAGGTGCTCTTTTTAAACTCAATGAGTTTCTGTCCTGAACATCTTTAGGTTACAAATAATATCACACTGAGGTCAGAAATATGAATGCTGTAGGCCATAAGAGCCCACGGTGACACAGGTCTCACAAAACTTTAAAATGTTATGCAAAAGTTTCTTATTCAGCTTTATCCTTGACTTTAACTCATGAAGTCCCCCATGACTCTCACTTACTCACTCACACATCGTCTAGACTTATTTATCCTGTATACATTGTTGTGGGGGGGCTGGAGCCCAGGAGATTTAGGACACATACACACACTCACACACTCATTCACACACTACGGGCAATTTGGGACTCACCAATAAACCTAATCTTCATATCTTTGGACTGTGGAAGGAAACCCAGAGTACCCAGAGGAAACCCACCAACCACAGGGAGAACATTCAAACTCCACACACACACACACACACACACACACACACACACACACACACACACACACAGAGACCCCGAGGCAGGAACTTAACCCAGACCTTGGAGGTGCGAGGTGTACCGCATGTACCCATGACTCTGTCACCTGAATCTATACTACAGTAAATAACAATAACGACAGTTAAAATAGGCGGGGCTAGATTACAGGAATGCAAGAAGAAGAATAGGAATTTACCCACTCCAGTGCAGTGTCACTTTAAATAAGGATAACAAGTGTGATCTCTTGTAGTTCAGTCTGAGGCTTATGTGCTGAGGCACATTTTTTCATTTTAAAAAATAAAGTTGGAAAAAGTGTTTTCTGTAACAGTGCTCTATAGTTAAGGTTTAGACAGGGTCACTGCAAATGAAGCCATGGGTAATGTGTCAGTGTCACGATCAAAAGGATTGCATAATGTGCAGATGTTGGCCGTCAGTGAATAGGACTGTCAATAGTGAGTGTGTGTACTGTGCAAATGTGTCACATTTCAGATTCTCTAAACGAGAATAAACTTCCACACACACCATGCAGATTGGTGAGAAAATGTAGACAGATAAAAGATCTTTCTAAGCACGTAATCCTTTGCAGCTGCCACGTTCTTCCTTTTACTGCGAGCTTTCAGGTTTGAAATGTTGTTTTATCCTCATTAATAACCCATAAGAGTGCAGAAACATTTCTCCTTTAAGGGAAATTATGGGGGGGGGACAGACCAAACAGACTGACAATTTTAGAGTTAACAGCCTTATGTTATATACAGTATGTCACAGTGATATTTTCATAATTTGTTTTATATCAATTTGTTCAAGAAATGCAGCCTGAACAGGTTAAACATAAATTATGTAATGTTATTAAATCATGTGGAATTGTTAAATAGGATAAAATTTACTTTTAGTAATAAAACACAAGCTTTCGAAAATGCGCTACAGTAGTTCTGTCACATTTGCTATTCAGACGTACCACCATTTTGGAAATGATGTCATGGGTACAGGCGGCACGGTGGCTTAGCGGTTAGCACTGTCACTGAGTGTGTGTCTGTGTGTTACTGAGTGTGTGTATGTGTGTGTGCCCTGCAATGGATCGACACACTGTCTAGGGTGTACCACGCCTCATTCCAAGTCTCCTGGGATTGGCTCCAGCCCCCCTGCAACCCTGTATACAGGATAAAGTGGTATAGATGATGGGTGAGAGTCATGGGTACACAAGCTCACTGATTGTCACATCAGGATGTTCATTAGGGACTTAATGAGTTAATGTCGAGAATAAAGCTAAAAGAAACTTTGTATCACCATGGGGTCTTATGGGCTACAGCATTCATATTTCTGACCTCAGTGTCATATTATTTGTAGCCCAAAGACATTCAGGCCCGAAACACTCCACGTTCTGTGATTGGCTCATCTGTGAGTATACTAACCAGTTCCTCAAATGACCACTAGGAGTTGTCTCCAAAAGTAAGTCAATCGTTCATTCTTTCTATGATAGTGTCAGCATATGCTGGTAATCCAGCAAGTACATTTGATCTATTCTGTATAACATATATATGGGTTAAAGCAAAGGCTCTCTGAAGGTTGAGCCAGTGTTGCCTTTATGTGTGGCTTAAAAATAAACATCCTAATCCAAATTCTGTACTTTTATGCTAAAAATAAAAATCCAAATGTTAAAATGTTAAAAATCCAAGAGCAGTTGACACACTAATGGACTGAGCCTTTAATCAGCTGACATGTCCTCTATATAACAAAATGTCTTGCAGTGGAGGACAGGAATTACTGTTTCTGGACCCAACACAAGCTGAAAGACCTTCCTAAAGGGCATCTCCATCACTGCATTAGCTCAAGACAAATTTTTAAAATCACCCAAATGATTCAGAGCAGTAAAATTTATTTATTTACATGCAGCACAAAAATACCAAGTACCATCATTTAGATATTTGAAAACATTTCTTTTCCTGAATTCAGTCTGGATTTTACATGTCCCGTGAAGTCAGACGTACGGTACGATTAAAGCCACACAGGCAAACAAACTGAGGGGATACACAAAACCCAAAAAGAGATACAAGTTTGGGGTCAGCAAACAGGCATAAATTAAATAAAAGTTTAAATAAATGGTGTGTGTGAATGGGTGAATTTTGCTGATAATCTTTCTGTTTAACCTGACTTTCTGATAATCCTCTGATTAGCCTCTAAGCACAGTGAGGAGGTTTAGTGCAAATAGAGCAAAAGTTAATAATCTTATGAGATTGTTTAGAGTGTAACTAATTCCCCTCAGGCCAGCAATAGAAGGGTAGAAGTAATAGTTACTTACCCAGAATGACCTTCAAGAGCATAACTAATCGCACAGGAATTGCCCTTGTACAGTAGCTATTACTAAGTAGCTGCAAATCACCTCATCAGGCAACTCTCCAATCTCTTGAGTCTTAGGATTTGCATCATAGTGGTGTTGGTTTGTTTCTTACCTGAAGAGCAAGTCATATAAGAGGGGACACTTTCAGTGGTGTCCCACAGGATTCAGAACTGGGTCCGCTTCTGTTTAGTCGAGTGAGCCATCAAAATCGCTTCTTTCACAGTCTGTGTAACGGAAATATGCTTAAAATACATACAGCTATTTAAACTTGTCAATGAAATCCATTTAAAAAGCGTAGCTCATCAAAAAAAAAACTCAAAAATGATACAGATCAACTCTAGGTCCAGTTTTGAAAGGGTGTGATTTACAAATGGTGTCATGTGAGACATGAGAGAGTTTTATTAATTCTATTGTTTTGTTAAGTTTTTATCCAAAAATGTTATAAATATCAAAGATGAATTTTGTGTGCTAATATTTTGAAATGTTGCTGGGAGACACATTCAAATGAGCCACACTTACCTTACACAATACATCCAGTTTCTGTCTCTCAGTATTGTTATGGTGGGAGGGCTGGCGGTAAAAATGCTGGAGTTTTTCTTTAATTACCACCTCAAAGAGCTGCAGACCAGCACCATCTAGTGGAGGAGATGTCCTAATGTACTGATGCCCTGGAATACAGAACACCTCATGTTATGATAACATGTTAATCCCAGGGAGCTTTCGCTCACCACCAGCGCCTCCGGTGTCATCTGCATTTAGACACTTTTACTTAGGCCAAAAACAGCCCCTCTAATATCTCTGTGTGTTTGCAGTAGAGCTGGTAACACCTATGGAGTGTAATGATTAATAATCTCACAATCCTGTGTTACCCAGGAGTGTGAGCTCTATTTTGGGTCTGTTTCCCTCACTGCGCCTCAATTATCAATCTGGACATGAATGAATTTGTTTGTAAATCCTCAGTACAAGCAAATACTACAGAATAACAAAGAGCCACGAGCTTCAGCTGACAGAAGATTTAGTGCTCGCTTATCAATATTAATATTATCTTCAGTATTATTAACGACTTTTATTAGAATAAAAGTGAGTTTTAACTGGTACAGATGTTCCTCTTTATTAATATTCAGATTTCAGACTTTACACTCATGTAGACAATTCATAATTGAAGAAATAAGTCACTATGATTTATAAAACTCTAAATATCAAACACCTGACCATCAGATGCATATTCTCCAAACTATTGTATTGCATTGTTATACACAATTGTAAAGAATGTATGCTTAAACAGACCAGTTTCCCTTTACTAGAAATGATTGCAGCTAAATATTGTCCAGGAACGGCAATGAGTCATGCACAAAGTGAAGTCCATGTAAGGTTTTGCAGACTGACGTGTGCTCCAGAGCTTGGTCCAGGCCTGTGGCTCATCTCATATCATGGCTCATATCATAATGATCAAGATGGCTCTGCTGGCTGTTGGCTGAAAATGTGACTGAATCTGGTGCTTCTGGAACAATTTATCACCTGACTGCCTTTGAATCTGATGGGTCATGTGCCATGGAAAAGTTAATGGAGGACATCCATTGGACAGAGGACTACATGGTCTAATATCCAGGTGCAGGAAGCCCCTCCACTTCTCTTTCCCCACACTCTTTGCCTCTTCATCTGACCACAGTAAATTGTTCTTTAGCCCACACAGTGGAACCTCGGATTGTGAGTAACATAGTTTGCGAGTGTTCTGCAAGACAAGCAAAGATTTTTAATAAATTTTGACTTGGAAAACGAACAAGTCTTGGTTTACGAGTACCGAGTATCATCTAGCACGCATACGCTTTTGGTTTGACGCCGAGCATGTTTTTTCTCTCTCTTGCGCTGCGGAATTGTGGGTAATAATCTCCCCTGCTCAGTCTTAGTGCGCGTCTCTCACCGGTATAATCAACATCTGTGCATGCGTGTACTGTTTACTATAACACTGTGATCATGTGTGTGTGCGTAAAACATATTTTATTTTGTGTTTGTAGTAGCATGTATTGTTTCTTATAACACACGTGTGTGCGTGTGTGTAAAGCAAAAGAAAGTCTCATTAGAGAGTTTAAAGATCCATTTCTCCCTCTCTGTATCAGCCTGTCATTATGTGTGTGCAAGGTCGTAATTTGACACCGTGCCCCTTCACACACACACTCTCGCCTTCCAAAATTGGCTGTCCCGCAAATTATTGTTTCAATGGGAAAAAACAGAAATGCTGTTGTTTCGAGCAATGGTGATAAGCACCGGAATTATGATATGTCTAGTCTAGATACTTATTTTTCTTCTGCAGCCAGAAACCTGGGGTTTATAGTAGCTAAAAATTGAAGTTTGACAGGCAGATCAATTCTGTAGTCAAGTCAAGTTTTTTTCCATCTTCGCCAAATAAGTTGTAAAGCTGTACATAACTGTGCTCCTGCCTACTTTGTTGAACTTTTACATGCATATCAACCAACTAGAACCCTTAGGTCTAAAGATCAGCTTTTTTTAACAGTTCTTAAGGTTAGGTTAAGAATTGTAAAGCACTTTGGACAACCTGGTTGTAGTAAATGTGCTATATAAATAAATTGATATTGACATTCATTTTGACATGGACGAACGCTAAACACTGCCCTTTCTCTGCTTTTTCTTTTGACATTATTTTTGTGGGCATCGCCTGCAAACTACAAGAGATGGGTGAAGCCAACTCGTAACATGTAATGCTTTCCACCTGTAGTCCAGTATGATTTTTTTTTAATTAGTGTCTTTTCGTCTTAGCAGGCAAGAGAGAACCGAGAGAGAACCACTTCCTTGGCTGAGTAGCAAACTCACACATGAATGATATCAGGAAACATTACTGTTGACATGACACAGGACTGATGCCCCAAACAATCGGAAAGGGTAATCACAACGGATTATAGTAAATGAATTTACCCCAGTCCTCAGCACTCCAAGCCCTGTACCTTTTGCAGAATCTCAATCTGTCTCTAATGGTTTTCCCGGAGAGTGGCTTCTATGCTGCCCTTCTTGAAATGTATAAAGGTGAGCGCTACCATCAGTCCTGTCATACCAACCAGTAAAGCATCCTGAGACCATTCGCTTTTCAGCAAATGGTGTGGGTTCACTCACAATTTAGCCTAAGAACACAGCCATGAATAAAGAATAGCACAAAAACATTCTCCGAGAGCAACTTCTGCCGACCATCCAAGAACAGTTTGGTGATGAACTTTTCCAGCATGATGGAGCTCCTCACCATGAGGCAAAAGTAACCAAATAACTAAGTGGCACTAAGAGCAAACCATTGAAATGTTGGGTCCATGGACAGGAAACTCCCCAGACCTTAATCCTATTGGGAACTTGTGGTCAATCCCCAAGAGGCAGATGGACAAACAAAAACCCACAAATCCTGACAAACTCCAAGCATTGATTATGCAAGAATGGGCTGCCATCAGTCAGGATGTGGCCCAGAAGTTGATTGACAGCATGCCAGGGCAAACTGAGGTGAGGGGCATTGAAAAAGAAGGATCAATACTGCAAACACTCCTTGCATAAACTTAAAGTAATTGTCAATAAAAAGGAAGGGTTGCATCAGGAAGGGCATCCGGCGTAAAAAAAAAAAAAGCATCACCTGTTATGTCACTAAATGTCATCACATTGAGGGACATCATAGTGACACAAAATTATGTCACACCGGAAGTTATTAACCACTTTTCTGCACAAGTTTAAGGCATCGTCACAGCTGACCCATTTGAGGTATCAAAACTACCTCAGCAAGTTTGCAATCTCATTGTCTTGTCAGGGCGTGGCACGATTTTGCTGCATAGCTCATACACACTTGCACATTTGCACATGAGACCCAGTACGCATTTAGACCTCATGGAGCTGAACAACTTTCACTTTTCATGCCATGGGCTCAACTCAACAGGAACTCAGTTATTTTGGGTCATTTGCAAAACACACCCGATAGATTTTGATGTACTCCTCTTAGGGGATTTATACGGTCGCCAACAAACCGGGCCTACGTGATCTCAAGACACTGAGGATGCAAAATTGCAGATGGATTTTTGATATCTCAAACAGGTCAGCTTTGAGGGTGCCTTGAACTTATGCTGAAAAGTGGTTAATTACTTTCCGTGTGACATCATATTGAGTGACATCATAGTGTGATGCAACATCTGGGTTTTTTTGGAGATCTAAACAAAAAATTTCCCCTTTTCTAAAATTATGTCATATTGGTATTGGTATGTCCCCATTAAACGCACTGTCTTTCCGGTGCGCCAGGGGACGATGATCGTTGCTTGGGCACGCTCATCAATCCTAGCAACTGTACTTATTATTATTAGTCCAGATTTTTACGTTTTTATTATGAACAATAGAACTAATGAACAGTTATGATGCAGTGATGCTTCGATTCCCTTCGTTAGTGAATCGGATCATGAATCGGTCGTTTAGGAAAATGAACCGATTCGCACGGGACTCGTTGTTGCTCGTGCTCTCCAGCGCGCGGCGTCCTCCCCGCCTCTTCTCCTTCGGTATTCCGTTATGGACTGAAGCTGGGAGCTGCACTCCGCCTACACACACACACACACACACAGGCAGACAGCGCGGCGGAAACGGTCTCCTGTGTTCGGGGAAAGAAAAGGAAGAAAAATACAAATATTTATATTACAATACGTCTATATATTACACTAAACAGAAGAGTGTTTCGTGCGCGCCGGACGATGTTAGACGGAGTGTCGGATGCAGGCTGTGTGTGACGGCGCAGGCGCAGTGAAGGCTGATCCCGGAGCTCGGCTACAGCAGGAGGGAAGATGGCGAACGATTCTCCTGCGAAGAGCCTGGGGGACATAGACCTCGCCTCTCTGCGGGTACGCGCGCGCCGTTAGCACTGTTAGCTTCCCTTAACGCCTGTGAAGAAAAAGAAAAAAAAAACATTTGTTAAACCTGTTATGTTGTGTTTTTTTGTGGTGTTGTTGCTTTTGAAAGCTGTGTGTGTGTGTGTGTGGCTCGCCCAGTCCTTTGTTTGCACGAAAATAAGGCTTTAGCTGTAGCTAATGGCAACGCCTCTGTCCATCAGTGTGTCTCTGGATGATGTGTGTGTGAGATTTTATATGAGTGTGTGAATAAGGTTTTGTGTGTGTGTGTGTGTGTGTGTGTGTGTGTGTTTCAGGACCCTGCTGGGATTTTCGAGCTGGTCGAGGTGGTGGGCAATGGCACATATGGACAAGTGTATAAGGTGGGTCTGGGCCTCAGTGTGTGTGTGTGTGTGTGTGTGTGTGTGTGTGTGAGAGCTCGCCCTTACACTCACTTAGGGTTTATACACACATCCACATCCTCATCCAGAAGGCTTTACCTCATAGTGCTTTATTTATTTATTTATTTATTTATTTTAAGATCAGGGTTTTTTTTGGCACTGCCCCACATTACCCCTCCCCAGGACCTGACAGTGCAGTACAGTACAGTAATACCCCTGTGTGGGGGTAAAAATCGTCCCTGTGTCGTTATATCGTTTCTGGCTCTTGCTCCTTTTTTTTTTTTTTTTTTTTGCACCAGTGTTGGGTGTGATCAGCTCTGCGCATTTTGACTTGACTGCAGCACTGCACAGCTCTGCACAACTGGAGCGGGGCAAGAAGGCATTAAAGAGCAGTAATGCACCACTTAATGCGCCAGGGCTCTTCCGCTCGGATGCCGACTGCTCCCTGTTCGTCAGAGCGAGCGCTCTCGGTGCGGCGACATCACATCCTGTCGGGAAGCCGCTGTGGAAAGACTGTGTGCTAGATTATGGATCTTGCCAGGATCCTCCACAGAGACACACACACACACTCGTACACACTCTTACACACACTTCCTCGAATCAAATGACTGAATTAATCTGATTTCTGGGTTTAGTCCATGTTCTTCTGATCCTCTGTTTATACTAGTCTATATGTACAGGTCCTTTATATGTCATTGTATTTCTGTAACCTGTGTGTAACATGGAGCTGATGAAGGTTTCGGATCTTGCCAGGATCACGCACACACACACGCACTCATACACACACTTCCTCAAATCAAAAGCAGCTCTGACTGCGTTAATATGATCTCTGGGTTTAGTCCTTGTTCTTCTGTTCCTCATGTCACTGGTTTATACATTCATCTCTTTCATATGTGTGTACATTTATTCTTTTTACTTCTGTAATGTGCGTGTGCCAGATGGAAACTGTGGAGACAGGACAGGAAGTGCTTTTGTATGTTGGGTATTGTCTCTTTAGGATACGTTAATGTCACTAATGCAGAGTAAACTGTGCTTGTGTGTCACGTTTTAACGTTAGAGCAGCAGGGTTACACACTCGGGTAAATCTCTCCATATCGTGTCGTGTTTGAATATAAATGTAACGTAAGCCCCATGTGATCAGTATGTGAGATTTTATTTTATTCTTCCTTCTCCTGTGAATAAGCTCAGAGTGTCGACAGTTCCGAGATGCTTTTGGCTGGTTTTTAGTATTATTGCTCGTGACCGATGATCAACTGATCAGCCTCAGATATAAACGATTCTGTACAGAGCGCTGAAGCTTCCGCAACAAAAAAAGCGGCGCAACAGATTTTAATGTTGTTGCATTATCAATAATTGCGTGTGTGAAAATCCTCCGATATGCCCTTTTTTTCCAAACTCTGTGAGTGAATTGGTCTCAGACCCACTCGTTACACACGCTTACACCAGTCTCAAAACACCGCGAGTGCTTATTAGTCAAAAATTGTTCATTCGAAGCTATCCATGCCCACATTATAAGCCGCGTGCACCAGTGTGCTCACTGTCGAGTTGAGTTTTGAGACTTTAAAGGAGGCGTTTAAGGCAGTAAAACGTCATCGTTTCTTTATCATCCTACAGGTGGCGCACTGAACTATTTACACATGCTCATCCTGTGTGGTAGGAGTGAATTATTATAGAATTATATAAATTTGTTTAGAAATAATAATTACAGCGTATGACAAAAGATAGGCGCTGCTCAGTTAAATGTAAACCTTTGTATTTGTATGTAGTTTGTATTGTTTAAATGATCTTTAAGTAAGAAACATAAATGTTATAAGGAACAAACTACATTTAATTAATCATTAATGGTTTAAAAATGTAAAAATATTCTGGAAAAATATTGAATTGGGATATTTATAAAATCATGATACTTGTAGCATCACAATATTAATTCAATCGACTAATCGAGGTATCGTAATATCGTATCGGGAGGTGACTGACGATTCCCGTCCTCCGTGGAAGGTTAATTTATCCTTTGTTTGTTTAAAATTGTAACATTAAAAAAAAGAAATGTATATAATTTTTTTTCCTGGATATTTATAAAATATAATTGAATACAGAATCGCGAAACAGATCGAATCGGTATCGTGATCTCGTTGTATCGGGTGACCCCTGGTGATTCCTGTCCCTAATAATTAGGTGCACTGATAGTTTGGATGTAAAGCCCATACACACACAGCAACATTTTGACTTTTACTGTAGAGAAAAAAAAAAGAAATCTAAGGAGTGTATCTGATGATTACATCATTGTGTTAGCTGGAGGTAAGGCAAATTAAAGTCAGACATGAATCACTTCAGGGTGTTCCGCTCCCGACAGGGTTCGCCCCAATCACAAGAGGACTCGCTCCAGCTTATCTCACACACCACTGCCTCCGCCAGAGTCATAAACTGTTTTGGTTAAACATGATAAGCTGAGAGGACGAGCATCAAAAAATGCTTCACATCAGGTGAAGTAAAGCAGAGTGTGTCAGAGATATGGATACAACTCTAAAGGTTAATCATCACGCCGCCTCATGTTAATCATAAAGTAGAGAACTAGGAGGAATGACATGAGGCGAGTTCCTCTGTATCTCTCTCTTAGACCGAATGGTGACGTGTTCCGTAGTGAATTCCTGAGTGACCAATGTCACTGTATAAGATCAATCTTTATACTTTAATTCATTATAAAGCAGTGCGGCACTTTTAATCACTGTGGGCAGTAATTTACACATAGTTGAGAATTATCTAAAGTTTGTCAGCAATGTAGGTAGTTTTTGATATGTACATATGAGTACATATGAGGTGATCAATAAATAAATATTGGCTTACATCCTCTTAATGAGATCATTTGACCAATTATTTGCTGTTTGCTACAAGAAATGTTTGAATACAAAATTGAATAGTTATAAATCGCTGTGTGTGTAAGAGATATTGAGAAACTTGTGTTTTCTTCAGCTGGTGTTTAAATACAATCTAACGAAACTGACTAGCCAGTGTTAGTTAACATGTTTTTTATTTTTTTCCTCCAGCTCTGCTCCACCCACAGTGATTGAAATAAAAACAATTGGGCTAAATAAAACTAAATGCGTAAAAAAAAAAAAAAAAAAAAAATTTTTAGACCATAAATAAAATGTACAGCGGTTATGATTATGGTTAATGATCGACTGAATCCTCCTCTGTAACAGACACGGAGCTGCAAAGGCGGCTCAATGGAGCGTAATCCGTGACCTCTTCCTCAGGCAGTCTGGACCACAGAGGCGTGAGGGTCGGGTCATTAAAAACCAGCGCTTGACCGTAATACTATGATCCTGTAACTATTTAATGAGTACTGGATATTAGGGACAGGAATCACCAGTCACCTCCTGATACTATATTATCACGATACCCCAGTGCTGATTTGATTAAAATTGTGATTCTGTATCATGATTTTATAAATATCCTGATTTTGATATTTCATTTTTGCCCTATTTTATTACAATAAACCTTTAAACCTTTAAAAAATTTAGAGTAATTAAATGTAGCCTGTTGCTTATAACATTAGTTTTCTCACTTAAAAAAAAAAAAAAACAAGCGCAGCTTTTAAACAATACAAACTCACTTCAAATACAGGAGTTTAACATTTTTACTGAGCAGCGTGTATCTCTGTTATCTGCCATAATTATTATTTCTAAACAAACTTGGCAAATAATTTACTCTGACCACACGGGATGAAAAGTGTAAATAGTTTACCTGTAGGATTATAAAGAAACGGCGATGTTGTACCTCCTCAAACGCCTCCAAAATCTCAAACGGTGAGTGCGCGGGTTGAGCGACTGCGAGCAGAACGATTATAACGAAGGTTATATCGCTAATTAGCGCTTGCGGTGTTTTGAGACTGGTACAAGGGCGTGTATGAGTGGGCTTTGAGACTAATGCGCTCAGAAAACCAGCCAGTTCTGGTCACTGACTGATCAACCGGTTTATCACTATTACTGTATAAACATAATAGGTTTTTTAAAAAATCGATCGTGAATCACCACACAAAAGAGTTGCTTATCATAACGTTTTTTTCCCCCCATCTCTATTGGATACAATCCCAGGCGTCCAGTGTGTCAGTGCATCACATGCATAAGTAAAAGAATGCAGATGTTGCACATTCCCATGATCCCGTGCTGCGTCTGTCCTACCCTGCACATGCAGAAATTATATTTTTGCTCTCAGAATCTTTCACACACGCGCTATGATTGCTCCGGGTTGCCAGATCACACCTAAACAATAATCCCTAGGCAACTCTAAGTCATAAGGAAAGTACAGACAGTTTAAAAGCTGAATGTTGAATCTCAGCCTTAATCCTGATCAGGTTTTGTATCAGTGATCTGATAACAGGGTGTGTAACATAATGACAGCCTGACGCACCGAGTCACCGTGTAACACAGTCTGGTCATCAGGCTTTCAGGGAAAATATGTTCAAGGCATTATTTGAATTATATTTAAATATTCAAATATTCAACCTGCAAAACGCGTGCACGCACACACATATATACACACACACCAATGCACACATCCCTCTCTTCTATGTGTTCATTTCATTAGTGTCTTACTGAGGTGTTGTTATTTACAGCAGCTTTAACTATTTTAGTGATGTGTGATGTTAGTTTCTTATAGAGACAGACAAAGGTCTCTTTCGATCATGTGCTTGTGTGTATACGATGGCAGGACCTGCGTACAGTCTAGAGCTTTATTTTGGCCAAAACGTGCTATCGGTGCTAAAAAGTAAAGTGAAGTGAAAAAGTGAATTTTCAGACAGGATCATATAACATTATTTTTCATAATACTTAATGCTTCTTATCTCTCGATCCATGCTTCGTTTTTTATAAATATGCATACACATTTATATTTTTATCAGAAAAAAAGAAATGTGTTTGCTAAATACAATTTCGCGCCCTTTTATGTTTTAGTTTCTGTTTTTTTTTTAATTCAAATCTTTTCACTTCTTTTTCTCAAT
>JAOTRS010000047.1:4651630-4662541 GCA_028565755.1 Dinotopterus cunningtoni
GCCATGCATTTATTCTTCTGTAATGTTATTTATTTATAAATTTTTAAATTATATATGGAAATACTGAATGATTTAGTACGTAATTATACAGACAATATAAACATGTATAACAAAATTGGTACAGCATATAATATGGTGCCTAAGACTTTTGCACAGTAGTGTATATATGTAAGTGATGAGTTAAGTGGGGAGTGATTTCATCACTCAGATCATTTGTGAAGACGGAGTTGACCTGCGAGTGCTGAGGTGATGGAGGTGTATTTGTTTAACAGGAGTACATCAGGAGGCAGCTGGAAGAGGAGCAGAGACATCTGGAAATCCTACAGCAGCAGCTTCTGCATGAACAGGCCATGCTACTGGTGAGCACGTGTCCCTTCGTCTCCTGATCTCTCTTCAGAGAGCTCACTTTTATTACTGATTGAAAAGGGGCAAGGACGCAGGAGTTATAACATATAAAATACTCAGTTTGTATAGGCAGGAAGTCGCTGTTTCAGGAGGGTCAAATTACTGACCTGCGTCAGGCAAAGAGGCTGGAATAAAATGACTGGAAGTGGGTTAACACCTTTCCAGCACATTATTACGACCTGGAAGTGTAGTGCTGAACCGTCAACATCGTGGAAGAAATATGGCTGGAAAAAGTCATAAATAACCCGTGAAGATGTACAGTGTAAATGTGTATCGTAAGTGTTCTGGAGACAGACAGACATCATATTTTTCCTTTCTGAAGAAATGTTTATGGAGTGTCATTTTACATTTAGACATATTTGTATTTATACGCACAATGTCTGGCCAAAAAAAAGTCACACACTAATATTTAATTGAACCGACTTTCGCTTCGATCATTTCGATAAGCTCATGCAAAGTCACAACATTTATTTCAGTCCAGAGTCGCATTAGTTTTCCTCCGAGTTCTTGTATTGATGATGAGAGAGTCGGATCGCTGTGTAAAGCCTTCTCCAGCACATCTCAAAGATTCTCAAAGAGTTTAAGGTCTGGTGGTGGCCGATCCGTGTGTGAACGTGATGTCCCATGCTAGTGTGAACAACTCTGTCGCAGTTAAAGCCTGATGAATCCTGACATCGTCATCTTGGAATTTGACCACCAGGGAAGAGAAAAATACATATACTGTAGATGTGATAACCTGGTGATTCGGTACATTCAGGTCGTCAGCTGACTTTATTTTATTGCCACATAACGCTGCGACTGATCAACCCCAGATCATAACACTGTCTCCAGAGGCTTGTACAGTGGGCACTTTGCATGATGGGAGCATCGCTTCATGCGCTTCCCTTCCTACCCTGACACGCCCATCACTCTGGAATAGGCTCAGTCTGGACTCATCAGGTCACATGACCTTTTTCCATCACTCTAAAGTCCAACCTTTATGCTCCCTAACAAACCAAAGCATGTTTTTAGATTATCCTTACTATTAAACATAGCCATGAGTTTTACTATTGTTTTTTTTTTTTAACGAGTTCACCAAAGGTTTAAGTGATTTCCGGTCACGATTAAAAAAATTAAATAAATAAATCTGATCACATTTCTTCCTCAAGGATGATGGTTCACCACTAGCACTTAATGTAGCTTTGTTCTGCAAAAAAAAATCTAATGTATTGTTTTAGGACCAACATGTTTCTAGCTGAGCGCTGGCTGTTGGTGTCTCTACACTCAGAAATGATTAGAATAAATCTAAAGTAGTTTAACCCTTTAAATCCAGGTTGTCTTTTTTCAAAAAGAACATTTTGTCTTTTAGCTGTTTTTTTGTTTAAAATATAATTTGGCTTGAAGTCTAAATGTAAAAAAACACAAAACTAAGTGAGGAGCAGTGTGTGGTGTAAACCTGCGTTTCGGACGTTCCCCATGTGGCTCATGGAGCTGCCTCTTGTATCATTCCCCACTCTGGTCATCTCACCTTTTACACTGAATCGTCCACTTTTGGTTGTTTTGGGTTTATTTACATTTTTTATCGGCACTTAATTTACCCAAACTGCACTGATTCTGTCTCAGCGAATTAAACCGAACCATGAGAGAACACCCAAGCAGACAAGTTCTGAGGGATGTGTGTGGGACGTGTGCGTCTGTCCGAGGTTCTCTTTAGCACAACTGTTTGAGAGTGAGGATAAAAAAAATATTGTTACTGTAACCAGCTGATGAAACAGCTTCAGCGTTAAAAGATTTTCCCTCTTTCTAATTTGAATTCCACGTTATTAACAAGAACGACTAGACATGCTGTTGACGTTAATTCTAACTTTCGTTCTCTGTTAATCTTTTCTTTTTTATTCCTGTAAAGCACTTCACCTAAGAGATGCTCGAATTCTTAACATCAAAGATTTCTCACGGGGGAAAAAAATCAAATCTTAAAATCAAAGAATTCTAAGCAACCAGACTAAACGCTTTTCTGTCGTTAACATTATTATCCTTTCTGTGAATTAACCCACCGTACGGACGTCGAGTTAAAACCTCTGCAGCAGATAATCCATGCGTCTTGTTTTACGCACTGTGTGTGTGTGTCAGGAGTTTAAGTGGAGGGAGCTGGAGGAGCAGAGACAGGCCGAGAGACTGCAGAGAAAGTTACAGCAGGAGCAGGCCTACCTACTCTCCCTGCAACAGGCTAAAAACCTCCAACAGCAGCCTCAAGCTCCGCCCCCTGCCGCAGACAAAAACCGAAACCCCACGCAGCCCCCGTCCTCGGCTCAAAGGAGCAAAATCCCCCAGCAGCAGCAGCAGCCTCTATCTGAAAAGAGCAGGAAAGTTCCGGTGGAGCAGGACAAGAGCAAGAACCCCCCGCCACTGACGAACCAGGAGAAGTCCAGAATCCCGCAGTTGCAGCAGTCAGCCGTCGAAAGGACCAAAACCCCACCGCCAGCGCCAACGTCGTCCTCGTCCTCACAGGACCGGAGCAGGATTCCCCAACCGCAGGAAAAAAAACAAATCCCTCAGCCTCAACAGGTTCCCTCAGAGAAAGAGAAGGATCCTCTCGCTCCTCAAGACCAAACGCGGAGGAGCTCCATCCCTCAGACCGCCCCCATCCCCCACGCCCAGGACCAGAACCAGAACCAGGGCCAGGCCACTCACACTCTCCCGTCTCAGTCCCAGTGCCCCGCCCCTGACTCAGAGCCAGTCAGAGAGGTGATGCCTTAAAACCTCTTGCACTAATAATCTCCGTCTCTGCTCGGACTGATAACCCCGCCCACCTCTCCGTGTAGAGAAGGGTATTAACCGCCACTGCTGCCTCACGCTTGCTCACCTGCACTAATAACTCCAGGCCTCCACCTTTTTATCTTTCTGCTTGTATTAATAAACTAGCGATGCTTTGCCTTATCGAACGATGTACACAGAGTAGCCGTGTGAAGAAAAAGCTCCCAGTCTTTCCTGCTGCTGTTGCGGTGTTTGTACTCTGACGCCGTTCTTCAAGCACATGGTTCTGCTCAAGATTTCATCTAATCACATACTGTAGTGTTAGTAGAGAAAAAAAAAAAAATCTATTTGTCATTCTTTTTCCTTATGCATTTTTTTTGGCTTAAATACTTTTTTATAAACAGTTTGGCTGATTTTTCTTTTATCTTGCTTTTTTTTTTTTTGCAGAATTTTTTTTTTTTTTACTTAATTTCTCTCTTCTGATCTGCTTTCGCACGAGTGTATTTTGAAATCTGTTACTCACCTTTAACTTGAGTGTTGTTTCTGTTTTGTGCTCGAGACAAATAACTTCATACAGGTTTATCTCACTTGTTCTCAGTGTTCTGGTCGTGTCCTCTCTTTGGTGTTTCTCTGCGCTGTATCCTCTATTCGTGGTTAACATTGTGTGTTTTGCTGCTGGTGGGTTTGCAGGCAGATGAGCGGCACCGCAGGAATGTTCAAGGCTCTCCACAGGCCGCAGGGGCGCCGAAGCAGCCTCCCGCCGTCCCACCGCGCGCCGAAACCTATTCCAACGGCAACGCCCCCGAGTCGGCTCAGCCTGTCCTGCACCGTCCCATGGAACCTCAGGTAACCACGGTAACGCCTCAGCCTGAGATGTTGGACAACAGGTCCCTATAACGCGCTGTGGTGTTTCTCTGCTGCGGTCACTATTTATTAATGTTCTTGTAGATCTTTGAGGAAAATGAAATCCTTCATAACAGGGTGGAATTTTTTTTTATTTTCTTTTTTTGAACTAAGGATTTATCAAATAACCAGGAGCTTTAGGGGGGGAAAAAATCACCAGGTGTTTACCCTGTATTGATGACCTCTACCAGAGGAACCCTTTATTTTATTATTTTTTTCCTTTTAGATCTCTCCTTTCTCTTTCCTCATTCTTTCTCTAGCTCCGTGTTTCATCCTGAGGGACAGGGTTTCTTCACATTTTTTTCCCTTTCTTGAGGTTGAAATACTCCAGCGTCTGTGCCGTGAACCTTCCCGTCCTCTAGCTGTGTGATTATAACAGATGGGAGTTTCAGCATGTTTCCCTGCGCTGAGGAAATGGTGTGAAATTATTTGTAAGCTCCTTATAAGATTATGAAAGATGATTAGTTTCCCTCTTCTCTCCCCTTTTGAGACCTTCATAGTTGTAGAAATCTGTTAATAAATCTTTAATAATCAGGTTTAAAAAAAAAGAAAAGTATAAATCTCCATCTCATTTTTTTTTTTTTTTTAGATAAGGCAGAACAAAGAGTAGTTGTGTGAGAATAAGGGGGTGGGTGGGGGCTTTCCTGTGGAGAACTCACTTTTATTGTGTTGCTCCACTCTTCTGTGAATTTGTTAAGACCTGAGTCAGTTGTGTGTGTGTGTGTGTACACGATGCCCTACGACCTTTAACGTCCGGGTGTAAAGGGCATGTTGTGGAACAAGTGATGCACAAGTAACCTTGGATGTCGTGTTTTAGGAACAATGGTCTGTCTGTTCTTTTTTTAAGTTCAGGGAAATGTGTTGAAATTGTCGCCTTGCAATCACACTAGAGGTGTGAAAAGACGCTGGAGTATTTCATTATATAGTCTTCTCTTTTCTCTGCTCCACTCGTTCTCTGAATTCTCCTACATCATACTAACATGTCTAATCTCTTTACAGCTACACTTCCTGCTAACACTCACTAACCCCCTTTCTCTGGTAGCGCTTGTGCTCTACAGCTCCATCCTCAGTAATGTTCACTGAGACCTACTTTGCTCTCTTTCTTGCTCTCTCTTTAGACAGGTAGTTTAGATGTAGTACATTTTTAGGGGTTTGTAAGCTCTCTTTCTCTTTGCTTTGCTCTCCTCTGGTGTCCTCACTCTCTCTCACTCTCTCAGAAGTGTTACTCACTCTTCTTTTCTTTTCTTGGTCAGCTCTTATCGCTTTCAAATCTCTTGGTGTTAGAAGGTGAAACAAACAGTCCTCTATGGCTCATTTTGGGTGACCCAGTTTACTTAAAACAGAAATAAAGCGACTGTGCTGCGGTTTACACAGCCGGTGTGGTGTTCCCAATCATCTGATCACAGTTACCTTCCCAGAGCTCATCATTCGCTCCTTAACTTCCTTGCGTGCCAGTCCATTTTCTCTAATCATTCATGCTTTTATTTTTTTTGTTGTTGTTGTTTCTAATGTTCCCCTCAATTTAACTGATTTCTCATTTGTGTGTGTTGGCTTTTATGTTAAAAAAATTAAAACAAGCTGTTTGCTTTTTTTTTTTTTTTTGGTCATAACTTTCATCTGTCATAACTGGTTTCCTCATCCTCCCCACCACACCCTTTCTTTTCCCCCTTATGTGTCCTCACCCCACTTCATCGCTTCGTGCCGCTCCGTCTCCGGGAAAAAGGTGCAGTGGTCCCAGGTGGCCGCTCTAAAGAGCAGCACGGGCGCTCCTAACTCCCACTCGCTATCGTTCAGCGAGTCCGCTCCCTCGCTCGCTCACGTCCGAGCCCACCAGCACCCGGCCTGCCCCGAGCCGCCGCCCCGCTCGCACGAGGAGCCTCCCCGGGTAAGCACAGGCCCAGACCGCTCACTCTCTCACTCTGAAGTTTGTCAGATTTCGCAGCTCTCTGTTTATCCTGGTGGTCATTTCTGAGTGTGTACGTACTGTAGTAACCTGAGGGGACACTAGTGAGTAGTGTGTGTATTTCACATCAGTCCAAAACGCTCTTACACACTATACACACACTGTAACGAGTGTCCCTGCATGTCTCCCTGGAAGGTTCCGGTAAGAACAACCTCCAGGTCACCAGTACTCTCTCGCCGTGACGCCCCTCAGCCAGGCGGCGCGCCTCAGAGCAACCTGCCGCCTCAGAAGAACCTTGTCAGGTGAGTGGGTGTGCTGTGTGTGTGTGCGTGCGTGCGTGCGTGCGTGCGTGTGTGTGTGTGGGGGGGGTGGGGCGTTGTGTAGCGATCACACACACACACGTACCTGTCCCCATAGTACCGCGGATCCACGATTGCTCTGGGAGCGAGTAGAGAGGATGGCACCCAGGCCCAGCAGCAGCAGCTCATCAGGGTCCAGTTCCACATCCAGCAACTCCAACACTGGGTCAGGAGAAAGATTCAGACCACGCAGTGAGTACACACACACACACACTCACATAGAGATCAAAAGATGAATGAGATGATGGGTCAGAATTTCAGCTTTCATTTCCTGATTTTTTTTTTCCCTTTTAGATGTTTTAAACTGTTTCAGGTAATCAAAAATATTGGAACAGGTGTTTCTTGTGACTGATTAAACCATTATTCGCTCTAAAGGTATTACTACAGGTCTGAGCTGAGGTTTTTCCCTTTGAAGATTGCATTCGTTGTTAAAAAAAGATAAACCAGCGTGTAGATCAGAGAGATGTCTGTGTTAGAAAAGCAAGTTAATTTGAAACTGAAAAAAAGAGGAGAAACTACATCAGAGCCATTACACAGGCATTAGGCACAGCCAGTACAACAATGTGGAATGTCTAGAGAAAGAAAGAAAGAACAAAGCCACTGGTGTACCAACAACCAGACACGGAGCAGACTGAGAACACAAGAGATGATGATGAACATTTGTAAGAGCAGTGAAGAAAAACCTTAAGACAGTAGTGAGTGATACGTTCCACTGAGGTAGTTGGTGATATCACAATCCACAGTTTGAGAAGATTGAGAAGAGAGCAGAAATATAGAAGTCATACCACAAGGTAAAAACAACTCGTCAGCTGTAAGAATCAGAAAACTATTGAATCCCTACTGAAGAGACAGAAAGGCAAAAGTGTGGAGAAATTAATGATCTCGTCATTATGCGAAACGCAGAAGCATGGCTGAAGCCTGGAGTCACGGCTCAGGTTTGTCTGGTTGCTTCTCAAACAGCCTCGCTGATCTTTACTGATGATGGAACTCATGATGAGTTCAGACGTCTACAGAAACATTTTGTCTGTAACAAATTACTGAGAAATGCATCCACTCTAATTCAGAGAAACTTCATCTTACAGTAAGACAAACAACCAAACCACAGTGCCAACAACAACAGAGGGGGAAACGTGGAAGGTTTATCAACTGGACAAGTCAATCATCAGACCTTAATCAGCTTCGCACCTCCTGTAGAGGAGACACGAGAAACGGGGAGGGGGAGGGTACAAGCCTGGAAAAGCATCACAACAGTTTAGCCGGTCGGTCGGTCTTGGGCTTGATGCAGTTATAAAACCAAATATTAGAGATAATTTACTCAACCTTTGGACTGTCTGTTCTAATACTTTTGCTTATTGAAAGATCAAGTGGTGTTTGATCAAAGGTGTCATGTTCTAAATCGGGTCTTACATTTTTGTACATTTAGATATAAATGTCAGGAAATGACAGCTGAAATCATGATCTCTCATTCAGAAACGTCTAATCTCATTCAGAAACGTTCAGAGACTGTGCATATCTGTTCCTTAAATACATCGACCAGCCACGACACTAACACCACCACCACCATGGGAAGTGAATAGCGCTGGTTATCAGTTATATATCAGTAACCTGGTGACAGGATCATGAGTCTCCATGTCTCTCACATGTCTGTGGAGATTAGAGACCAGCACATGAATTACAGAAAGGCACCAGGACTCCCAGTGCACCCCAGCCTGCAAGATTGTTCAACCCTGATCCTAATCTGATTACACCCCCGTGTGGATGCTCTGGACTAACAAGTCTGATCCACGGTGGTTTTAATGTTATGGCTGATCAGTGTATACTGAGTCTTCAGAAACACTTAAATAGGGTTAAATCTGATATATTTGGGATTGATATTTTATTCGGGAATATGTTCTGTGAGGAGCTGATCAGTGATGTGTCCACTCTTCACACTCCTGTCTCCTTCTGCAGCCTCTTCTAAGTCTGAGGGCTCTCAACAGAGGCAGGAGCACCCGGCCAAAAAAGCAGAAGAGAAGAAGGACGTAGCTCGGCCCGGGCGTCCGGTGGTGAGAGCTGTAGAGCACACAAGTGTGCATGTGTGTAATTTAGCAGAGAGTGGTGTGTGTGAGTGTGTGTGATTGTTTGTTTGTTTTGAGAATTCCATGCGTATTGATTGCAGGCTGGTTTGTAATCTGGTTTAAGTTTTGGAATATCTTGGCGTTTGTTTGTTTTTTCCATGACTCTGCTGTGGACTCTGGGGTCATTCTGGGGTCATCCTCAGGCTGATGTGGTAAGCATGAGCGGTTCACGTCTCGAACCTTGAACAAGCGGCTTGCATCCAATTAACTGACGTACTAATGGCTCGTCTTCTGCTTAAAATCTATGTTCTCTCTCTCTCTGTCAGTCTGTCTCGGGTTGGCGCTGTTGAGTCGACATTACGTAACCTCATTAACACTTTTCTGATTGTGTTTGTACAGGCTCACTAACAGGTGAACTGCGTGGCCTTACTGGAGACTGTCAATCATCTGCTATGATTGTTTCTTTGATTATTTTGCTCGTCTCTGATTTTCTGTTGGCGTCTAATGACTTTTTACAATCATGTTGCATCTGAGTTGTGCCACAAACTAAACTCTTAACCTTGAATGCTAACTAATAAATAAAGAGAAGGTGGGAGAGAAGAGAGAGAGCAAAGAGAAAAAGAGCAGCTCAGTATTAACGATGTCATAATGCAGGATAATCTATTAAAAGACTCATGAGAGAGCAACGAGAGAGAGCTTGAAAGTGAAAGTTGTGTCCGTGTTTAACTGGCGGCTGCTCGCCCGTAGGATCTGACGGCTCTGGCCAAAGAGCTGCGTGCCGTGGAGGACGTGAGGCCACCGCACAAGGTCACCGATTACTCTTCCTCCAGCGATGATTCAGGAACCACTGACGACGAGGATGATGAAGAGGTGGATCAGGAGGGAGGAGAGTCCACCTCAGGCCCAGAGGACTCGCGTGGAGGGTGGGAACTCCAGAGTCATAATGCTGCTTCATTCATTATAGCGACTATAACTATATTGTCATTAACGGCGTTAATTATTCGTCCGATAGATCTTCCAGACTAAGCAACGGTGAGACGGAGTCCGTGAAGACCATGGTCGTCCATGAAGACGGTGACGATGCTTCCTCCACCCCGTGCAAAGACAGCACTCTAGTTGTGCGACAGGTGAGTCAGAATGTACATGCATGGAGCTCGAGCAGTTATATGTAGTGGTGATGAGATCAGAGAGGTGTGTTCGCACACGCTGACGTTTTTGGTAATTTAATTCTTGTGCAAACCCAAGACTTTCGGTTGGTAATTTTTATGTAAACGAGTAGAAAAACAGAATTAATTAGATGTATTTATTGCACATAAAATTACTTTTAAAGCTACCAATTACTTCACAGTCGAAAAACAAACTGTCCAAAAATAAATAAATAAAAATGTATAACTATGCAGAAAATGTAACATGAAAACATGCACTTATATTATGAGATTTTAATATATTATATATTATATTAATAGTATTATTCAATTCATGTTGTTACTTTTATATTCTCTTGAACCTTTCCCTTGATCAATACCAAGTAGCAGCTAGCTAGCTTTTATTTCTAGCTTTCAAATGCTAATAAATGAGTTCATTTGGTAATTATTTCTAAGCAAGTGTATTTTGGATGGTATTAGAGGAAAAAAATATATTGATGGGGTCTCATTGCCATGGCGACCTGCCGTGCCTGTCCTGTTATCGGGGAAACAGTGCATACACAGTACCAGTCAGAAGGTTGGACACAATACTGGAGATTTTAAAACTGTGAAATAACACACATACAGCATTAGGTAATCAAGTAAAAACTACTACAGTCAGCTGTTATTTTAAGACATGAAGGTCTGTACAAGCTGTTCTCGAACAG
Organism: Dinotopterus cunningtoni; assembly: GCA_028565755.1. Taxonomy (NCBI): domain Eukaryota; kingdom Metazoa; phylum Chordata; class Actinopteri; order Siluriformes; family Clariidae; genus Dinotopterus; species Dinotopterus cunningtoni. The sequence continues at coordinate 4,661,843 of JAOTRS010000047.1, forward strand.
GGTGCAAAACCCACCATCAAGCACTGTGATGAAACAGACTTCAGAGTTACCAGCCATAGAAATCACAGATTAACAAACGGCACCTCAGATTAGAGCAGTTATAAAGGATTTACAGAGCAGAAGTAGCAGATACATCTCAATATCAACTGTTCTAAGGAGGTTATTGTGTATTTTGGAGAAACGACCTTCAGTATTGATTTACAGTGTAGAGAGAAATAAAAATCAGGAAAGAACATGGAGTTAGACGGCATGTCTAAACTTTTGACTGGTCGTGTATATGATTTGACACTGTGCGTCACTATAAACATAAACCACAGAGAGCTCTCACAGTGTTGAGTTCACTGTAAACTGTATCCCACTGCTTTTGACACCTGCCATTTCCATTATGTTGTTTTTCATTGTTTTTTTGTTATTGTTAAGTTATATTTTTCATAATCCAGTTTTTCTCCTCAGACATTCTTCCAATTTGTTTTTGGCTGCTCTGCCCAGCTTTTGGTACATGTGTATATACAGTATGCATACACCGATCGGCCAGAATATTATGACCATATTGAGTACGTCCCCCTTTTGCTACCAAAACAGTGCTGCAGTGTACAGTTGTGGCCAAAACTTTTTAGAATTGCATAAATATTGGAAATTGGAAAAGTTGCTGCTTAAGTTTTTATAATAGCAATTTGCATATACTCCAGAATGTTATGA
>JAOTRS010000047.1:4662641-4673659 GCA_028565755.1 Dinotopterus cunningtoni
ACATCACAGAAACAACTGAAACAAAGATCTAAAAGCAGTTTAGCAGCAAACTTTGTGAAAACTAATATTTGTGTCATACTCAAAACTTTTGGCCACGACTGTACATCAGCTCTTCTATCAGGAGATCAGACTCCACGGGCTGGTCTCGTGCATGTGCACCTTGACAATGGTGATGTCTAGACGACTGGCTCCATAACTGCAGCTCTTGTGGGATGTTTCAGTCTGCAGTGGTCAGGACGTACCAAAAGTGATCCAAGGAAGGAAAAACCGACCCGTGTGTGTGTCTGATCCAGTAAAGAGCAACATTTTTTGTACTGGAACTCATATTGTTGAAAAGGTTAACGTTGGTTTTTGTAAAAAGGGAGTCCGAACATGCAGTGCATTTTGGTGACAAAAGGAGAACGTACTCAATATGAGGAGGATGGTCATAATGTTATGGCTGATCGGTGTGTGTGTGTGTGTGTGTGTGTGTGTGTGTGTGTGTGTGTGTACACAATATAAATAAAAGATGCGCTGTTTATTAAATTCTGGGCTGATTCCAGTGTTTGCTTACAGCTTTATATCTCGTGAGTCGTAACAATTAACACTTAGTAATGTATAATTATTTAACGTACATACTGTCATGTAACGATTATGTATCTTGTAGCGAATAATGCTCCAGGATGTTAACAAGAATATCGAGCGATATACTGATGTACAGACGATAAATCAGTGCATCCCTAATATGTGTTTACTGTTTATTATATATGCTCGCTCTTAAATTTTTTAAAATAGCATTCACTTTATACTAGATAATTACTTGTTTGTTTGTTTGAAGCATTCTTGGTTTTTCTCTAAAGATTGTGCGATTCGCTAAATGTGATGAGGCCCATTTTTAGAAGTTTCCTCTACCTGATTGTGAGCTGGCTCCTCCCAGTGCCCAGACCGCCACACCCAAACCGCCTCTTCTTAATTCCAGAGCGCAGGTGATGTTAAAAAGTGTGCGGTGCCCGCGCCGGCCTCGAGCTCGAGCGACCGGAGCGATCGGAACGGCTATCCGGGCCGAATTCACCTCTTGCCCGACCTGCTCCAGCAGAGTCAGCCCTCACCCCCTTCTTCCTGCCCTTCCACCCCGTCCTCCACATCCTCATGCCTCAGCAGTCCTGCCCTGTCCCCTCTTGCCACCCCGGACAGACTGCCCTGTCCTCTTGAGGTACGTCAGCGCGCCTGTCTGTCCTGGCTGATTAACACCTCTCGGATAACTTCTACCTTATAACTGTGATTAACTGTGAGGAGCCTGTAGTGTAGTTCTCTCTTCCTCATCTGCTTCCTCTCTGATGTGATGGATGTCAGTCTCGATCTTGGCTTCATACTAAACTCTGATCGTAGAGCTCCTAACACCACCTTCTCTAAGAAAATGTCCTGCACTGCTGTCTGAGACGTCCTTCATGACATAAAGGGTTGTTTAACAATCCACATCTATCTCACACACGCGCACACAGAGCTCTAATGCGCAACACTTGCTGTATTCTCTTTAACTAGTTTCAGTTAGTTCATGTTTTTAACACATTTCAGTTTTTCATATTTTCTGTTTTCTCACCTTGTGTTTGTCTCCTGCATGTCAAGTTTTCTTCTTTAATCACCTTAAAACCTACTTGACTTGTTTTTTTTTTGTGTGTGATTTGGGTTGTCTGGTCTTACAGAACGTGAACGTTAACTCAATTGAGGTATAATCATCTATAGAACACAAGATGTCTCTGGATTAATTTAGTTGTAAAACTGAAAGATTTCATTACAAACCTTAAATGTGTGTTAATGTACTACACCTGTGTGAGACCACCGCCTTTACTGCAGCATCGTAACTATATTTGATTCATATTTGTGAGATCACACAATTAATAATTTGCACTATTCCGTATAATTAGTTCTTTTGCTCAGATTTCAGTGATAGTTCTTGCTCAAGTTTTTTTTTTTTTCTCTTTGACACATTTTGGCCAAAAGAGGCGGAGTATAACACCTGACTTCTGCACTCACAGCACCGAGTAGAACGAAGTCAGCCTTGTAGAATCTAGACCTGATGATGATTGGATAATAACAGCACAGGCAGTGGTCGAGTGCAAAAAATAAATAAATAAAGCAGAAACCAAAATGACAATTCAGGAAACACAAGGAGAATTCAGACAAACCGGAAAAGGTAGGTATATTTTGCTAGTTTTACTGCTGATTGGATGAGACACCTGTCACTCAAAATATACAGAAAGTACTGCAGCCTCATGGAGATTTAAATGCGGTGAGACTGCAGGCCAATCATCTGATTAGATACTGTGCAGAGCAGATAAAGGAAATTAAACTCGTGTCGTCAGGATGGCATTTCATTACAGCTGTGCTTGAGCATAGGCGCACTGATGAGGAAAGAACCAGAACCTTGAATCAGAACCAGAACAGACTCTGACCCTGTATGTAAATACAATACAGATTCCTTAAATTAGTCAGCTCTAAGGCATCAAAGCCTGTAGCTGCTTTCATTTTTACATTTCATCAGAGTTGGTCATTGACATCATCACATGTCTAGAATGTCGCACACTTAAAAACACTGCAGAGAAAACCCCGTCTGAATGGTGACCAGTCTCCATATAGTGTAGTAATACTGAAGGTTAACGGCCACTCATCATCATGTCCAAGAAAGACACGCTCACTGTGGACGGGTCACATGTTCATCTCCTTCTGTGGTCACGAGCTGTTGAGCTGAGAGCGCCGTGTGGTGTTCATGTAGTCCAGTGTGTGCACAGGAGGGGAAGTATGAATATGTACGAGAGCTGTATTTACAGAGAATATAGTGTGTGTGTGTGTGTACAATCCCTAAAGGAGATGTGAACTGGAGGTTTAGTTCTGTCCTGAATACAGAAGGTGTTTTACTGTGTGTTGTTTCTCTTCTCTCACTACTGAATCATGTGCAGTCTCAGTCTGCTACGATGCAGAAACACAAGTCTTCGTCCTCCTTCACTCCGTTCATCGACCCGCGTCTGCTCCAGATCTCTCCATCCACCGGGAGCGCTCTCAACAACGTGGGTGAGTTGAGTCACCGTGACGCTCGCGTGTCTTACTGAGGAGGAGGAGGAGGAGAAGGTGCAGGATGGAAATATAAACAAAGCAGTTAATAAAATAAATGCTTAAAATAAAATATCTATGATTTGATAAACAATTAAAATGTGTAGCATTTGTTTTAATGTGTGCAGAATAGATCGATTTATTTTGTAAAATCCCCAGAGGACATAAGGTGTTCCTTAGGACATACAGTGGTGTGAAAGTGTTTGCCCCCTTACTGATTTCTTTTTTTTTTTTTTTTTTTGCACGTTTGTCACTCTTTAATGTTTCAGGTCATCAAACAAGTTTAAATATTAGTCAAAGATAACACAAGTAAACACATCATGCAGTTTTTAGATAAAGGTTTTTATTATTAAGGGAAAACAAAATTCAAAACTACATAGCCCTGTGTGAAGAAGTGTTTGCCCCAAAATAATTGAGATCCATCAGTCTGGACAAGGTTATAAAGCCATTTCTAACTACCACTGTAGTTATTAAACTTTACACACAAGGGCATGAAATCACAGACAACAATATAGGCACCCCCTGGACTCCTGTGGTGTGTGTGGTTCTCCCTGCTGTATAAAGAGACATATTTGGTAATTATGAGAGTGAATAATTGTATTATTGTGAGAAAAATATAACGTTATAACGAGAAATATAAAGATAAATATAAAAATAAGTATAAAGCATGCAAATAATAATCTCTAATAGGGGGTAAATAGTACAATGTAAATAATTTTCTACATTCTCAAAACAGCACAAATTCTGGCAAACAAATGTGAATATAATTTGAAATGTAATATACGATCGAAAAAACTGAACATGAATAAACTCCTGTGACTCCAGTCTGAGACGGATTTGGGCAAAATCAGTGCTTATTTTCTTATACCATTAAAACCTATCACAAGATTTTATTTTATTTTTTTATTTTAACGTCAGTTGAACTGTCATCACTATCAGTTGCCCTGAAATGCAGGAAACAGAACAAACACATTAATATAAACGTTTAAAAACCTTCTAAATATTTCTTCATTAGAACTACATGATTAAGATGTACAGTATGTGGTCATGCTGTTACTCCAGTCTGTTTTTTCCCCATCACTGGTTGTGGATGTCTTTATTTATTTAATGGTCCCTTTAATGTGTCTAATGTTTAACATGCGCTGTATTCGGCTGCATGTGACCTTTGACCTCAGGTTACGCGAACGACGCAAGGCTGCAGGAGGCGTTGAGGCAGGACGCGTCCCGCAAGGGCTCTGTGGTGAACGTCAACCCGGTGAACACTCGTCCCCAGAGTGACACGCCCGAGATCCGCAAGTACAAGAAGCGCTTCAACTCTGAGATCCTGTGTGCCGCTCTGTGGGGTGAGTGTCACGTTCACACACACACACACACACACACACACACACACACACACACACATTAAAACTACTGGTTATATCTAATTTGTGTGTTTCTGTAGGTATGTACTGTATTCAAACACCAACCAGCAGCTGTAATTATCCTGGGGTTTAATTTGTGATTATCTGACTGCAAACTTTTATTTTTTACATTTTATTTCTTTGAATTCAGAGTGCTTGTTTTTCTCTGCCAGGAGTGAATCTGCTGGTGGGGACGGAGAGCGGTCTGATGCTGCTGGATCGTAGCGGTCAGGGGAAGGTCTATCCCCTCATCAACCGCAGACGCTTTCAGCAAATGGACGTCCTGGAGGGTTTAAACGTGCTGGTGACCATATCAGGTACACTGTCTGGATGAAATGAAAGAAAACAGAATTTAGGGGCTTTTTTTCCCTCCTGTAACCGTACACGATATTGTGTGCCTTACGGGGAAACGTGTCATTTATCAGTATTTTTGTGCAATCTCAGAATCTGTACGTGAATGCCAGTATATAATTATACTTTATGTTTCCGTTTTTGGGGGGAGTTTTGGTCAGAGTTTACTCTGTACCAGTTTTTGTGGTCATGAGGACGAGTTGCTAAAGCACATTACAGCTTCCCAACTTCTAAGGAAATTGAGTAAACCTCGTCACAACCATGCACTGTGCAGTTCATACACGCACGCTGATGATTCCATTACATAAGCCACAAAGTGCTGATTAGAAGCAATCATCTCATAATTCGTTCTTTAGAGAGGAAAACAAAATAAAGTTTGGCGTTAGAAACAACCCCCAAAAGTTCTTCTATACTAAAAAAGCGGGGGGAAAAAACACCTTCAGCGTGTGAAGCGGTCGGCTTTAGGGTTTTAAATAACGTTAATGTCATTTTATTTATACATCACTTTTAACAAGTATCATAATGCAAATATACACAAGTCCAGATTTAGGTTTAGATTCCTGTTCGTCAAGCCAGTGACAGTGGGGGGGAAAACTCCCGGGTTTTTTTTATTTTTACTTTCCCCCCATGAGGAAGAGGAACCAGAGAGGAGATAAACCACAGGGGAAAGAAAACTCGCCGTCGTTGCTAGATAGTGAGATCACTGAGCTAGCACTGAGTGAGACCGCAGCACTGACTATTTTCAGATATTGAATCTTAAATTAAGGCTTTCCCCGCAGCAGTCCTCAGCAGCTGCCAGTCATTCTCAGGTGGAGGAGACACCAAGCAGAAGTAGAGCATCAGTGTGGGTGTGGCAGGTCCTGAAAGAGTCAGGGTCTCAGTCTGAGAGAGAGAGAGAGAGAATGGGGTTGTGAACAAGTATATAGTTGTGTTTAAGAGGATGTACTTGGTGACATGGTTACAGTTAAACCTTGAATTGCGAGCATAATTCGTTCCAGAAACCTGCTTGTAATCCAAAGAATCAAAAAAAGAAATTAATAATTCCCCATAAGAAATAATGGAAACTTGGGTGATTCGTCTCACAGCCCAAAAATATTCAGTTTCTAATAACATTTGCTTTTGCCTCCTTTTGAGGATTTCGCAGAAATGTGAAGATACGTCATCGTTAAACAGATTTGTCTCTCGCACTGCTACAGACTTTTAAACTTTTTTCTTTTTTCTTTTCTTTCTTCTCGGAGGCCGTTGTTGCAGTACAGTTACTAAAGAACAGTCACTACTCTTAATAAGAGAAAACACAAAATAAAGACATGCTTTATGCACGCGCGCGCGCACACACACACACACACGTGGTCAGTGTTATAGTGAACAGTACACATGTTCACAGATATTGACTATACAAGTGGCTAAGCATGGGAGACGATTACCCACAATCCCACAGTCGGAGAGACAGAAGAACTGTTGGCTCAGTTGTGATCACTTGACGTTTGTCAGCCAGAGCATGTGCGCTTTACTCGTATTGCAATACCTCGTTTATTAGGTTTAAACGTATTTTTAAAATTTTGCTCGCATACCAAGTTACTCGCAATCCAAGGTGCTTCTGGATAAATCGGTTCAAAAATTTATGGGTTATTAGGAATATTTTATAATCAAAGCAAAATTCCTTTACAATTTTGAATTTCATAAAGTGTCTTACTGGAGTCTACTTTAAACTTAAACTGACCAGTTCACTGTGGATAATCGTGGATAATCAGTCGTCCTTCATGTTTAATTGAATCACGGTGAATCAAGTCCAGTGTTCGAGTTCTGCAGGAGAAAATGCTCGCTTCAGATTTCAGTCCGCGTCTCAGCCCTCATAAATCACTGTACATCATCTTAGTGCTGCGTTTCACTGACTCGTGTCTCGTCCTCCTCAGGGAAAAAGAATAAGTTGCGGGTTTACTACTTGTCCTGGCTGAGGAACAAGATTCTCCACAATGACCCTGAGGTGGAGAAGAAGCAGGGATGGACCACCGTAGGAGATCTGGAGGGGTGTGTCCATTACAAAGTCGGTACGTCCCCCTTTTTCTCAGTTCTGTGCAACCTGAGGCAGCTGAACAAGATTTTAAAGTAGAGCAACAAACTGATTTTTATTATTATTATTGTTATTATTTTATTATTACAATTATTTTATTATTACTATTTGAATTAATCAACACTTAGTGTCCTGAAGTAGCTTAATAACACATTAAACCAAGACTGTAACTGTAATCTGTATGCAGCAGATAAAGGGTCTGACATGTACTGTACTGTATGTCTGTGCTTTTGTTTAATTGATTTTATTTTTCTCAAAACCATTAGAAGTACTTCTACAAACATCATTGACAGTTAATTAAAATATATACACACAGATAATGCAAATTAGTAAAAATGCTTGTTTGAGGCTCTTGTTTCTCTGCAGCAAATCAATAAGGCAAATAATCAATACAGCAGCTCAATAATGAGAGACCAAGAGTCCAAACTGAGATACAACACACACACTACAGAAAGAGCTGAACAGTCGACCCCCACGAAATTCACGGTGTTTATGTTCCTAGAGCACACGCAAATTGTGAAAACGTTGGGAAAAAAAGCCTATTTTTATAGTTATCTTACAGTATAGTTATAGTTTTTATATTTATACATAACCTTAAATATGCTTCCAAAACACTTTAATTTTATTTCAAACTCAGCTTAATACATTACCCTTAAAGGAATGTAATGGTGAACCCGTGTACTGTACAGTACTGTACTGCTGTGTCTCCCTCAGTGCTAGAATGTAAAATACTGATGTCATCCTTCTGGAAAGTCATTAAGAGGAAGATGGAGGGTCACAAACCATCAAGTAAAGCTGAGCTGTTTGCTTTTTTGCAAAAACAGTGGTGTAAAGTAACAGCAATGTGAAAAACTGTTGAAGAGCCAAAAGACATGAAAGCTGTAATTTTTATTCCACCAAATACTGATTTATTAATGTTATTTAGCCAAAGCATTAACACAGTTTGTTTAGAAAATTATTAGCCTTTTGTTTTATTTGAGATATTAAAGCTCTGCAAATACTGCATGATCTTGGGTTATTTTGATGTGTTGTAAAGTCATTCGCTGTTAAAAAATTAAACAAAACTGTTTTTCACCAACACCTGCTCCTGTAAGAAAAAAAAAACATAAGAAACTGATTATGCTACAGTGGTCACTTTTTTTTCGCAGAGCTGTATGTTACGAATTAAGTAAATTATATTGTGCTTAATAGTTTGGCGATAAAATGCATGAGAAATTACGAAAAAAGCCATTAAAAATTAATTTTTGGTTTCCACAAACAATTATTATTCAGGTTCTGAGAAAGCATTTGCAAAACTACATTAAGCAAAGGTTTAGTACATGTTATAGTCACATGAATGTGTCTCTGTAAATGACGTGCTACAGAGTTATGTCACACTTTCACATTTCATTTTCAGTGAAATATGAGAGGATCAAGTTCCTGGTCCTTGCACTGAAGAACTCTGTGGAGGTGTACGCCTGGGCTCCCAAGCCCTACCACAAGTTTATGGCTTTCAAGGTCAGTAGAATTTATTTCACCGTGAAGTAATATTTTATTATTACATTTTTCCTGCTTTATTACCTGAGAACAAGCTTTTAAAATGTTTTATAATATAAAAGTAAAGAGGATTTACGTGTTGTAGTTACAAGAGTCGTTACATTCCCACGATACTATAGATTCTTGTTCCTGCTTGTTCTAGTCCGAGTTGTCCTTTAGTGTCTGCGGGACTCTCATGGGGACGTTCCCTTCAACCCAGCGTGCACAAATAAAACCCGAATAAACACGCCTGACCGAGTTCATAATTAAACCCCGTTTGTTTCAGTCGTTTGGTGACCTGGTACACAAGCCCCTCCTGGTGGACCTGACTGTAGAGGAGGGTCAGAGGTTAAAGGTCATCTACGGGTCCTGCTCAGGGTTCCATGCTGTAGACGTGGACTCAGGAGCAGTGTACGACATCTACCTGCCCACTCATGTACGTTCTAGAACAGAAACAACAATAAACATTCATAGAATTATCTCTGTACGTGTGTTAAACATAACATCTGTGATCTCTCAATCTCTCGCCTGGTGTTTAGATCCAGACCAGTATTCAGTCACACGCCATCATCATCCTGCCGAACACGGACGGCATCGAGCTGCTCGTGTGTTACGAGGACGAGGGCGTGTACGTCAACACCTACGGCCGCATCACCAAGGACGTGGTGCTGCAGTGGGGAGAGATGCCCACCTCTGTGGGTGAGTAACACACACACACACACACACACACACACACACACACACACACACACACACAGCAGGACATTTATCCATTTATTCATTTATTTATTTTTTGTTTAGCGTACATTCGCTCCAACCAGATCATGGGCTGGGGCGAGAAGGCCATCGAGATTCGCTCTGTAGAGACCGGACACCTGGACGGAGTGTTCATGCATAAGAGAGCTCAGAGGCTCAAGTTCCTGTGTGAGCGCAACGACAAGGTGACATTCATCTGTCCTATCTCTCAAACGCTCACACACACACTCACACACACAGACTTCTAACACTACAACATCAATAATAAGAACTCTCTACTTGTTAATGAATTAATACGCTTATTACTATTATTATTATTGTTGTCAAAGTGGTACGTCAGCATACACATTTAATCCGTTCTGGAGGTGAAATTCTGTATCATTTCTCCATAGGAAATAATGTAAATGCAGATAATCCGTTCCAGCCAGCCAAAAATATTACAAATATTATAAACGTTTAACAATATAACCATGTTTTTGCAAATAAGATCAATCAAAAATGTATAAAAGAGATGTAAATGAAGTAAAATATGAAATAAATAAACATTAAATCTCAGTTAACCTTAAATTATGATTAATCTTGCCACCTGTTGCTTTAAAAAACAAACTGTTATTGGGAGTCATGGTGCTGTCTTGACTAAATCATGCACAAAATGCAAAAAAAAAAAAAAACTTTGATTTACTTAACTTTCTACTGACACAAAAATTTTAGATCAGCTACCAGAAATATGCACACCCGTTCAGCTTGGTCGCTTGTATGCCGAAAATGGACCGTGTGCCAAGGCAAAATTTAGTTTTTGTAATGTTAGTTCACAATGTGTAGCACTGTATTATTATCATTATTATTATTATTATTATCTGTAAATCTTTCACACTGGCTGAAACGGCCCATTCGCTCATTTTTGGTTTGATTTTCTGCAAACAAAATCTCGTATCTCGGAATAATGACGTCAGCTGTACAGTGAATCGCTGCAAAATCAAGCCCTGTCCTCTGTAAATGAATCGAGTTAAGAGACAGAGTATCGACAAAAAATTACATCCGCCTTTACACTGCTGCCACCACGTGTTAGATTTTACAGAGAAATAATAAACAGCTAGACAGATACGTGCGTCTGGAATGCTCTGGAGAGGAAATGGAAGTTAGAGATGTTTGGAGCGTTTACACCAAACCGTGTTTTCCATCAAAATCCACTTAAAAACTGTGACAGTGACCACACACACACATATCAGACTTCACACACAGCCAGTTTAACGCTCCATCACGATCTCAGAGTGAAGAACAGCTCTGATTCCTCTGTTTGTTTCTCACCAGGTTTTCTTCGCGTCCGTGCGCTCTGGAGGTTCCAGCCAGGTCTACTTCATGACACTCGGACGCACGTCCTTACTCAGCTGGTAAACACTGACACTCCGCCTGGAATGACGACGACTCCCTTTCGAGATGACGACAACGTCGAGAATAAAACACGTCCAACCACCTACAGTCCAAACCAGAGATCCTCAGTGTGATGAGCAGAAACCACGTCACGTTCAACGACTCTCACTTGCTGTCACAAACCAGACTGAGGCGCTGTATAGAAAATTTTAATTTAGACGGAAAGAAGGAAAAAAAAAAATAAAAAAAAATAAAAATGAAGTGTGTAAGAGAGGGAAGGTCTGAGGCGAGTCAGGTCTGGTCTTACAGTATTACTGCTAGCCGTGTAAATGTTCTCTTTCTGTAGAAATCCCTGATTCACCAAGAGGTGTAGTGTAAGGGGGGGGGGGGGGTGTCAGAGGTTCAGGATGGAAGGTGAAATTCAGAGAGAGAGAGGGTGTGTGTGTAGTAGGTCCCGGGAAAGTGAA
>JAOTRS010000047.1:4691540-4702810 GCA_028565755.1 Dinotopterus cunningtoni
GAAAGGCTGACCTCTGTGTCTTAAAATAACAACTAACTGTTGTTTTTGTTGTTGTTACGTAATTACCTAATTCCATACGTGTTATTTTATAGTTTTGAAATCCCCAGTATTGTTGTAGAATGTAGAAAAGAAATCACTAAACAAAAACAAAGAAATTAGCAAGTGTCCCCAAACTTTTGAACGGTAGTGTATAAAAATGTATTACAATATGTTTAATCTTTTTCAACCTTATATTACACGTTCCTGCCAAAGCATTAATTTAAAAAAATAAAAAAATAAATATAAATAATTAGTCACCATTTCAGAAGGGACAATTTAATGGGCTGTATCAAGAAAACAACTAAGGAAATTTGAAATGACTGGAAATGGGTTGAGAACCCTTCATCACATTATCAAAACCTGAAAGGATAGTGCTGAACCGTCAACTTCGTGGAAGAAATGTGGTCGGAAAAAATATGAATGGAGATCACTTAAGTGCTTGGTAAAGTTGCACGGTAAAAAAAAAATCAACAGTAAAAACCAGAGCTATGTTTAATAGTGAAAGTAGAAGGGTTTCCAGACACACACACAATGTGATGAGAACTCACACGATTCTGACTAAACAGCTGTGTGGCCATAAGAAAACCACTTGTTAGTGAGGCTCATCAGGAAACGAGGCTTGAAAAAGGTCATGTGGTCTGATGAGCTCAGATTAAGCCTATTTTAGCATCAGGATGAGAAGGGAAGTACATGTACCCATCATGCATAGTGGCACAGTACAAGCCACTGTAGACAGTGTTATGATCTGGGGTTGCTATATTTGCTCAGATCTAGACTCAGAAATGTTATGTGTCAATAAAATGAAGTCAGCTGACGACCTGAATGGGCTGAATGACCAGATTATCATGTCTATGGAGTTTTTCATCCCTGATGGCACAGCTATATTAGTGGACTCAAATTGTAAAAGTTCTGTAATGTTCTGGGAGCATGAGGAATCATTTTAACATATGAACTGGCCATCACATTGTGTGCTGTAATCAAAGATAAAGGTGTGTGCCTTTTTTAGCCAGGCAATGTGTTAGAGTACTTGAGATTTGAAATTAATTAATTAATTCAGTAATAAATCAATAAATGAATCAGTAGATTAATTAATAACAATATTATAATGCTGTATAATAATAATAATAATAATAATAATAATAATAAATACATAAATAAGATTATCATGACTAGAATCCTTTACGCAGGAAATTAAAGTGTCCTTAAAAACCCTTTCCTGTTCTTTTTTTCAGTTACACAGTTCACAAACACAAACAACTTTGCCACAAAAACATAAAAGGAAGTACCACATATAGGGAAATTCCAATAAAACAGAACAAGGAAAGGTAAACATTAAACTATTGTACTATACACTGAACGTGTACACCATGTTGATCCGGAAAAAAAAAAATTTAAAGATGATATTTTTAACTCTGTGAAAGGCTTTGTCCAACATGTCATGCAAAGTGTCCGAGTCTCAGCATATACATGTGTAAATCTAATTCAAATAGCCTGTGCCATATGTACAGTGCCAGGTGTTGCGCTGTACTACAGGCTTTTATCAGATGGGTTATTTTTTTGTATGATGAGTTGGGGAGTACTGCTGTAGCATCTCCATGGTTTTATTCAGAATCTGTCTATTTTTTACAGTCTGACATGTTGGTAAATACACCGTCATATCATGGAGGAAAATGCACAGAGACATTGTAGAGCATTATGATATGTATAGCTAGGGATGCACTTATCCAAGCCCTGGATCCCTATTGGATCTCTATTCCACTGTTGTATTTTATATTGGATTGAACACAGCACAATTTTCCTTTAAGCACATTTTACATGACTGCACCCAGTTCAGTTCAGTGTATCAACTGATACCCAGTGCTTTGTTATCTATAGTGTGCACTCTATATGCAGCTTTATCTCCTATGCAAACCAAGCCAGGTTTAAAAAGTCAAACTATAAACTATAGACAAGTTAATTTTTAAAGGAAGATTCTATTCGGATTATAAGATTTTATTTTGTTTCCGTGACATGTGCTACCTTTTTCAAATTGACCACTATTATGCCTGCTATTAATCAAGTCCTGAAACGTTTTAATAAAGTTCAAACCACTGAGTCTTTAATGTGTGTCTGTGGCATACACTGTATCATGTAAACAGTACTTCATGTAGGGACGGGAATCACCAGGGACGTCCTGATAAAAAATTATCACGTCACCCAGGTGCCAATTTGATTTGTACTGCGATTCTGTTAGTATTATGATTTTATAAATGTCCCGATTTGGTATTAAACTTTTTTCTGATTTTCTTACAATTCTAAATAAATGGCAAATAATTTTCTCGTACAACACAGAACGCTGTGCTGTGTGAATAGCTTATAGTGCACCGATTAGTTTTTTATTTAATTCTTAAAAAAAATTTTTGAAGTCACTGTGGTGACTTGCCACATAAAGAACTGCAATATGTATCTGAAGCGATTTTTTCCTGTCTCTAACTTATAAACTGTAAGAGTCGCACAACTCTTCAGCGTCATGACATATCCACATTTTTTCCCCCACATGAAGCAAGCTGATCATAATCATGACTGACATCCTTCAAAAATATTACTTAGCTCTTCACTCGATCATGCTTAATGGTACTGTAATCTATATTAATATCAGACCAGTATTCTGCATGTGAACATAGCAAATGGATTTGAGAAGAATTCACAATGGGTGAAATAAAAGCTAATTGTTGAGTCAGCCCCTCACATGTGTTTATTCAGAAATGTTAACGGTGGTGTTACATGTCTCTGTATGTCTCAGAGAGCTAGAGTTACCGTGTACACCACTATAGGACAAAGGCCGAGCTAATAATCAGTTATTTTCTCTTTTTTTTTTCTTGTCTTCCTCCATGAGCTATAGATGTGACGCTGAACCCTTCTCCTGACACACTGCCGTTGCTCTTCTCATCTCATCGCACCTGACTTGTCATGACACTTGTGTCTTTCTTTCTTCTGCTGTTTACAAATGTGCATGCAGAAAAAGATTTTCACTCACTCACTCACTCACCATCTATACCGCTTTATTCTGTATAACAGGGTCGTTGGGGCCAATCCCATGAGACTTAGAGCATTAGGCGAGGTACACAATCCACCACAGGGCGCACTCACACACACGACGACATGCCAATCAACCTGTATGTTTTTGAACTGTGGGTAAAAAAACCCCACCAAGCATAGGGACAAACTGTACTCAAGCAAATCCCAAGGCGGGAATCGAACCCCAACCCTGGAGGAACAAGATGGCAGAGCTACTGTAACCACTAAGCCACTGTGATGGCAGAACAGGATTGTCTCCTCCAAAAATCATTGTATGCTCAGTTCCAGCCCTTTTTTTCTTTTTTAAATCACCGGACAATCTTACCTGCCTATTCTTGACAACTGCAGCTGTAATAATAATAAACACTCAGGTGTGACCAGCCCTGTACTGTTTTTAATCTCACTTTCCAGAAGAGGGTTAATTCTGTTTATTCTGGCTTCTTGCAATGTTTCTTCTCTCTCTCTCTCTCTCTCTCTCCAAAGATGTCATCTCATAAATATCAACCTAAACTATCAACAAAAACAGGAATTATTGAATTTTTGTTATTATTTTTTTTTTTATTCTAAATTAAAAAGCATAGGATTTTTACAGCCTGAAACCTTAATAAATATGTAAAGGAACATTGTATGCGTGTGATTCAAATATCGAAAGCAAGAATAGAGCTCTCTGACTTTATCTCCTCTCAACACACATAAACAAACACACGCAAAAACACACACTCACACATATTACAGTCGTATGAATTCACACTCACAGCTTTAGGGTTCCTCCTTTGGCTGTCTCGAAGTGCAAACAAAACCGGGGTTTGATGTACAGAACCATGGAGACAGACAGACAGAGAGAGAGAGAGAGAGAGAGAGAGAGAGAGAGAAACACACAGACACTCACTCACGCACAAACACACACAGCCAGTGAACGCAGCACAGAAAAACTCCAGCCGAAACTCGCTTTCCTTTCCCCGTCACGTGACCATGCTCCCCAGTCCTTCACTCGGGCTTCCTTCAAGCGCTCTCCGAATTTAGGTTAAGGCACGTTTTCTCAGCAAATAAACACCGCTTAATAAAAAGTCTTAATTACTGTACTCGTAAGAGCTTTTCTGGCTTGCTGCCCTTTTACGCTATAGGTATGACTAAAGGAGTGAAACTCTCAGTGGTTTTCAGCGCTTCTTTTCCTAAAAAACAAAAAGATGTAGCAGTTACGAAAACCAGGCTTGCTGAATTAAACACATTTTCGTTAGTTTAAATGGTGTAAATATGTAGTTTAAATACTTTATTCTAGTCTAGTCTGACTTTAATTCTAAGGAATTTTGGAAGACTTGGTTACGACGTGGAAACAGGAAAAAAGCCAGGCTCTTGAATGTACAGTAGCATGGAACCTACAGGGGGCGCTCGCACAATAGCGCGCAACATAATGAAATGAGCTATACAGCAGAGAGGCTGTTCATATGGTGCCTTCAAAAGTATTCATACCCCTGAAACTTGTACACATTTTGTCAGGTTACTACCACAAACGTAAATGTATTTTATTGGGATTTTATGCGATACACCAACACAAATTGGTACATGATTAAAACTTTTTAAATTAAAAGCAGCAGCACAGTGGCTTACTGGGTACCAATGTTGCCTTGCACCTCCAGGTTCTGGGTTCGATTCCCGCCTCAGAGTCCATGTGCATGGTGTTTGCATGTTCTCCTTGTACTAGGTTTGTGCCCTCCAGGTACTCTGGTTTCCTCCCACAGTCAAAACACATGCAGAATAGGCTGATCAGTGTTCCCAAATTGACCTTTCAGATTTTTATGTGTAAAAAAGTTTTGAAAACCAAAAAGGAAAAAAATATATGGTCCTTCCACTTCACAATTACGTGCCACTTTCTGGTGGTCTATCACATAAAATCCCGATAAAATACATTTACGTTTGTGGTTGTATTGTGACAAAATGTGGAAAGGTTAAGGAGTTATGAATACATTTGCAAGGCAATGTAATTCTTGACTTTTACTATGTAATACTATAATACTATATTATCTTTAACTATGTACTGTTTGTGCAATCTGTTTGGTACAGAAGTCTGGGTCCTGAGCTGTAGATGAAAATATTAGTACATGGAAAAGTTCAGCGTTATTATTTAAATAAGGGAAATCCCCTCATTACTCAGTTCAGTAGTAGTCACACTGTAGGCTCATTTCTGATTCTATGGGAGCAAAATATTACCTAAGAATCACTGTATCTTAGTCATTAATGTTTGCAAAACAAAAAGCGAAACTAACTTTATCCTGAGCGCTAAAGGTTATTATTTTAATCTGGAAAGGCAGATCTGGCAATTTGGGATTGCCAATGAACCTAGTTGATGGTGGGAGGAAACCCACAACCATGGGGAGAACACATACAAAGACCCAAATGGGAATCAAACCCTCGACCGTGGAGGTGCAAGCCCATAGTGTTAACCACTACGCCACCATGAATTTTAACAGTAGCTCTGATGCCACAAGTCTAAAGGTATATCCTAGTAACAACTTAGACACAGGGACTTGTATTTCAGATTTCTATCTCCTACAGTATATTAAGCTATCCTTAGATAATTACTGACTATCATCATGAGTGGATAAAAATGTGTGGAATTGATGATATGGGGAAGTATTCTGAGTACATGGTAATTATAGACTTGTGGCGTCAGAGCTGCTGTTAAAATAAACTATCCAAGCATTCACATGGCGTAGTGTTTAGCACTGTGGCCTTGCACCTCCAGGGCTGATTCCCGACTCGCGTCTTTGGTCAGTGTGCATATAGATAACATAGACAGGGACTTGTATAGCAGATTTCTCGCGTGTATTAAGCTATGCTAAGATCATTTCTGACTATCCACATGAATGGAAAAAAAAATGTGTAATTGTTGGTATGGTAAAGGTTTCATATTACAAAGTACAGTCTTTCTTATCTACTTCAATCAAAACAGGGACGTTGCTAAGGGAGTGACTATTAATCATTACCATAAATGGATTTTAAACATAAATGTTTAAATGTAACTATAACATAAAATAAATGGAACATTAAATGTAACTATAAATTGATTTAAAAATGCTCTTTAATAAATGTAAAAAAAAAAAAGTAAGCAGAGTGCTATGGTATAAGATTAATAAAACAAGGATGATGTGCTGCATTTGGAAAACAATCTCTTTCAGGGTAAAAGCTTGTAAGTTCGCATCACTCCACACATGGAGACCCGAGGCAGGAATCAAACCCTTGACCCTGGAGGTACGAGACCAAAGTGCTAACCACAACTCCACCGTCATTCAAGAATGCACCAGTCTATGAACAAGTATGACATGCAAATTCCAACTGACACACCCCTTCCCTTTCCATGCTTATTCCAGCTGTGCTAGGTCACTTTAGGACACTTAATATCACCATCTGCTTAGCTCACCAAATAGTAAATTAGCCTACTTTTAAGTCATACTTGGACGTTCCTTCTTTACCAGTCCAAAACCATATTTAAATGTACATGAAAAATTTCAAATTTATAATGTATAAATAAAAATTTTTGAGTAAATATAAAAATGCTATTTAATAACTGCATAAAAAAACTGATACTCTGTTATTTAACACCACTGGCTTGTATAAATTTAGCACAAAAATCAGACATTGTAAAAAACATTTATTTGCCATTTTTTCATATTTTCTCACTACAGTATATTTAGTTTTAATCTTCAATTACTGGGTCAATTTTGTACACCTGTTTTTTTTTCTATTTTCATCCAGACACACTTACAGTAACATGCTGGGCAAGATTCATCACCGGATATAAACTATGCTGCGATGCGAATTAAAATGCTAGATTTTTTAAGATCCTAGAATTTGAAAGCTATTGTTAATATTTTCATTAAAATACCTACATACATAATGTTTGCTAGTAGTATTAGATATCGAATTTTATAACTTGAGGTACAAGTAATGATTTATGTTTAACTGGCTGCTAAACATTCCAGTCCTGGTATGATCATATCTCTATCATCTATCATGACGCCTGAAAAAAAGGTTCCTTAAATGTTCTTGCAGTTTAAAAGACTTTATATGTCTGGTTTAAGTGGAAAAAATAAGGAAGCAATTCTAGTTATCACTACATGAACTTTGGAATGGAAAAAAATATTAACTCGAAGTGAGTCTAACAATAAACCATTTAAGCAACAAAAGGAATTTATGGCATAATGCAGAAGGTTTCAGAAATGTATTTGTGCCAGAAAAATGTCATCTTTCTGAATGTACAGCCATAAAGGAAAAAGGAAGTGATTCTGAAGTGCTTTTTTGTCTGGTTTTTTTTTTTTTTTTTTGGTTGTTGTTTTTGTGGTCGGCAAAAAAAATAAAAGTGGAGGAAGTGTTCCTTTGCAGTAAACTCTCACATGTCTGAAACTGAACATGGTATTGGGGGTTTTCTGTTTTAATGCCATGCCTTAGGAAACAAGTCAAGCACTATCCTCCGGCACTCATTAAATCAGAGAACGCACTGTTCCATGATTAGACAGGTATGATTATATTGTTAATCCAGTGTACAAATAAGCAAAAAATGTGATCAATTTAGTAAATAAAAGTTAAGATGGCTGGCTTTTCGATCTCTTCTAGGTCAGTAATCTTAATATTGGCTTGCTGAAGGTAAGGAAAATGCTGCATGAGCTTCTGCACTGGTGGTCCGATGACACTGTAGGCCTTCAGGTGATGGTTCAGTGACCACAAGTCTAAAAACGCAACGCTGAGATTCCCATCCTGTATGTTTAGTCCAAAGTTCAGAACTTTATTTTGTGACATTCCATTACTGGAGATCTGAAGCTTCCTCAGACCCACAATAGTAAGATATTGAAAAGGTTCAAAAAGCGAGGCTGGGCTACACAGAGACAGCTGCAGCTCTGAAACCCTGCTACCATTCAGCAGCTCCCTTAGCACCCAGGGCTGCCACGCCCACACTGCCAGCATCTCCGCCTCCAAGGTGCCGGGCGACAGAGCCGTGCGCCCGACAGTGCCACAGCTGCACATCAGGCTGGCGAGAGTTTCATTACAACTGTATACCGCCGACGCACAGCTGCAGTTGCATAAGCGGGCAGCATGGTCTGAGCTGTCGAACACTAGCGTGATGTTGGCTTGAAGGGGATGCTGAGTTTCCACCAAGTGGAACGGGAGGAGAATGCACAAGATATGCCGTAAGCAGGACAGCAGCATTTTCACATCCATGTGATCCAGGCCTACATCCTGATCCAGTCTGGAAAAGAGAATGTTATAAAGTTATTTACTGTGCTGTTTTTTCTAGAATTTAGCCACATTGAATTAAACCACATACCATTTAGAACTACGTGATAAACTATAACAATGTTGGCCTAAGTATATGAATAAAAGTTCTTTTCCTTTAATAAAATATTTTTTTTAATGCACATACTCAAGATGTATGTTTGTCCTTACTGATTCGCTTTTTTTTTTTTTTACAATTTTATTTTAAAGTAAATTACCCATTTAAAAATGATGATACTGTGCGATTTCTTTCCTTTTTTTATGTGCTTTTTTTCATAAATTTTATTTATGCACGCTGTGCAGTGAAGATTATAGGCTATCATCGGTGATCATTCCCAGATCTCTGCACTCAGTACCAGTTTTTAGCCTCCCTCATTAAAACATTAACACTACACAAGCCATAGTCCAACAAGTGTTCTGCAGCTGACAGCTCTGGCAATTAACATCAAACTTTTCCTTGCACACATTCCTCGTCACATTTTATTGGGCCTTTTACCGAACAGTGAGAAAAAAGTCCAAGTTCTTTGAGACACACAGTCCAGATGTTCTATATTGTAGCTGGCTGTTAAATTCTGAAACTGAAACACGCTGTGTTCCGAGCTGGCTTTTCAGTCTTGTTAAACCTGGCAGGAAAAGTAAAAGTCACAGAGAAAACACTCTCTTCACTTTGGTCGGCTCGGTCTGCTCCCAGATTTAAAGGCTTAGGGGAAGGAGGACAGACTTTCCAGTGCTGCCATCGGACAAATGAGTCGGTTAGTCTGAACGACTCAACACGTGACATGATCACAAAGAATCCTTTACTGCCTTGTGCTTCATGATTATGTAACCTTCCTAAGAGCTAATGTTTGCCCTGGAATATGGCAGCTCAGACAGTGGAATACAGCACCAGTCATTTCAGTGACCTCATGCTATGAAACATTAACGCCAAGTAACTCTGGTCCATAATTTTCCCTAACTTTGAGACACACTGTTGATAGTCTTTTTGATTGACCTAAATTTAATTTATTGTAGCCTTTTGGTTCAGGTTGCAGTATTTCTGTTTGCATGTGAAGCATTGGAATACAGTAAAGGTTAAATCAATGTTCTGATTAGCAAAAAAAAAAAACTTTATAAGGAAAATAGTTATCTAATTGGTTATGAGGTTACAGTAGTTATCTAATTACCTGTTACCTAGAATCTATTTAAGTTTCATTTTCAGAAACCAAGACTAAAATGAAATGCTAATTACTATAAAAATAATTGTAAATAATTGTTAGTGAGCACATGATGAATTAATATTTATATGAATATTATAAATGTACTAAAAATGTCTCATCCTGTACAGGTGAAAAACGAATGCAAGTATTTCTGTCCAATTGTGCTCCATTTGATGTATGCACTTTTTTGAAAGACAATCATGAAATGAGAATAATAAAAATAAAAGTTTTTATATGGAAGCAATCTAGCGCTGATAATACTTTAACATAATTTGTTTTTCATTTATGCAGTGCGTTTTATCTTTTGACATTTCTAGAAATACGAAAGTATATTATGTGAATGTTTGCAAGCCTTATATAATCGCAAATGAAATAAAAAGCTGTCTTTTAAAAAAGGTCTTTGTTTGAGAGAACTGGAAATATGATGCAAACAGTCAGCTGACATCATAAACCGCACAGGCACCTACCCTAACATTCTCATTTCCACCCTCTCCAGAGCGACTACACACCCCCACCCACACGCGTCCATATCTCAGCTTCTAGATAGTATATTAATCTCCAGAATGTACCTCCGTATATCTGCACATGCTCGAGTTATGCTTAATGGATTTCAGAGCAAATCTGTTGAAATAAAACATGACCAAAAACTACGACTGTTTCTATGAACTATGACTATGAAGAAGCTGTGTGTCTGCTCACTTCATGCTGAATCCCCATTCTCAAAAAAAAAAAAAAAAAGAGGAAATTATGTAAAGACATATCATATTAAAGGTCAGAGCATGTATTGTGCATGCATGGCATATTCAGATTCACAGAATAAAATATTTAACGAAGCAATACAGAAACAAACAAAAAGAAATAGTGTAATAAAAGGAACCACAGTGATGATGTAAGATAATGAGGGACCCACCCGTATCTCTAATATTTTGTCCACGACCTGTTGAGTCTCGAGAACTTCACAATCGCAGCTTCTTCTTGTTTCAGCTCTCCCATTCCCTCTCCATTTCTTGCTCTCTCCTTCCCCTCTTTTCCATCTCTCCTCCCTCTGCCTCCCCTTCCCAAGGCCCCTCACACACTCTCACTGGCAATGAATATTGGACTTAGTATGGCTTAGACACCACAGATGCTGCTTTCTTCAAGTACTGGAAGGCAAAAAAAAAGTTGGCAGTGCACATGCTGCCATCTAGTGGCACTATAAAATGTTTTGTGGTTTGTAGTTCTCTAAGCAATCAGTGCTGTGTATGATTTCAGCTTCCAAAAATGGATGTGGATTACAGGCTGCAAGGCATGAATAACTCACTCACTCACTCAGTCACACACACACTCACCGTCTATACCGCTTTATCTCATGTACAGGGTTGCTGGGGGGCCTGGAGCCTATCCCAGGAGACTTTGGGCAAAAGGCGCATACAGTACACACGCTTACACGCTCATACACACACTACAGGCAATTTGGGAACTACAGGCGATTAGGTTAATACGCATGCTTTTGCACTGTGGGAGGAAACCAGAGTACCTGGAGGAAACCCACCAAGCATGGGGAGAACAGGCATGCACACACAGACCCTGAGGCGGGAATCAAACCCGGACCATGGAGGTGCAAGGCGGCATGATGAATTAATTGAGGGCAACAATTAAGCAAAAAAAAAAAAAAAAAAAAAAAAAAAAAAAAAAAAATAAAAAACAAAAAAAATTTTTAATTTTTTTAAA
>JAOTRS010000047.1:4702910-4716715 GCA_028565755.1 Dinotopterus cunningtoni
GGCCGAGCTTACACTCGGTGCTTTTCCAGCACTTCTTATGGCTATTTACAGGCGATTATTAAAAGTTTAATTTTAATCTTGTTTGCGCCCCACAACATTACTACTGGTGGTAGTGATGTTACTGTGACACAGAGGCTTGTATGGAGCAAAAGGGGGCGTGTCCAAATGAAGCCTCACTTCGATGCGCGTGTCGGGTTCCTGAGAGTCACGTGACCAACGACAACCCTTGCGTTTCACGTAACTAAATCATTATATTGGAGATTTTTGTTCTTAAAATTATAAATCAAGATTCAGGAAAACGTTTTTTTTTTTTTGCATTTTACAATGAACTTTACATTTACTACCTCTATAATATATGAAGAAGGAACACGCACACAAAAACTTTATTTAAAGTTTATAATAATGACCTCAATTTATCTCATAAACTCTAGTGCTATTGTATCTAGCTTTTTTCATCTCTATTTATTTTCTTTCTTTCCTTTATTAATTTTCTTTATTGTGTGTTTTAATCTTTGATTTGTGTATTGAATCGTTAAAAACTTGACTGGCGGATTAATATACTGTATTTTGTTCTAATATTCCATATTTATTCCACACGACTATCAGTGATGAATGGAACATTACTGTACTGTACTCTACTTGCAGCTGCTTGTCCATATTAATTGTGCTGCTTGCGATGTTACGATCTAGTTGCTACACAAAATTTGTCCACTAGATGGCAGTAAAATTTGTACAATGAGGTCTTGAATGAAGCTTTGTAAATTGAACGTTTTGGTGAAACTTGATCTGGAAAGCCTCAATACCTAAATAAGGTCTGACTGTCTTGATAGAAAGTCTATGGACTCGCTAAACACTGTCAACTTTCTTCTTAATAATGTTCTACAACCTTGAGCCTCAACCACTTATTCTCTCACTCATCATCTATACTGTTTATCCTGTATTCAGGATCACAGGCGGTACCCTGTGGCCCTGTGGCCTGGACAGGGTACCCATCCATCACAGAGCACACGGACATACACACACTACGAGCAATTTGAGAACACCAATTAACCAAACCTGGGTATCTTTGGACTGTGGGAGGAAACTGGAGTCCCCAGAGGAAACGCACCAAGCGTGGGGAGAACATGCAAACTCCATGCACACAGAGACAGGAATCGAACCCAGACCCTGGAGGTGCAAGGCGACAGTGCTAACCACTACACCACCGTGCTGCCTGAGCCTCAACCAACGGTGACTTAAAACCTAGACTCAAGACTGTATTATACCTGCGCTAACGAAGGAATTAAACACACCTGAGATGCCTAATCACAAACAGCCTTGAAGGGCTACATCTCAAACATTATGGCGGCCTGGAAATGGTGGAGAATGTACATTTTACCCATGTATGAATTGTTTTTAGTAAAAATGTTTTTCCTGTGAGGAGAACTGGTCTGAGCTAACAGAAAGTTTATGGTAACTCAAATAATCACTTTATAAGTTTGTTAAAGCTCCTTAAAACTGTCATATAAAGAGTCGTCTCAGATTCATGTCCCAGTGACTTATCTGCCATTTTATTAGAGAAAAAGAGGGCTGCTATTTTGCTGGGTTTCACAGTATTGTATAACACGTTATAGATGGCAAGGTGAAACTTTATGCTAACTGTCATGTCATTCTCATTGTCTCAGTGATTTATTATCACTATGCTGTTGTGGCACCTTATTTAAAAAGTTGCTCACTTATGAACTTGCTTGAATTTACAGAGAAAGTAAAAAAAAAAAAAAAACAGCCCAGTGCACATCTTTATAATGGTATTAACAAGTCCACATATCACAGGGGATCACTGAAATGACTTTAATAAAAATGTCCCAGACTTAATTGTCATCAGCAACTGTAGTCTGTGTCTTTATTTTATAGGTTGCACTGGAGTACGCCCGGCTTTGAATACGCAGCACCATGCGACGGGCGTAGAAGTCCCGGTATTCCTCCGGCAGCTCATCCAGCGCTCCCAGCGCCCGCTCCAGGACCTGCAGCGCCCGCGCCGCTGCCACTGGGTCCTTGTTGCCATACGGGTCCTTCTTATCATAGTTGTCCAGGGGTAGGTGGTGCCAGAACACGTTGACTCCAATACCGAACTGAAGAGCCAGCGTGTTGTGAAACCAAAGGGCTGGAAAAAAAAGAAAACAAAACAAGCACATGATGTAATATATTTTTATTCTGTAATATTTTTGAATCTGAAAAACCACCATGAATTTGCAACTTTTTTCTAACTTTTTTTTCTTAAAAAGAAATGAAGAATCCAGTATATTTATTCCAATAAATAGTGCCTTAAAAAAAGGAAATACTTAGTCCCAGTTTGACTTGAACGGCCATTGTTAAAAGCGACAAACTGGGAAAAAGTGTTCCTTTTTTTTTTTTAGCAATAGATATTCAATATAGTCACAATTTACAACAAATACTGTATACTGCAAATCTACTACTTAAATACAATATAGATTCCAGAGCTGTAATAGATTCTGGTGCTTTAATAATGCCTAAAGAACATCTCACCTGGGATGAAGAGCAGATCACCTGGTTCTAAAATACACTCGTATCGACATGCCTTCACGAAATCCGGATAGAGCTCCAAATCTGGAGAATCCACGTCCAAAACTTCAGACTTATCGCCTGGTCAGAGAGAATAAACTGCACGTTACTGCATACTTTTAAGATTAGTAGAGTAATATGGAATTGACACTCACCTGTCAGGTACAAGTGTAAGGCATCCTGGGGGCTGTAGAGGACGACGCGCTTCCTCCCGGTCACCTGAGCCAGCAGGTTGTCCATCACCTGGGTGAGAGACAGAACGCAAGTGAATTAGAAGCTGGTGAAATATTCCTTGAACCCAGGGCGAGCAAAAACATTGAAGAGAGATCAGGGCTTCAAATGAAGCATCTAATGGGAGCACCTCATATTCATAATGCTGCTGCCTTATCATTGGCTGATTTAATAATTGCATGAACATGATTCTATTAAAGTGGCTGGTAAGCAAATAGTGAGACCTTTGTGTATGTGCAGTACTTATTTGCATCAGGGATCATGTAAAACTTCGTTGGTTACCCGACTAGTGATTAGTTCATGAACAGTGTTCTGAGTAATCTGTACTGATTATGAAATTCTCCTCACGTCATAGTGTGTCCATAGCTGCAAGCCGGGTGAGCTGATGCGGAAAACGCTGGAGAAAAACTGCTCAGGTGCAAAAAAATGAGGCATATGGAAGTCTTGTGCCAGGTCAGGAAACTGCTTCCTCAGGTCAGCGGGCTCCTTAAAGGCCACAGATAAGAATGAGTGAATATGCTATTGGAGAAATTCAAATAATATCCTTATGTATCAGGGATATATATATATAGCAGTATGTATTTCTTATAGACATCACCCTCTATGATAAATCATATTCATATTTAAAGGTGTTGTGGAACTCAAATCATTTTGTTTATAATCATTATAAAAATGCATCCCTACCTTACGAGCGTCTTCTCCGAGCGATCTCAGGTAGTAGCTCTCATCCTGGTGAAATTAGAAAGCAGGAAATATTTACATCGAATCCCAATCCCAAACCTTTAAAGGTGGACAGGATACTATAAAAGCTTTAAAATACCTTAGGGAACATTAAAAACCAGAAGAATTATCTATTACTACACTAGATACTATGTTATTATCACATTTACATTGACATTTACGCATTTGGCAGACGCCCTTATCCAGAGCGACTTACATTTTTTTTTATCACATTACACATCTGAGAAGTTGAGGGTTAAGGGCCTTGCTCAAGGGCCCAACAGGGACAACGTGGTGGTTGTGGGATTTGAACCTGGGACGTTCCGAACCATAGTCCAGTGCCTTAACCACTGAGCTACTCCTGAAAATAGTTTTCTGCACTTACTGGTACTATGTAGCCAAATAAAGGGTGAGAAGAATAAACCATGGAGGTGGTGGACAGGCCTGTAAATCTCTCTCTTTATGTATCCACTTAATCTGCTTTAGAATAGCCTCAGCAAGCAAACTGTTCCAGGGTCGAATCCCAAATAGCTTTAAATGGAAAGCTACTGCGCTATGTAGGCTGGTCAATCTCTTGTTCCACACACCAAGTAGTGCCCTTGATCAGGGGTTAGAGAGGGATTTGGGATTCAGCCTTGTGTTAGAAGGTAGTTAGTTTTGGTGAGGTGAGGGGGGTTATGAACATTCGAAACATAACACGGAGGCGATTCAGAACAACTTTAAAGTGATTACTAAGCAGACAGCATGTCATTTAAGACGGCATAACATTATCAGATGTGTGTTCTTGCTGAAAGTGCTTCTGTGATGGGTTTTGAATGTGGGTTTTTTTTTTACAGGGAGCTGCTTCCTCCACTTTCCAGTACTGCAGACTGTACAGACATACTTTCACCCATATTTATCTACATTACTAGCGTTAGTACCCATCGTTGATGGTGAAAGAGTTTGTAGAAATAGTTAAAAGGTTAAAGATAAGCCGATCAGCATCTGACACATAACCGCTCATAGCTACTCATAGACAGATGGACTTCCACTCAACATTTTGATTGAATTTTTGGCGCAAGGTTCAGTTTTCATAGTGTACGCATTATTATTTTTTTGGAGTAAGCCATGCTGTGTCGCGCTTTTGTTTGTGTTTGGTGAGAATTGTGGAAGTTTGTAAAGGGCAATGCAGTCGTTTCTGTGTCTTCCGCATACACTCTGTACACACGGTAAACTATCGCGATCATTAGCTTTGCTGAGTGACGTGTATAGCCACGCCCACCCCAAGGTAAACTCGGCTAGACAGGCATACAGACGGAAATTTTTGAGACTGGTTTCAGGTCCTCTAATGTATAAAGCGTAAAGATATTGAAAAAGCGAGTTCTGATCAATGTACAAACAACACCTTACTTTTATTTATATAGATTATCTTGATACTATTAAGAGCAGCGTGCAGGATGGAGTAGAGCCCCAGGATTTTTACCTTACTAATAAAGAACTCTTCATGCTCTTCTTCTGCTGCAGCTCTCTGGACAAACTTGTCAAATGGTAAAGTCCTGAGACATAAAAAACAAAAAAATAAACAAAACTTTAAAAGGATCCAAAAGTTACACATTCCTATATCCTGGTAAAGTTCATCACAGGGACCCTGAAACACGGAGAACCCCGCGGAACCCTGGAGCTGTTAGTTGTTAATGCTACCCATTTTATCATAAAACTACGAGCGTACAGTATATTTACTTCTTGCATGTCTGTGTACCTGTAAATAAAATTCTTATGCAGAAAGTCCATCTGCGGAACATAAGACACATGAACTTTGACCTCCCGGTCACCCCCCTTTGCTGCCAGGTAATCCACTGTCCATTTTTCCACGCAAGGTCCCAAAGGTACTCCCTTGAGCAATGCCGGTTTTCTCTGAGAAAGAAATGCGAAAAAGAAAAATCTGTTAAGCCACAATGCTGTACAGCACAATCAGGAAGTGTGTTTTTAAGATGTTTTGTACACTTTTTAAAAAAAAACATATAATACAGGATTTGCACAGTGGTACAGCGGTTAAGAGAGAGTCCTCGGGATCGTGTGTGTTTAGTTTCACATGTTCTCCCCGGGGGTTTCTTCGGGGTTCTCCGGTTTCCTCCCACGTCATGTGGGTGGACTGGCTAAGATCAACTGCGCTTGGGTGTGTATGAGTGTGTGTGCATGGTTCTGTGTGATGGACTTGCGTCTCATACAGGGAGTATTACTGCCTATCTCTCAGTGTTCTCATGGGTGCTTGAACTTTATTCACTCTAATGTCAGGGTACATTTAATATACCTGATACACATAAAAATACACACGTGACTTCATTAACAAAACTATATTGTTTAGTAAATAAAGATGTCTCACCAGAGGATAGATCTCCTTTATGAAAAGCTCCTGATCCACATCTGTAAAGACAGACACCTCGACTCTTTCCTGACATTCCATACAGAAATCCTCTTCTTTCTCCACTCATCTGCAGCTCTACAACTTCGCTTTTCTCACCTTTGCCTGGCCCAATTCCAATACCACACTTAGTGCACTATTTAGGGTGTAGTTCGTGCTTCAATCATCCCCTTAATAGTGCACTCATATAGAGAGCGCGTGGCCATTTAGAACTCGGCCACTGTGTTTTGGTGCACTGCTTATATCTTCCCCAGAAACTATGAAAAAATATCTGCACTTTTTACACTTAGCAGGTTTTAAGTATTAAAATTGTTTACAAACGTAATGATGACTGTTTAACTGAAGAAAACATCAAGAAAATCATTAAAAAAAACATAGTTATGTTTAGTTAAATCGTCAAATAAAAACAACTAGGAACGTTAATAATGTGGTATGAGGGGGGCGGACGGACTGCTTTGCGGTGAGGACAGGAACATGGCGCTGCCCTTACTCCGGTGGAGCTGTAGAAGGCCCTCAGTGGGTTTAAGCACTTATCTCAGATTTAACAAACTATCCAAAATACGAAATCACTCTTTGGTCAAAAACCAGGCGTCTTTAGGATGTGTCGTGTCCGGAGTGCGGTTCTGCAGTTCGGACAGAGACGGACACAGACACACGCGCAAGGTTGTGGTGCTCGGCATCCCCAACCCGTTCATATGGTTCCGGACCAAATTCTCCTTCTTCCTCATTCGCGCTTACTTCGACAAAGACTTCAGCATCGAGGAGTTCACTGACGGAGCCAAACAGGTCAGCTGGGCTTGTGTCTGGTCTCATGGGTTATTATTACTATTATTATTTTTTTTCCCAGGGTTTAGAGAGCCAAGAGGAAACACTCATTTATTGAAATTAAAATTTTACATAATGACTTAAATATTTAGATTAGATTTGGTCAGAAAGTGTTAACAGCAAGTCTGCTAGCCATGAGAAAAATCACAGATTTATATAATCATCCTGCTTTCTGAATAAGACTAGTGAAAGAGGCGTGGCCTTTGTGCTGTCAAGCGAAGGAGGCGTGGTCATTGTGCTGTGAGTCAATGTAGTAGGAGTGGCCTCAGTGCTGTCACTGACCAGCCATAACATCATGACAGTAATGATCTGTGTTCTCTATTCTATCACAGCCGGCATTAAACTTTTCATCACTAACTTTTCTATTGAAATAAGACTACACGGGCCAGTCTTCACTCCCCACGTGCATCAGTGTGCCTTCGCTACCATGACCCTGGGGAGCTAAAAGGCTGGACCGTGTAGTCCGATCCAATGGAAGAGCTACTGTAGATAAAATTAAAGAATACTAGTTGTGAAACAAAGGTGTCAGAACACAGAGCATCACTGTTCTGGTGGCAAAACTCAATATTAGTCAGGTGGTCATGTTATGGATGGTTGGTGTACATTACTGCACAGTGAAATATTTTATTCTTCGCATATCCCACCTTTGTTAGTAGACTGGGGTCAGAGTGCAGGGTCAGCCATGATACAGCTTGGAATCCTAAAAGGCAACGCCTTAATTTTATACTACTTACACAATCCTAAGCAATGTTTTGTTAAAATATTTCTAATCACCATGGATTGAACCATTTGTTTTATATATATATATATATATTGTGCAGTGTTTGATGTACAAAGATCTGTTCATTCTTTTTTTTCTGGTTACAGGCATTTGCACATGTATCACGACTGCTGTCTCAATGTCAGTTCAAAGAACTTGAAGGACTCGTCGCTAAAGATGTAAGTACATAAAAGGTCACCAGCACTTACAGTCAGTGAAAGTGATCTGGTTGTTTTTAACAACCAAGACAAATCCAGTTTGTGTTAGTGTGTGCGTAATCTCAGCCGCTCACTATCCTGTAGGTAATTGGCAAACTGGAGGAGAAATGTGCTGATCTTCCGCTGAGCTATAAAAGAGCACTTTTGGCTGATCCAGATGACATCATGTACACAACGCCAGCAGATGTGGGCTTTTGCTACGAAGACGATGGTGAGGGATGAACCATTTAACATCTTTTATACGTTTGTGTCCGAAAAAAATAGGATTTATTTTTTTAAAGATGAACCAATAAAGGTTAAAATAAAATGAAGGTGATCTTTGTTCGGGCAGGACCCTTTTTTACTTTGTTGCATGGAAGTTTTTAATGGGGCAAGAAGTGTGTTAAATGTATTTATTCTTGATTCAGTTGGTCAGAAGTGCACTGAAAAATAACTCGGCATGTGTCCTGGTTTGTCTCACTGACAGGGAGGAAGTTTGTCAGTATTTTGATGCGCTTTTGGTACTTAACCAGTGCTCAGCTCCCGGAGGAGACAATGGAGGGGGTGCGCCTCTTTCAGGTGGCCCTTGGAAAAAATGGAGAGAAGCCTAAGAGCAAGAGACTGCTCTCTGCCAATTACGAGTGAGTCCTCAAATACTGTACTGGGTGTGAGAGTTAAAGGCGTTCACTGTGTTAGAGATATAGATGTAAGGATTATCGGATAAAGTTGTCCGGTAACCTCCACAGACAATTGTTAGTATTTCTCCACAAACACTGGCAAGTTATTAATCACATGTTATCAGGAATTCAGGAAAGGATCTTGAACAGGGCAGAATGTAAACTGTTGACCAAGTGGAATAAATTTCAGCACTAGTCAGTTGTGTGCTGAAGAAACGCTTTAGAGCTAAGGACTGAAAAAACGAGAACAGATAAGAAGCCCAAAACAACCACCATTATATGAAGTTCTAAAGCAGGTTATTCGACTTTGTTTTGCAGATTTCAGAGGGAGTTTACACAAGGAGTGACACCAGACTGGACCATCACTAGAATAGAGCACTCAAAGCTGCTGGATTAAAATGATGAACTCCCTGTTTAACGACATCTGACTTTAATATCATACTGTACTGTGAATAAGCCATGTTTGTTGTCTATGAAATGAAACTTGACATGTGGACACTATTCACACTCTGTAATAGCGATCAGAGTAGAAGTAGACTTCAGCAAATCTCTAAAAGTTCTTATGTCACTTTGGACCTGTACAAATCAGGATGGATATTCACAAGACCTTCAATGTTAAGAGAAAGTTTTAAGTTTTAAGCTTTTAGTTCCTGTAAGTCTTTGTATTATCTCTTCATGTGTTGATGTTTGTTACTTCTTTCTAAAACTCAGTGTTCGAGTATATAACACTTACTAAAATATTAAAATATTTGTAACTATATTGCAGATTATTATTTGATATGGATTTATGCTTGTGTGCTGCACCTCTGAACTAAATTTGTACCTTTTCTACTAATAGATGGGTAAATTCAATAAAGCAACCAAGAAATCTTGTACACACGTTGAGAAAAAAAAGGCATCTGTTCAAGTTAGGAATCCAATTTAGAAACATGCTTATGACAATGCAGCAGGCTCCTAGAAGACGTAAGGTGTTAAGGGTGGAGTGGAAGAACTTGTGTGTCCTGCACAGAACCGTGACTGAACTCAACTCAGTGTGGTCACAACGTAGTATGTTCCCATGCCTTAGTAAATCGTGGCCACAACATAGAGTCTTATTCCCCCTCCTGAGTAAGTCACGGCCATAACATTCTATCTCGTTCCCATGCCTTAGTAAGTCGTGGCCACAACATATGAAGTTCTGTATTTCATCACTATTATGACTGTTTCAGTTATTATTATCCCTTCTTTGGCGTGATTGATGTCTCACTCAGCTGTAAACGTGCGTTAATTTCAAACGGATTACGCAAATATTATTTCTCTTCATCTGGGGAGAACAAAGGGGCGGAGCCTCGTGCCAGCGCGCTCCGCACCTGTGTATGGAATGCACGTGATTTGACTTTAGAATAAAAGCTGTTTGGAGCCCAATGATAATGTCGCTTGCGTCTCTTATAGACAATTTTTTAAATACTGAAAAAGCGTGTGAAGATGAGTGATTGCGTGAGTGTCGGGCTCAATAAGTGACAGTACGCCAAGGAAACGAGTAAACAATCACTTCCGGGATTTTCTGTCTCGTTAGCATAAACCCCGCCCATGCTCTTTTGTAATTGGTCAGAACATGACGATAACGTGCACTTGAACGGTTAGGAGAGCGCCTAATACGGTGACGTCATTTCCGCAGACGGCCTCTCCTATTGGTCTGGATGGGGCGTGTGGTTTTTTCAATGGGGGCGGAAAAATGGAGATACAGGCGACTATGAAGTCCACACTCTGAGCTGCTGGAGACGGACAGAGACAGAAAGGGAAAAAGAGATGCGGGCGCTTATTTACGGGTTCTACGTGGCGGCTCTCGCGCTGCTGTTGACCGGGTTGCGCGAGCTGCTGTTTGGCTTCGAGGAGAACCGGTGCAGCATGACCTACATGTTCGAGCATCCCGAATACCGGGTGAGTTTACCTTAACGACTGGACATGTCCCAAATCGCGCACTTCCGGGATGGACAGGGTGTCATAATAGAACACCACGCGCGCGTGAGCAGCTGAAGGTGCGGTAGCCATGGTAACCTGCTCGAGCGTATTGGTTTTATGACGTGTGTCTGAGTAGCGTGGAGTACCTGTTGTTTCTGCACTTTTAAAAACTTGTCATCCTATTTGTAACTCGGTTGTACACGGCAGGTGACATTTGCTGGTTAAAGGTTGTCAGGTTATTAGGTTTAACTGCTTATAAACCTTGAGGGATTGACGATGATTAACCAGGAATGAATCACAAATCAGTGAGTGAAAGAGTCGAATCGGTTAATGAATCGACTCATTGATTCGTGATCAATTGTTTAAACGATTAATTTAATTCAGGGTGAGTTATATCAGTTAAAGTTATAGTATACAAGTCTGTGTATATACGTACGTTCCCATTATTGTTGAATGAAAGAGTTAATGAATCGAGCTGAATGACTTGTCACTGAGAGGAAGCTGAGCCGAACGGCCATTCGAATCTTTTGCTTACTGATTCGTGATTCGTCTCAAGTTTTCTGTAGCAGAGGTCAAACCTTTTTTTGCAGTACATATTTGACTGTAAAATAAATCCCACAGACCTCTCTGAGCGGTTTAAATTATTCAAATAAGTAAAATAATAGGTAAATAAGATACAATAATATATTTATCACAGCTGTATTGAATGTACATACCTGAAATAAGCTCCCTGGATTTTAAAAATGTGGTCTAAATGTATATACTGGTAAAAAAAAAAAAAAAAAAATTGAAGTGAGATCTTCTAAAACACACACCCTCATCCCAAGACACCCTGACAGAATTTCCTACCAGTTGCAAGAAATTATAGTTCGATATCATTCTGTGTTGGAGCTCATTATCTCCTAATAAACTAAAAATCAAATAGGCAGTAAAACACACAAACCATAAAAAAGAAAACCTTTAAATACTAAACATGAAGTTGCTTGAGGTAGTAGCATCGATTTATGGGCGGGCCTATAAAGCAACAAAAATGATGTAGTTTTGGTTTGTACATACTGTACATGGTCTTCATGCACAGGAGAGATTGACAGGTAGGATGAATATAAAGCACAACTGCCACAGATTGCCACACAATGACTCACAGGACTGCTTAACTGAAAGTAAAAACCTCAATGCAAAGCACATGATTTGCATCCGAATTTAAAATGCTGTCTTAAATATTAAGACACTTGGCACATCCGATCCTGGCACAAGAATCAGAGCAATGTGTCTGTTCGTGTCTTTACAACTGTGTGTGAAAATTAGAGAACATTGTGCCACTTAGTAGTTTGATTTCATTTAGTAGCGTCAATAGAGTTAGTGAAGCTAAAACTGATTATATTTTCTAGTAGTGATGTGTCGCCTCTGGAAGTACTTTACTATTAATAATTAATTTGTGAATAATTGTCATACATATCCCCAACATCATAGGGCACATTGTTATTGCTGTGGACATAATCCATGTGTTTAAAACGTAAGGGACAAACAATTCTCATGCAATATTTATTTTTCTGCAGCCATGAGGTTATTTTTTAGTTTTAGTTTCTTGTTTTAGCTTTTGAGTTGTTGATTTTTTAGACCAAACCTATTCAGTTATAGCTAAAATAAGTAAGATCACAGAAATTTAATCTACTGACAATGTATTATACAATGCCTGGACAAAAAAAAAAGTCGCCATTTCAGAAGAGTCAAATTGTTGAGCTGCATCAAGTAAAGAAAACAACTAAGGAGATTTGAAATTTATGGAACTGTGTTAAGAACTCAACAACACATTATCAAATCCTGTAAATAGCCGAACCATCAATGTTGTGGAAGAAATGTGGTCAGAAAATAAATCATGAATGGAGATCACTTAAACGCTTGGTGAAATTACATGGTAAAAAAATGCAGCAGTAAAAGTAAACAAAGCAATGTTTAAGAATGAAAGTAAGAGCATTTCTACATACACACACAATGTGATGAGAACTCACTGCATTGGGACTAAACAACTGTGTGTCAATAAGAAAAAAAGGAAAAAAAACAAAACGACTTCAGTTCGCTAAAGAGTGCACTTTGGAGCAATGCAAAAAGGTCATGTAACCTGATGAGTCCCGATTGAGCGTATTCCAGAGTGATGGGCGTGTCAGGGTAAGAAGAGAAGTGCATAAAGCGATGCACCCATCGTGCATAGTGTCCACTGTACAAGCCTCTGGAGACAGTGTTATGATCTGAGGTTGCTTCAGTTGCTCAGGTCTAGACTCAGCAACATTATGGGGCAATAAAGTGAAGTCAGCTGACCACCTGAATGTACTGAATGACCAGATTATCGCATCTATGGAGGTTTTTTTCCCCTTTTTTTTCCCTGCCATACTCCAGGACTCAGATTGTGATAGAGTGGTTCTGGGAGCGCACACAAGTTCTGTGCTGTAATCAAATCTAAAGGACTGAGTGAAATTTTAGAGAGGGCAATTTTTTATTAGCCAGGCAGTATAGATCCCCTTACTAGTTATTATAAGGATAGTAATTCAAGTTTATGTTTCGTGTCCAAAAAGTGACAAAAATGCTATACTGTATCAGTCCGTCTTTCTTTGTTATTATTTCCTACCTGTAGCTTTGAATGGTCCTATTGCTGCAAAAATATTGTATAGTTTTATGTGAGGTAGCATTTCCTGATATACTGGTAGCACATTGTGATGTTTTTAAAGTTATCAGAATGTAAACCATATCACTTTACACTGGTAGCACTTTCTGACATGTTGATCAATCAATTGATCAATCAATCAACTGTTAAAGTAACTATGTACATAATCAAATGTCCAAAGAAAAAAAAACTTTTAATATTAAACATGAAGCCACAAATTGAGTCAGGTAGTAGCATCGATTTATGGGCGGGCCTGTAAAGCCACAAAAATGATGTACTTTTGGTATGTAAATACTGTACATAGTATTCTTGCACAGGAGAGACTGACAGGTAGGATAATTATGAAGCACAACTGCCACAGATTGCCACACAATGACTCACAGGACTGCTTAACTGAAGTGCAAAACACATGATTTGCATCTGAATTTAAAATGATGTCCTAAATATTCAGTCATCATGTGATCTGGTGCTAGCACAAGAATCAGAGCAGTATGTCTGTCCGTGTCTTTAGTTAGTGAAGCTATAAATTATTGTCTTTTCCAGTAGTGAGGTGTCACCTTTGGAAGTACTTAATAATTTATTTGTAAATAATTGTCATGGTGCACATAATGCTGTCCCTCTGCAGACGGGTTGCAACGTGATCCAAGATTTCAGTTCTTCCTGATGTTAAGTCACGTCACCTAACCTTTAATTCACTCAATATCCCCAACATCATAGGGCACATTGTTATTGCTGTGGACATAATCCATGTGTTTAAAGATAAGATAAGATAAGATAAGATAAACCTTTATTAGTCCCACAAGTGGGAAATTTGTTTTGCCACGGCAGCAAG
>JAOTRS010000047.1:4726592-4740617 GCA_028565755.1 Dinotopterus cunningtoni
CACACAAGAATAAGATAAATGAATAATATTACAAGGTTTATCCCCTGTAATGTAAATACTTTTATGTGAATTTTGAACCTAATTACCAAAAGAAAGTAAGTAAAAATATAATAATAATATTTTTGAAATATAATAAAATATTTTTTTCCAAATTTGTAAATACAGTAGGTTTAACATTCCTGTAAAATACAGTTCCAAAAAATATTCTAACTACATGTCCTAGGCAAATGAAATTAAATATGCTTCATGTTGAAAAATAAAAGATTTATTTATCAAAATTCCAACGACATATCCAAACTGATATAGATTTCATAACCAATTTCACAAAACTTCACAAATGTTCAATATCTGCATCACTATTTGAACAGAGACAGGCTGATCCTGTGTACACGGCCATCTTAGGAAATATTGGATATGCAAATACAGCGGTCACGTGACAAAAGTGTAGCAACTTGATCATTCCTTTGAACGAGCCTCCCTTAGCTGTTGCCATCTTCCAAATTCTTTGCGTATGTAAACTCTTGTTGCATCTGAGCTAGTCTGATAAGCTAGTCTTAGCAGATTCCGTAAAAAACTTGTGCCTTTTTTGCGAGTCGCTCTGTGTCTGCTATGATGGTTGTTTTGAAGAAAAGTCATGTGATCTTAGTGCCATGGAAGCGAGGTTGAACCTAATAACCATACCAAAAGTACAGGCTGCACAAAACAATTTTTTAAAATCATTTTTTGTATAGATAGATGTGCAAGGCCAAAGCAAGACTCGTCGTTTTTATGACTATTCTTCTTCTTTATTGTGTACTCGTATCGTCTGAATCAATCTTTAAATATATTAAAAAAAAAACAGCAATGACGCAGAACCTTTTTAGTTCGTAATAGTCTTTTCGGTGTATTCTGTGACTGCAACAACTGTTCTGCAAACTTTTTTATTTTTTAAATATATCTCGTTCCAGTTTATAGTGGAGTGCGAGTGGCAGAGGGAGGAAAGCCTGACCGTCCCCGTCCCTCATGTCCTGTCTTTTGGTGAGCTCTTTTTAACACCCTCAGAACTCGAAATATCAGATTTCACTTAGGTGTGAGCATTTTGTAATCTTCCAGGAAGAAATTTAAAGGCAAGTGGTCTAAGTTAAAACACATTCAGGCTCTCTAAAACTGAAAATCTGACATCGTTTGGTCGAAAAATTATTCATTTGCAGCAAAATGTATACGCTGTAGTGATTACAGCGAGTAGATCTAATATTTGGCATATTTCTTAAATTTATTATTCTCAACAGAGATGAGATTTTAAAACAAATGTAATTATTCTTGTATTAAGCCAGAAGTCTGGATTCCTATGCGTGAGATTTGGTGGCACTTGGCACAACTTTTCTTAATGTATCAGGTCTGTTGATGTACAGTATGTAGTAATGGTTTTGATGATTTAGAGACGATTCTAATTGACACTACTTCAGATCGACTCAAGGAGCCAAGTTGAGCGTGTCTAGTTCTGTTCGATCCTTATCTTGTGTCTAAAATTAAAAGAAAAATATTAAACTTCATACCAGGAAAATGTCTATGGATCCAGACTTTAGGGCTGCCCCAAATAATGGATTATACCATGTCTGGAAATGGTTTTAATCATCATTTCATTAACACCATACTGTTTTCATTACATAAATTCACTTTTTATGTGATGTAAACCATGATTGTTTTAATTAAGTTTTTTTAGGGCAGCGTCTTATTTTTAGGAATTACAAATATTAAAAAATTAATAAGCATCCACAATCATTTCTTAAGCATGGACCAGCCATCAAAGGTTCTTATTTAGATTTCATTTAAAACATTATGGCATTCGGAGATGCCCCTATCCAGAGCAAATTATATTTAATTCATTTTTAACTTGTATTTATCTCACACATGCTGGGATTTAAACTCATGTCCTTCTGATGTTTCTCATCCAGTGTTTTAAGCACTGAACGACACGTATAGTAATGGGAAATATTAGGCAGGCACTATAGCTGCTTGAATAAGGATTTTAAGGAAGGCCAACTATGATTCTGACCTTTAAAGCCAAGACTCCAGTAGGTTTCTTAGGATCCACATCATACAAAAAACTCAAAGCTGATTTCTCTAAAGATCCATATTTATGTAATTAGGATTAAACGAGAGAAATCGTTGGGGCTAGTGCACGCCAGCTTTTTACTGTTCAACAGTCCTTTTGTTGGAAAAGTAGTAGATCTTTACGATTCATAAAGTGCAAAGAACATCAATATTGTAGTAGTGATCGATTAATTGTTATAATGATGTGGCTTTTGATCAGGTTTGACAGTAAGCGATGTCACCATTAACTCCTCTGGGCTGCAACACACTGTACAACTGCAGCACTTTCACCAGGTAATGCTCACCCTGCTTTATGTCTTTATACGCTATAATGTATGTTTTGTTTTTAACTGCAGAATATTGACAGAAAGCTTACGGCTTCTTTTGGATGTCCGTCAAATAATTAATCTGTAATGTTCTCTCACCAACAGGTTTATCAGGCCTTTAGGATCACAGTGAGCAGCCAGTGCAAGATCGCCAAAGGTAACTGATTGAATAAAACTTTACATTTCAGTCCCAGTCATGACAGCTGGTTAAGCTGGTTAAACTGGTTAGTTTATTTATTTTTGTACTTGTAGAAAGACAGCCTAGTATCTACAGATTGAAGGTGCCATGGTTTCGGGAAGATTCCTTCGTCACAGCAGGGTATTCAAGCCAAGCATGATTTTTATTTTGTTTATTTAGTTTTTCCCCTCCAGCTGCTTACTTCCTTGTGCTTTTAATAAACTATCATTTCCAGCATTCCTTCAGTCACAGAGATTAGTGGCATGCTCCACACAAACCGCCAAGACAACACCTCAAGTGCCCTCCTACAGCTCCACACTGCCCCCAACTGCCAGTACAAGGTGATGTCCTGTATTTCTTTCCTATTTTGATTTTTTTTATTTTTTATTTTAACTATTCAGAGTGAGTGAATAACGGTGTATTTGATCTCATTGCAGATCTCGGTGCGCGCCTCCTTCCCTAAAGTGCTCGGACAGGTATGCTCACGAAACACTGTAACAGGCTGTAATATCAATCAACTCTTCCATCCTTTTACATCCTGTCCTGCCTTCTCTCTGTCTCAGTTTAAAGGATTCCACTAATAACCCAGCTGACTGATTTCAGTTTATTGGTTTCTCAGATCCTGCGTTTCTGTGGACCTGTGCTGCCCGTGTACGTGGCTGTGACGTTCCTGCTCGCTTTAAAGAGTCAGCTGTCTGCCGTCCTGCGAACAGGACGAGCTGTTGATGCCAGAGACACAGTGGCTAATAGTTTACAGCTACATAAACTCGAGCCTCCTGTCCTGCTGCTGCACCTGCTCCTCAGGCGAGTTCACGGTCTGGTACTTTAGCTAAGACCTCAACTGGCATCTCTTTATTTCGTTAGTCTTTGATCTTATGAAGTTCTCAGTGATTTTTTTTGTTTATTTTATTTGAGAAATTATATTTGGTTGTAGTATAAGGCTATCTGTTTTCTCTCTCTATCCCTAACTGATCTATATAGTTATACTTTTTCTGTCTTAAAGTCCCAATTACATTAGGTTTACACTCTATTTATCTAATATTTATTTATAATAATCTCTCTCTCTCTCTCTCTCTTGCTCTTACACACACTCTCAGACTGGGCTGGTTTCAGGAAGGCTGGTCTGCTCTTGGTCTCCCGGCAGTGGATCTCTTGCCTCTGACCCCATCGGAAGACGTGTCCCATGATGTAGCGGGGGGGCTTGGGCAGGACTGGCCCCGCCTTGTTTCACCACTGCTGTGCATTCTGGGTGCTGCAGTGGCATTTTGGGGAAGTGCTGTTCTCAGCATGTCTTTACGTGCCCTGTCTCTCCTCTTGGCTCCACTGCACAGGTAAATGACCAAGTAAAGAGAGTAGAACCTTAAAGCAATGGTATTGTTCGTGTTTTCTCTGCTAAACCAAACAAAGCGGCTGTCATAAGTAGTTAAATTGCCCAGACTTTACCTGAATCATGTGTGGCATTTCTGGTGCAGGCCTTCAGTCTCTCGTCACTGTGGCACCCTTTATCCTCCCGCTCAGATCCTCCTCATCCTCGGTCTGAGTGTGCTCGGCGGAGTCACGTGTGGAGCTCTGTCAGTCACCATCAGCTTTCTGCTCCATATCTACCGAGTACGCAGCCGCAAAAACTTTACAAAAAAGTTTTTAAAGAGTGCATTTGTGGGGTTTTTTATGCTACTGCTCATTTATTATGTGTTTTAAATCTGTCATTGTGTGTTATTGTCTAGGTCCTCCGATTACATATGGCTGAGAGATACTTAAGTCACATGATGAACCTGGTAAGTGCTCGACATCACTGGAGGACTTTTTGCAGGTGTTAGCTGGTTAAAAACGTGTACATGATGCACTAACCTCCTTGAAATGATGTGAAGACGTATTTTTGATTGTGACCGCAACACACTTCCTGTAGGTTGCTTATTATAAGGGTGTCTGCTGAACGAAAAGGGCAAAGTATAGAGAAATGATGAAAAACATTTGAGTGAACCCTGGTGGAACACGTGTCGTGACCTGGGCTTGCACAGCTGCTTTTGGAACAGGCTCACTGATCTTTACTGATGACAGCAGGAGAAGGAATTCTATAACTTGCAGAGAAATGCGTCCAGTTTAATTGGAAGGAACTTCAATATTGTGGCCAAGAACACGTTGCCAACACAATATACGACTTCATCAGGGAAAAAGGAGGAAAGGGTTTAGAGTGGCCAAGTTATAAGGTTAGCCAACCGTAACCCAATTGAGCAGCATCTCATTTCCTGAAAGAGGTGACTGAAAGGAGGAACCCTTAAAACACACAACAACTAAAAGAAAGTGAAGAACAAATAAATAAAACAATGTAGCACTTTAGTGACGCATGGGTAATTTACTTTATCTCTACCCGTGCCAGTACTTTTGCATAGAGCTGTTGGTCTTTCACCAAAGGTGCTATGTTCTAAGTTGTTTAACAAATCTAGATGTAAATTTCAGGAAATAAAGCTGTCTATCGTTTTATATTCATGTTTTGATCTTAAACTCGAACGTCTTCAGCGTAAAGCAAAAAGAAAAGAATTGGCCTTGCTGTTCCAATACTTTTGGAGACATGGAGGTCTGGGTTGTGCTTCATAAGACAGTTTCTTTACTGATTATTTCAGCACCATTGAACCTACAGTGACAGACCTGTAGTAGGTGTGTTGTGAATTTTTAAGATTCTTGTTTTTTTAAATGTATGTATTTGTTTATTTATTTTTTATTTTTTTTATTGAGTCTGCTATTTCTATTTTTTATTTTATTTTATTAACCATAAAAAGCATTCAACGTCTACTTTCTCCTCATATGGTCATTATTATTCACCTTCTGATCAGGCACCACAAAGTATGCAGCAGAACACAGAGAACGGCTGCAGAACTAGTGAAAGCCAGAAGAAGCTCAACAAATGTAATGGCACCCCACTCTTATCCGAGTCCGCACTACAGGAGGTCAGAGACGACCTGCAGCTTCACCTGAACGTGTCTGCGATACTTATTCTACCTGTGATACTCTGCGCTCCCTCGCTCATCTACTGGAGTAAAAACATCAGGTAATTGTTGTGTACGCTGATAACACAGCCCGTGCTCTGTCAAGAATCTGTGGATGC
This sequence comes from Dinotopterus cunningtoni, assembly GCA_028565755.1. Classification (NCBI taxonomy): domain Eukaryota; kingdom Metazoa; phylum Chordata; class Actinopteri; order Siluriformes; family Clariidae; genus Dinotopterus; species Dinotopterus cunningtoni. Next base: position 4,732,273 of record JAOTRS010000047.1, read on the forward strand.
CATTAATACACCACCATGCACACACACGTCATTATATTATCATATATATTATTATTTTTATATTATATTATTTATCTTGCAGATATTCTACTCGTTTGGATCCGGACCCATTCTGGCCACAGACGATACCTCTGCTCGTCGCAACCGTGCTACTCGTCAACTGCAACACACTCAGACTGAGCCACAGGTGAGTGTGTCGTGTGTGTGTGTTACAAGTTTGTTAGGTTAGTTTAATTTTGGAAACAGAGATATTTTAGAAAAAAGTTTTTTTGTAAGATTTTGTAGGAATGTGCTGTAATAATGGGTATTTCAAATCAATCCAAAGAGAGAAGGATATGCAACCCATCTTAATAGAAGAGTTTAAGATATTATAATTGTATTGCAGCGATCTTTTACATCATTAATTAATTTTGAATTAGGCTTCTGTAGGGCTGCACAATTGTCGTCTTTTTAATCCAGATCAGGGCTTCGGTTTTCTCAATTAACGTATTCAAGAGATATGAATTCAAAGATGGTACAAGAAGCTGGTCCAGGACCTTAGATGCAATCCGTCCTAATTATGGTGTCATGATTACCTTAAATCACATCAGAACACTATCTTGGGAGAATGAGAAACTCGCTATTTAGGCACTAGATCATTTTCTAGCGTTAGAAAGAGAGACCTCTCATACACATACAGAAAAGAGAGAGAGAGAGAAAACAGGTAGAATTGGGCGAATGAGAAACTCACAGTTTAGAATAGAGAACAGTTCTCTCTTTGTTTCTCATTCTCCCAAGATAGTGTCCTGATGTGATTTAAGGTCATCATGACACCATGATTAGGACTGATTGCATCTAAGGTCCTGAAATAACTTCTTGTACTATTTATGTGCTTGTATATCTTGTATACGTTCATGTGTTTACTCGGTGTCACTAAAAACAGGGCTTTAATATGCACTGATGATGATATCCACTCATCATAGCTTCTATAGCGTGTTATACAGTATTAACGTATATCTCAGTAAAGTTTGTCCACAAGCCAGAATCAGTGTATGAGTTCAGTTCCATGTTCCATTGTTCTGTTATCTGATCTCTGTGTGTGTACATGCGTGTTCACATGCGTGTTTCTCTTGCAGTAAGCTGATGCTGTGGCCCACTTTGCGCGTGTTACTTCCCCTCAGTGTAGCCATGTTGACATTTTCTACGCTTCATCTATATCGGGTCACTCACTTCCTGTCCGCTGCTCTGACGCTGCTGGCGGCTTCCTGTTACCTTTGACCCCCGTCTCAATCCACAAGACCAGACCGAAACAGCCTTATCGTGCCCCTGCATTGGCGCAGTGATTCCAGTGGGTTTAAAAATCACGTGGTTGGTCATGTGACATCATGCTGCTGAACAGGGTAACAGAGGTCCATACAGAGTTATGATTTCTTTATTTATCTTTTTTTTTTTCCTCTTCGGGGTTGTACTGTACATTTGCTTATAGTTCGAGTCATAACAGATGACCAGCAGCCTGCTTATCCTGCCTTGGTGTTTCTCTGCTTCTGGGTGTGTGCCTGCATGTCCAGCCTTAAATCATTTTTAATATCCAGTAGGGGATTATTTTTCACAGTATGCACAACAGCCTTCCGATTATATAAATCTCAAAAGACTATTTTTTACATCAACAGGTCATGCAATAGTATAACATGCCAATTTTTTACATTGAAAAGATTTTGCCAAGCAATTTTTTTTCCTGCAAATTTAGCTCTAATGTAGTCATTAGATCAGCCAGGACATGATGTCTGATGTCTTGCTCTGGAGCTACGACCTGAAGGTGGAATGAAAAAGCTAGCTCTGAACGTTCAGATGTTACAGAGGCGGCCATCTTGGAACAGCAGAACCAGGTTGTTACTCTGAACGCTTTGGTGTTATTTCGCCTACATGTACAGCTAAGGTTTTCCAAAAATTTATTATTAACATAATGATTTTTCCAGATTTGTGACAAATTTCTTTGAGGAAAAGAAAAGTTTAAATGTTTGTAGTAGCTCCAGTACAAAACTAAAGAGAGAAATGTCAGTAAATGTTACTCCTTTGTTCAGGGTAAATGCAGAAAACTGTTGAAAACTAAACTATTTTCAAAGCTTTTATACACTGTCTGGCCAGAAAAAGGTCACCATTTTGAATGTGTAAAATTATTGGCTTGTATCAAGCAAAAAAAAAAAAAAGTGCGACTCAGAATTGTCAATTATTAAAACCTGGAAGTATAGTGTTGAAGTATGAACTTTGTGCTAGAAATTTGGTTAAAAATAAATCACGGATGTGGATCACTTGAAGTTGCATCATAAAAAAAAAAACTTGACAGTAAAAATCAGTCCCGTGTTTACTAAGTGTCTCAGAGTAGGAAATCGCTCCTATGTGGCCAAAAACTCCCAGAGTGATGTAATTTTGGTCCTACTTTTTGTAATAGGAGTAAAAGCAATTTATCAACATTCTTAAAATAGGAAATCACTCCTATTTCCATCAAAATGTAAGAGAGCTCCAGAGGTGTCCGTAGAAGTTGTGTTAGAAGTTGCAAGGCGGAGGAGAGACATTCTGGTAACATCGAGTGACACTGAGCTCATAAAAATACGTTTGGACAAAAATAAAATACTTTTTTTTTGTAACACATCACATGCAGTATAAACATTAACGAACATTTCATATGCCGTCTCCGCAGAGGTCTGCTGCTTTGCGTTTCTTTAGTAGCAGTGAAGATGCAGCTTTAAAAAAGTGATGATTTGGGTTCGTCAAAGCCGTCAATATCAGAAACGATGAATTAAACTCTGCTCTTACAGCACCACGGATTATGCACAGATTCATACATTTCCCCGCCACACAGCGTGAAAAGAACGAAAAACAAGCTGCATTCATGCACATCACTGGTTTCCCCGGAGTTGCGGGCATCATCCGAGGCATTAAAATAATCATCCTGAGGACTGATGAGGAGGCTTATGTGAACCAAAAACATTATCACAGCTTGGACATTCAAGTGGTTATGGATGCAACATGATCATCGATTTAATATATATATATATATAATATTTTTAAAAACATTTTAAAAACACATTAGCACCTATCATGCATAGTGTCCACTGTACAAGCCTCTGGAGGCAGTGTTATGATCTGGGGTTGCTTCAGTTGCTTAGGTTTAGGCTCAGCAACGTTATGTGGCAATAAATTGAAGTCAGCGCGTCACACCTACAGTATGGAGTTTTTCTTTTTCCCTGATGGCCTGGACACCACATTGCACACTAAGGATGCTTGAATGAAATTGAAATGTACGTGACTATTTTTTGGCCAGGCAGTGTAGCTTACATCACCTTCGTGTACCGTACTTATTATAACATTAAAAGGTCTTTTAGTATGTTACACAGGACCTTTTGTTCTTTCACAAACGTGTCTATGTCTGTACTGGTGAAGTCTATCATGGTTTAGTGTTGAGACAGCGATGGGATTGTAGTAAATGTAGAGCTCTCTCTCTCTCTCATTCTGCTGTCTCTCTGGGTTTAAAAATCAGCACACACCAAATCGTCCCAGTCACTCATCCAATCAGATCAATCAGATTGCGAGTCAGTGCCTTGCTTCATGCCCTGTTCACCAATAAGGACAGATCAGTGATTGTCAATCTGACCAGCGTTCATGATTTGCTTCACCACTCCATTCTCTCAGAAATGGCAAAATATTTGGAATTTCCCTGTTACATAGGACCAGGTTTCCCCAAAACACCCTCCTCCCATGAGAAACGACATGCTGGTGTGTCACCTGCACTGTGAATGTACCATGTTTGCGATTGTGATTTTGCTAACCACTGTTACCGTGTGCTTTCTTCTTTTACGTGCTGAAATCTAAATGCAAGCAGGTTTCTTTTTCTAGTGAAACTTTTGCCTAGGGTTTTTGTATAGATGTGTGTGTGTGCGTGTGATATTTTTTTAAATTGGTGTACACTGTGACATGCTGTGATCGTGATGTGTTTCTACACCGTCATGGCTGACTACGGCAAAAAGTCACCATCTTTCATGGTGAAGAATAATTTAATTTATTGGGGTTTTTTTGTGTTTTTTTTTTTTACACAATTTCACCCTTAATCGGATGATTTCCCCAAGAAATTTTTGGTGTTCTGTGTTTTTTGCACTGGAGTTAAAAGGTAAAAATATGCTCACAATTGAAGTCTGATTTAAACCATATACACCGCTTACTGGTGTGGATAAGGATGAAGTGCATCTTCTATAAGCATGAGCAAAATTTCATGCTGTTTTTTAAATTTATTTATTAATTTTTTAAAATAAATATTTGAGTAGGCTAGAGTTGGGTCTAATACACAATGGATTTCCTGGTGTGAACCTTCTCTTTTTACACACCAGTGTTGGAGCAGCTTTAACTTTTCATGTTACAAGCAGGTAAAGATATAGGTCAGGCATAAAGGGTTACAAGAGTTACAAGCTTTTCGGCCTGAACCAGATACAAGAAGAGGTAGTACAGTAAACTTTATTTATTAACTTGCAGATCACTGCCTCCTTAAGCAGAATACTGTTGTGGCAAAACCTGCCCTGAGCACGACTTTATATAAAGTCTGAATCTATTGGCTACATCCAAAAAAAGGGGCAAATTCCAGCAAATGCTCATGATGGCGTCTGATTTGTGTGCATGTACATTGAAAAACATGAACAATGAGCATTTACTCTTAATGTGTCAGAGCTGATATTGTCCTTAAGTGCTGCGATTCTTTAGTACTGGACAGAAGAAAAATCGAGTAATGTTAGGTGTACTGTTCTGATTCAGGTTACTTCAGAAACCATTTTGTGTCCGAAATAAAAACATGTATATTAAATTTGGTATAAGGAGTAATGCCTACAGATCCAGACTTTTTGTCCGCCCTGAATATTATCCTGAATGTTTATTTATTTTAATTTTTTTTGGATTTTAGTTTCTTAGTCATTCTTTCCTTACACTACTGTTTGAATTTTTACATACACAAGGTGTTCAGGTCAAACTGGGACTTTTGATTGCGCTGAATAAAAGAACACAGCTTGGTGATTGCCTTTCGTGATCACACTTTCTGCCTTGATGGTGTCTAAGCACTAGTGAAACACTGCAATAAGTGCATTAGTGTAACACGGGATTATATAGAGAAATGGAGGCGGGTTTTACTCTCGTATATGTGTTCTGTTATTGTGCACAATGAAAAATCCCAGCTTGACTTGAACGCCCCTCATGCACCTTGAACGCACCTTGTTTAAGCATTATGTTTACAGGACGGTAGTAATGTGTACTTCTAATGAACAAATAAGACACAGGTTAAAAGTATAAGTTGCTTTTTCTTGATGAAACAATATTTTATAATTAAAAAAAAGACTTTTTCCACGTGCTGCTCTGTGTTAACACAGTATCTGTATATAAGGTACGTAATATTTCCCATGATTGAAAGCTGACTAATGCTTTATTATTATTTTGGTCCACATGAAGCTTTAAGCTAAAGCAGTTGTGGTTACTGCTGTCTTAATGCTGTTACTAAGCCTTGAATTATTTCTTATTAGCCAAGAACACTTAAAGAAGTTACTTGATGTGTTGTCAGAAATGCTGCCAATAATAAGTAAACATGTAAATTTTTTTTATTTTTTTATTTATTTTATTATTATTATTTTTTAAACAGTTTCTCATGAAGGATTTATTGCTAATTAGTGCTGGATTGAATGTCAATCGTTTGTTTTAATTTTAATTTCTAAAATCTAATAGAGTGCGATGGATCAAATACAAAGTAACTATTCAAAATGTCAAGACTTGATGTAGTCCTGTAATTAATCCAGTTCAAGGCTACTGCTGATGATTGCCAAGGTCGAGTGTCCAAGTGAACTTCTCAGGATATAAAATAATGTGTTATGGAGATGGCTTTTAATGCTTTTTTTATGTGAATATAATCTACATTCTAACTAATGTTTACATTTGGGAACTGTTATTAAAAAATAAAATGTGAGAGAGTTTGAGAGTTTTTATTTTTTATTTTTTTAATTTCTTATTTCAAGTTTTAGTTCTTGTCAGTTGTTTAATTTGATAAAAATTTTGGATCATAATGCGCTGTTATCTCTTGTACTGTAGATTAGAGCGACTGAGGCTTGTAATGGTAGTATTCTGACAGAGAGCACGGCTGGGTCACGTGACAATCATATTATTCCTTTACTCACGCCTTATATAGGATTAGCATTCTTTCAAGGACATCGAAGCACCACAATGTCACGTGCATAGGAAGTAATGAAAGTAAGACTAAAAAAAACCAACTACTTAATTTCTCTTTCCTATAAATCTCATTTGGTTGAAAGCTCCAAAGTGTCCCAATTACTTTGTCACTTGTTTAGCTATAATATGAGGGCTGTACCAAAAGTATTGCAAGAGCCGGCATAACCCTTTTTATTAACTGACACAGGTGGCTCAAATTGCAATTCAACATATTCTCCTTCACAAGAGATGCATTTGCGCCATTGCTGAACCCAATTCTCGAATCCTCTTTCAAAATGGGAGACCATCAACTTTCAGATTTTAATTTCAGGTGTTTATAGCAAAGCAATGTTGAATGGGAAAAAATGCTTTGGTTTGAAGTTTCATTTCATATGCAGCCAATCACTTTTTTAAATTAATTGAAGAGCAAATAAAAGAGTTAGCTATTAAAATGTAATTATTCTTTACTGAACATATAGGCTAAGCATAACAACAATCAAAAACTCATTATATTATAATCAGTGTGTTAAGGCTCTGAGTTACTGAACGGAAGGTTGGTGGTTCAACCCGGCTCTGCCCGGTTGCTGCTGTTGGGCCCTTGAGCGAGGCACTTAACCCTCTCTTCTCCAGGGGTGCTGTATAACGGTGACCCTGTGCTCTGACCCCAGCTTACTAACAAAAAGCTGGCGTAGGCGTAGAATAGAAAATTTCACTGTGCAGTTATTTATATGTGACAAATAAAGGCTGAGAAAAAGTTCACTCCTCATCCTTCGTGTTGCTGTTAAACAGCCCTGCCAGCTCTGGGGGGAGATGAAGTGATGTGTTCTCCTCTGACCATCCGCATCAGTTCCTGGTGTGCAGGTATCCTGTGCAGTGTAGACCCATCCAGCAACATCTTAAAATATCAATAGTAATAGATATATAACATTAATAGGTGTAGTGGTAAAGGGCTTCATTGAGAGAATCAGAGACAGGGTTTTACCGCAAAGCATGCCAGTGGATCTACAAACCGAGATTTGTGCCCAAGTCTCACCTACACCCATAGTGTCCATACTCTCAGCTGCACATTGTAGACTTGTATATAATAAAACATCTTTTTAGCACACTTAAGTGCTCGTAGTACTGTTTGAAATCACAGTATATAGGCTAATGGTTTAATAAACACAATATCCGATTAGCAGCGGCTCCCTTTTAAGTCTGCTACTTCCTCTCCGGGTTTCTTCCTCCCGTCATCTCAGGTATCCATTCACCTACTTATAACCTTCCTTATTTCATTCTGTTCCCCCACAGTCTCATTCTTCCTATTCTGCCTTTCCCTTTTTTCTTTCTCTTCACCTCTCAATTTCATTTGTCTTCCTTCCATCTTCCATTCAATTTCTTCCTTCCTTTGTTTTTATTCTTTCCATCCCTTCCTTTACTTCTTTTCATATATCATTTCACTTCCTTCCTTCCTCCATCCCTACCTCCCTTCTTATTCTGTTCTATTCCATCTAATCCTTTCTTCCTTCCTTTCCATTCCTTCTTTCCATATATCTGAATTTTTCCTTACTCCCTTCCTTCCTAAGAATATATTCCTTTCTTCCTTTCTTGTTCCTTTCTCGTTGCCTTTTTTCTTTCCACATACTTTACTCTTGATTCAAGTTTTTTTCTTTTGCCGACCATTTCTTCATAAATGACAGACTACAGAAGGAAGAAATGGAAAACAGGAATAAACAAAGGAAATAGGAAGGAATTATTTTCTATTTTTCTTTCTTTCATTTATGTTAGTTTATTTTGCTTACTGTATGTCCTTTAACACTTGCCTCTATCCTTTTCTTGCCTTCCTCCCTTCCTACCTTAACTTCTTATCCTCTGTCATTTCTCCACTGTTTATGTAGATTCTATCTACCGTCCTTTATGTCTCCTTAACCTTTTTTATTCTTTATGTTCTTAAATATATATATGCCAAGACTTATATTTTTAAATTAGCTTATCAATTTTAATGTCTGTTTTATATAACTTTATTTATTATTTACCTTAGTAATTCAACTCACTGATCGACTCATTTTATTTTATTTGATTTTATACTATATTTAATCTTGTGGATCTTAATAGTCTACTATTTTATTTGTAAAGATTTTATTCTCATACCTTTT